>LPNX011085572.1:4119-152741 GCA_001517045.1 Pseudotsuga menziesii
GAGGAATGATTTTTTCCCTTTCAACCGAGTTTCAATTCTTGTAAGTAACATGTTTCTCTTGTTGATCCCTTTGTCATAAATGCATGGATTGTGTAATCTAGCCATACCTAAAATTTCAATTTCAATTTCAATATGCACATATCTAAATTGCAATCAATTAACAATTAATTATTGAAACCACAATTCTTAGTCATTGGATTTGCACTTGTTGAAACTACAAATTGTGATCACATATATTTATTTCACGTAATTGTTAAAATTGCAGATTTGATTAAAAATTCGCAACTTTCTCCTCAATCATATAACAAGTTAAAATTTCTAAAATTGCAATTTCTCATCAATCATTTTATTGTTGAATTTGTGAATTATTAAAATTGCATTTCCTTGAAATTGAAATTACAAGTTGAATACAAAATTTCTAAAATTGCGATATACAAATATAAAAAATATAATCAAGTCACACCCTTAGAGATAAAATCCTAAATCTCAAGATGTGGTTGTGATGAAATCAAGAGGGGTGTCAATGTCAACAAACCAAACCATCTTCTACTCTTTAGGTTTGCTTTTCTCCAACTCAAGGGGGTATTTCCTATATTACTATAGCTTGCAACAAATTTGAAGGTGAAAGATGGATCTAGTAAAACAATATGCCTTTGGTTTAAGGAATATGGATGAACATATCGAAGACTAGTGTCTTATCTATTGGGAAAATTAGGGTCAACTAAGGCTCTTATTAGGATTAAAGGAATGATATAAAGGGTTAACCAAAATATATTCAACTAAACTCTGTTGGATTTATCCCTCAATCCACTGTGAGAATAAATGAGGAAGGGCCACTCTTTATGCGGAGAGTTAGCTCAACTTCATTTACAGTAAAATAATAATTCTCTCTCTTACACCCACAATTTACTTAACAAACTCTCCAACAAAATAATAAAGTAGTTAGAGTCCACTTTTCTCTCTAAGTAAAACAATAAAATAATGCTAATGCATAACCAACTCATGTAGTAAAGTCAACAATGAATATAATAATAAGGTGGTTATTTAAAGTGTCTTCTTCAAGGGAGATGCCTCATCAAACATATGCAAGATAGATCCAAATATGGGACATATCCAAGAAATTAGCTCCCTAAAGGGACACATGGTTGTCCAAGTGAAATTGCACCAACTTCCAAGTGGTTTATCACATGATAATTTTGAAATTTTCAACTTTCTCAATAGTGATAAGATTTTCTATTATAACTGCATTTTGAAAATTCAATGGCCACTCTACATCCAATGGTATTGAGTTGGCACAATTATGGGAACTTTCTCAAAACATAATTTATCTCAAAGATAGGATGCCCCTCCAAAAGGCTCAAGATGACATCCACACGCCAACAATAATATTCCAAGAGAGGTTTTCACCTCCAAACCCTCAATATCTAACATACTACCTCATCAAAACAAGAGCAGAAGATAGATCCATGGAACAAGGAACATACATCCATCAAGATAGTGGCATCAAATCCAAGAGAAAGGTCCCAGACTAGTCGACCCACTCCATGAGCATGGGATGCCCCCTTCTTCAAGAAAAAAAGTATAACCATGCATCAAAATATGTACCAAGTGAGAAGATCAATGCAACACTCTACTAGAAATTATGACCAACCATGGAAACATGATGTATAAATGCTAAGAAGCAAGGGCATCCAAGCAAAGATGTGTGTTATGCCTGAAAATATGTGCTAGAGGGGAGGATGTTCCAAACAAAACCAACAATAATTCATCTCTAAATGTGAATCATGCCAAATGAGCTTGAGCGCTCCAATAGAAGACCTCAACATATCATCAAGTCATCGATACAAGTCAAGCACTCCATCAAAAGTGGTAGTCCATGTCATCGAGATACCAAATTAACCCAACAAGGCTAGGGAGCTCCATTAAGGGGTGATCAATATGTAATGAGTAAGTGGTATATGAGTTAAATGCTCCACTGTCACCTACATCGTCTCACTCCATAGGAAATACTTCATCATAGAGATTTTCAGCACTTCAAAACTTAGGGAGACCCTAAGTTCACTCGTTCCCATTCCAAGAATGCATAAAGTGTTAGATAATTGTTAAAAATGTACTCTAAGCATGCTAACGTCACTAGGAGCAGAGCATATCAAGATCAAAACATCATGGAGAAATCACATCCAATAGCTACAATCAATAGTCCAAAATCTCATGAGAGAAACAACCCTAGGGAAAAGCTGCCAATCCATCCAACAAATCATCTTGCAAGATTTATCTTTGTGATTAGAATCAAAAAGTATAATCCTCAGGGAAAATGATATTAACTTAAATATTGGGACTAGAAAACTCAAAAAAGTTTTAGCATGGAAAGTTGTTCAACTTTAATGTGAAATGAGTGGAATGTGTTGGGATTATAAAAAAATATTTGAATTATAGGAAAAAAATTATATCGAAGGATTTGGCAATTTATATTATATCATATTTTAGAGTGTTATTAATCTTTTTAAAAAATACATATTTTTTTTTGGATTTTTTTAAACCAATTTTCAAAGGTGGTTCACCATAAATCATAAATATTATATAAAATATAATCTATGTAAAATTATCATAAATTCTTTATTTCCTTAATTTGTGGATAGTTTCTTTATTTTATTTATATAAATGCTAAATATGTATCATAAAGTGAAATGGTTCAAATTTTGATGTATGAGAATTGGAAAAGTTTATGAAAACTCTTTTTATTGGAATAGTATTACAACAACAACATCTATTTCAATTTTAAATTTTATATTTACTCATAGTATATGATGTATTTAAAAAATAATAATAATAAAAATGTATTTAAAAAAATAATAATAATAAAGTTTGACCAATAAAAAAGTCTTCACATTTTCAATTCTTTTTATTGTAATAGTATTAAACAAATATTTAAAAAATAATAATAATTACATTGAAAAAATGTAATGAAAATATTTAAATATATGCCTGAAATTAATATCTATAATTTTTTAAAATTAACTAAAACCAAACAATAAAATTTAATGATTAAAACCTAGATGATTATCCACGATCTTCCGTTTTCTAAAATGTTCTAATAATAAACTTAAATATATAACTTCTTGATTTAAAGTTCAAGAGTTTCGAATAACTTCTTTATTTAAAGTTCAAGTTGGATCATGGTTGATAAGTCTGATTCATTAGATCGCATTGGTGAATTAAATATTTTTTTTTTTGGGTCTTCTCACGGCTTACCATTTAATTATATTTTTAATTACATCCCCATTGTCATCATCCATATTATCCTTAGAATCTTGGAATGGATTTCGTAAACTAATCATGAGCCTTAAATGATCATGGATGACATGAGGTATCTCAATTTATCTTGATGAATTATAAGTGTTGATTGTATGGATTATGGCTTGATGGTACTTTCAAGTTTAAGTTGAGTTTTCTTTTTTATGTGAGATTTTTTTAATTAAGTTTTTATTTAATTTTTAAATTTTTATAGAGTAGTTTAAATTTTTATAGAGTAGTTTAAATTTGTTATTTAATTTATACAGATCTTAGTTTAAATTTTTTATTTTTTTATTTTTTTATAAAAAAATAGGTTAAATGTTCTATGTTTTGTAATATTTTTTTTAATAAAATATCTATTTTTTATAAAAAAGTAGGTGAAATGTTCTATGTTTTGTAATATTTTTCTATAATAAAAAATATAATTTGAACACTAAATTGTGATCTTACCAAACAAAATTAATAGTCAATTTGACAAAAATGACAAGTTAATTTGATAATTTGTGAATAACCATTTTTGAAAAAAACCACTCGCAACCTTCGCTTATAGCTTTAAAGGCCAGCTAACACCTTCTTAATTAATGAGGGAGGTCTTGAAGTCCTATAATTATTTAATAAAACATCTAGGCATATTTACATAAGTGAATACTTTAACCCTAAAATGATACATTAACTTATAAATTAGTGTGTCTTTAATGGAAAAAAAACACATTTATTATTAATAAATATGTAAAAAGTTATATATATATATATATATATATATATAATTAATTATTAATTGTTAATTGTGAAACCTTAAGATACTTACACATTATACTTCCCATTACTCTAGATGGTCTTGTTTCCAAAGTGGTGTTAAACTCTAGATGGTTATGTTTCCAAAGTGGTGTTAAATTAGGAAATGAGAAAGAAACACAAGCTTAGATACTTAATAGTTACAATCTTCTTCCTTCTCTACTTTACTTATGGATAAGTGTATTCCTTGAAGAAAGAGGAAAAATATTTTTTCATAAACATATATCAAATCTCCACTTCATATGGATAAGCATAAGCGGACAATAATGTGCTTAGTGTTGGACACAATAACACACTGAGAGGGGGGTGAATCAGTCTATCGCCACTTTTAACTAATTTCAACTTCTTTAAAACTAAACAGATCATCAATTACTTATTGCAAAATACATCACATATCATAAGAGACACATTGCAATATAAGTTTTGTAAATTTGATTATATCTAATTTGATATTGGTTACAATGGAGGAAACAACCTTCGGGTTTGCATCAGCTTCAACTGATTGAGAATCACCAACTTCTATTCCAAGACCCATCTTGGTTTTTCTCAGGCCCAACTCGAAAAGGGCATGCAAGACCCAGCTTGCAATTACATACTAATTTATTCAACTACTCATCACTCTCACCAACTCTGTTAATCACTTGTCATGTCAATCATTTGGCTATCTATGTCAAATCATCAAATCCCACTATCATAAACCTTTTCTCTTCAAAGGTCAACACCTTATAGTTCATCTCATGGTAATAATCAAGATCTACCTATCAAGATCATCTTCAAGATATTTCTTACAACTTGTCTAATGTTACATAGGGCTTCTCACACCTTATCATTTACTCAAACTCTATAAGTCAAATTACACCATGGAAGTTATCTCCTTCATCACCAATATCAGATCTTGGATATTATTGAACACAATTATTTACCTTTCTGACTGTTTGTTATATCTACATTTCTGTGGGTACATTCATGTCTTCATCCATAATTGAAGAAAACAGTCAAGAAAATCCCATACAATATCTCAGCTCAAAATTGACCAAAAGAAAATGATTTTTCTCTGTTGTACATATTGTAATCTTCTTTAGTCCTAAAGAAATTTAGCTAAGCACATAAATCATCATGCTACCTCAGCGATGTTCAATAATCAGGGAGAAGAACAAAAAAACTTCATAAAGACTGCGTCTTTCTCTGTCTTCAATTTTCACACAAAATGTAGAGTTGGAACACCTTTTTTTTACTACGACAGTCACCCAAGATATGTGCCCGAATACATAGAGCTATCTTTTCACATCTTCAGAGGATACACCCAAAAATAAAATATCTTTTTCAACCTCTAAAGTTCCATTCCATCACTGTGACTGCTACATACATGATATGACCCGAAAATCAGAGTAAAAGAAACTCCACCGAATTAGCCTCTCATGAATGAGAGTGTGGCTCCTATTTATACACATTTTCCAAGAATATTTTTATGAGACGACCTACTATATGTCCTTTTAATTAAATAAAACCTCTTGAATGAGCCAACCTGAGTATTCAAATATTTTTTTGTTGTTGTTAATAAGCAGGAACACATTATATTAATTATGGTACAAAAAAGATATTACATTCAATCCCAACTAGCTAAAAGATCCACGCTTGACTAGGTTGTTCTCTGAAGGATTCAAACGATATCTCCCCTAATTCCCAAACCCATACCCTTCCTTGTTAACAGGGAAACCGAACCATCCTACAGAATTACATATTCCAAAACAAAGGAAATCCTCTAACACTTGGCCTGGAAGGCTCCGATCCCATGTCTATGAAGAGATTGAATTTGAGTAATAAAAACACATTCCTGGACCCCTTCCCGATTGAAAAGATAACAGACATAGACATACAATACATTTTCTGACATAGTCATAATTAAACATAAACAAGGTGTAGCCAAAGCTTCAAAATGTAAAACACAGAACCTCGGTAAGCCCAAAAATCATAGTCCACCCATAATCCTCACTATGGAAGAGGTTCGTTTGAAGATGGAGGTTGTGCTTCCTTTGCTTACTCCCCTGGGCGATCCAGAAAGTCTCCCATGATCAGGTCTAGTAGAAGAAATACTGCAGCACTTTCATACTGCCCCCTCCAGATTAGAGTCAAGGATTCCCTAATTCCATGCGCCATTTGCGCCTTGGCCTACATGTCACACACAAGAAGGATACGCACCGTCCAAAAAGGATTGGCCGCCAGGGGCCTCCCTTGGGGCATCTCATACTCCCAGAGCAGTTCAATTTCTTTAGCTACAATTTGGGATTCAACCACCACTGGGGTCTCGGCCATATAATACGCTCCCAAATTAAACATTAGAGGGACCGAATTATCATCAACAGGTAGGACATTAACAGACGAGATAGATGAAGGAATATTCCCCCCCTCAATACTAACTCTCTCCCCCTGACGTCGCCAAATCGCCATTGTTGATACATGATCTCGCAGGGTGAATACTTATTAGAGGCCGACAGATAACTACAATCAATTTGCAGCTCGAACAGAATGACCCAGTCTCCATCCATGGGTAAATTTATAACCATTCCATTCTTGTGGGGATGTATCATGCCATCATCTAGTCTAACTAATGTTTCCATTTCACACCCTTCAAAGCATCGACCTTACAAACCCAGATCCCATTATTCTTTTCCATATCCACCTTAGTGTGCAAAATATCAGCAACCCGTTCCCCCATTGATGGCCGCCTCATACAAGTTTCTTTTCTTTTAACAACCCAATAGCACTAGCTCGAAATTACCCATCGGTATGCCCGAAGGGACAATTCCCACACCCCATTGCATACTCATCTACTTCCAAGAGAGGCATCCTTATCTATGGTGGCTAGTCCCTGGATCGTCCCTTTTGGATCATGCCTGCGTGCCACCTTCTGTCTCCATATGATTCGTACATTTACCACTCGTCCTAACCATATCATTGTCATACTTGGAGTTAATGTCAAGTGGTGTATTTATCACCTCACATCCTTCCGCGCCTGCCACATATATTGGGGGAGAATCGTCATAATTCCCAAGCATGTGTCTTATTTGAGTCGGCCTGGCCATGACATGGGTAACACACATGTGGAGGGATATGTCGGATGGCTGATTTGATGCGGAGGAGTGATTACACATGTCCTTCATCGGGAGTGATAGATCATGCATATGTCGTGGGATATCACTACCCATCTTGCCCACATCCTCCTCTGCCAACTCTTCACATCATCTCCATATCGTGCATTCCTTTTTTTCATTGCTTACTTCTGCATGGAAAGAGTTATTCTTTCCAACCCCTTCGTTGGCCAGAACGTCCGACACCTTATTACCAATTCTTTTAACATGCATGAAATGGAGCATTGGTGTTCCCATTAACAACCTTCGGAGCTCTGTTAGCCTGCCTTCCCATCTCCAATTTTTGGAGACATGAGAAATGGTTACACCATTTTGAAGTCTTTGAGAAATATTAGTGATTACCAGGGACTCTCCTTCCATAGTTAAAGGATTCTGTTGTTGCTACAAGGACCACGATAACCCATTGATGAGCCCTTCTAGCTCTGCCAGATTGTTGGTGCTAGTTCTAATGTAACCCCCAAAAATGATGAGAATTACGTCCTTGGAGTTCTTGATGGCGCCTTCAAAAATTGCAGGTCCCGGATTACCTTTTGTGGCTCTATCAAAGTTAATTTTGAAAGAAAAATCTGATGGACACTACCAAAAATCTGACCTATGCAGGGGCTTGAGCGTTGTTCTAGGATGTGAATTGTTCACAAGTAACTCGAATATCCCACGAATATCCCCAATTCATAGAGGATTTGTCTTCCAGTTTCCTCTGCTGCAAAATATTCCCGGGTCCAAAGAGTTAAAGTTATTGTTTCTTTTAAGTGTACTTCAATCAAAGTCCAATTTTTCTCAACCCGTCTCTATTTATTTTAAAATATTCTTATGTTCTGTGCTTTCCATATTTCCCAAACAATGAAGCCCGAGAGAAACTCCGATACCCTGTTCACGATTTTGTTTTTGAAGGAATTTTTCGGCCATTCTTCAATTGTTAAATCAGGGGGACCTTCATGTCCATGATTCCTTTTTAACATCCCTATGCCTCTTTCCCAGATGGATTCTACTTTTGGACACCTGTACAGAAGGTGGTTTATGGTTTCATTATTTGTTTCACAAAGGAAGCACCTTGACGGACCCATGACCCCCCTTTCCTAAATATTGTCCCATGTAAGAATGCATCTTTTGAGGATAATCCATCTGAAAGCTTCTACTTTGGGCCATCATCTCACGCCTCATATTTTCCTCCATTTAACCTCCTTCTCCATTCTATGAGTTTCGGTAAGCATATCAATAGCTTCTTTAATATTGAAGTTTCCCAGGTTGGTATGCCCCCATCTGATCTTGTCCGGTCCTTCATTCTTAGGGATATTCCTGAAGAAAAGTTCATTGTAAAAATCTTTAGTGTTATCCTCTAGAACAAGAGATATCCACCATTCCTTCGTTTTCCAGGTCCTAAAGAGTTTGTCTAGGGATCAAAATCCCAAAATTCCTCCACCTTTTTCATCATACTATTCTGAATATTATTGATTAGCACAGGGATGTCATCCCGACTAGCTATGCAAGGGTCTTGATTCCAAGCATTGATAGAAAAAAACGCAGTTCGTCCATCTCTAACCTCCCAAAAACTATGGCTTTGAATGAGGCTTTGATTTTCTTGAGACGATTTCTAAATGCTGGAGCCCAGGACATTTTCTCTGAATCTAATTAGCAGTTGTTTAGGCCATTGAGGAGCGTATTTCTTGTGCCATAATTTATCCCAATGTTCCTCTTTGTGGGTTATCCATCTCACCCAGATTTTGGATCCCATCGCTTTGTTTATATCTAAAGGGTCTCATAGTCCTAATCCCCAACTTCCTTGGGTTTGCATATGGTTTTCCAGTCCCCCAATGGCCACTTTCTATGTCCGTCTGTTCCCCCCAACAAGAAGTTTCTTTGGATATTCCTTATTTTTTATCACTGATTTTGGAGTAGCTAGTACAGAAAAGAGATAGAGTAGCATAGCTTGTAGGACAAATTTTACCAGGATGAATCTACTTGGGAAGTTAAGGGATCTGAAATTTCAATGACTCAGCTTCTGCTTAATTTTGTACAAACGTTCCTTCCATGAAAGTTTCCTTATAGTGGATTTAGCTAATGGTGCCCCCAGATATTTAGAGGGAATCCCTCCTTTCGAGAAATCCAAAATTCTAAGAATATTTCTTTTAGTTATTTTCATAGTGTTGAAGAAGTAAACCTGGGATTTGTCCTTATTAATTTCAAGTTCACTAGCTTCAAGGAAGGTATCCAAACCCTGTTTTAGACCGCGGGGCTCCTGTACAGTAGAAGGTCCCATAAGAATCGTGTCATCCACAAATTGTTTATGTGTTTGTGGTTCAACATCATCATTAAGGGAGAGCCCTATGAGTTTTTTCTCATTGCGCAAATTCTTGAGCATTTTGCCTAAACCCTCAGTTGCAATAATGAATAGGAAGGGGGACAGAGGATCGCCCTGTCTAATTCCTCTTGAAACATGAAAGGGCAGGGAGGGAGTCCCATTGACCAAAATGGAAAATAAGGATGATGAAATTAGTTTCATAACCCATTTTTTCCACGGCTCGGAGAAACTGAAGGCCTGTAGGACACTTGCTAATAATTTATAGTTAAGTTTATCATAAGATTTTGACAAATCCAGTTTCAAAAGCATACATGGGATTTTCCCGATTTTTAACGAGTGAATGGTTTCATGAACCAGAATGATACCATCCATAATCTATTGTCCTTTGATGAATCTCGCATGTTCAAGTGAAATGAGGATGGGGAGCAGGGGTCGGAGCCTATTGGCAATCACCTTTGAGATAATTATATATATGACATTATGCAAGGTGACTGGTCTTATTTTCCAGGGTCCTCCATGCCATTTTCTTTGGTAATAAGCATTAGGAAGGTTGCGTTAAGAGATTTCAAAATATTACCAGTATTCCTTGAGTCTTCCACCAATTCCCATGCTTCCTCTTTCAACCAATCCTAGCAGTTGTGGAAGAGGTTAGTAGTGAACTCGTCAGGTCCCATGGCTTTGTCATTCGCCATTTGTTTGTCAGTTGCTTCGATTTCTTCCATCTCAATTGGTTTTAAAAGCATAAATTTATGCTCTTCTGTGATGACCTTTGGAATGTGTTGCAACACCTCCCTCTGAGCAACTTCCCGGTCCCAGTCCAGTTCCCCTAGGAGATTGGTGAAGAAGGAATTCAAAGTGAGCTCCAATTCCTCTTGGGTCTCGGCAATGGTTCCTTCCTCTATTTTCATTATCGCCATTCAGTTTCCCTAGCGATGTTGGATGGCAACTTTGTGGAAAAATCTTGTGTTTCGTTCACTTTCTTGGATCCACTTAACTCTAGACTTTTGATTCCAAAATACTTCCTCCTGTTGTTCTCTTAGGTTGAATTCATGTATTAGCTGTTTTTCTTGCGAATAGATTTTGTCCATGAAACCACTCTACATACCTTTTACTTGTACCTCTTGTATCTTGCTATCCAACTCCCTTTTGGCTTGAAAAATGTTTCCAAAGGATTGCTTGTTCCATTTCTTGATTTTGTTTTTTAAGAGTTCGAGATTTTGGTTAAATTGGTACATCCCGGTTCATCTGATGGGTGGCATTTTCCTCCCACCATTCTTTGAGTTTCTCCAGAAAATCAGCCTAAAGCAGCCATAATTTTTCAAATCGAAAGGGTCTTCGAAGGTTCACCCCAACACTTTCCCATTCCAAACTGATATGCCAATGATCTGAGCCAGCTGATGGAAGTAATTCAACACTCAGTTCTCCCCATGCCATCATAATGGATTCAGAGACCAAAAAGTAGTATAGTCGAAAATCTTATCATGTTTTTTTGTTGTTCCAAGTAAAGGTACCATTAGTCATTCTAACATCAACCAATTCTAGGTTTGTAATAACTTCATTAAAATATTCACTAACGAGATTTAATTTTTGTATCCCACCTTTTTCCTTGTCAATATTCCTCACCAAGTTGAAGTCTCTGCTAAGGATCCAGGGTTTTCCTTTTGACGCCAACTTGAGAGTCCCTAACGATTCTAGAAATTTCAGTTTCTGCTTGGCCCAAGGAGGCCCATAAAAATTGGTCATGAACCCCTGGGTACTTGTTCCTAAGATATGGAATGCTTCCGAAAGAGAGAACTGCATTGCGTTGAATTCAGAGAGGGCCACCTCTCTTGGGTTCCACAAGATCCCTATTCCTCCAGTTGCTCCTTTCACATCTACAGCAATAGCTTCACTCACCTGCTAGAATCCCCCCCCCTATAACTTTAATCTCGGCTTCCGAGAATTTTGTTTCTTGTAAAAAGACGATTCCCAGTTTTTCCATTTCAATCCTTCTTCTTAGAAGATGAATCTTCAAGGTATTGTTACTGCCTCTTATATTCCAGGACGTAATCCACATTGGAAACTATTTGGTTGTAGGGGAGAGGGCATAATCTGTGGTGGGATACTACCATGATGCTACAAGTTTAGCCCAAACAATTTGGATTCTTTGCACATTGCTATTCCTTCCTCTTTTTTCTTTTTTTCCTTTATTTTTACCATCTGTGTCCTTGAGAGATTCAGACGTTATTCCAAGAAACTTCATAGTTTTTTCCTTAATTATCGTGTTTTCTAGCAGAGAGACTTGTTGTTGAGGGATATGTTATGGTACCTTTTTCAGGCATGCCACTTCCAGTCCTTCCAAATCAAGATTTCCTATCTCCATTTCCTCACCATCAGTTTCAAGTACCATGCTATCATTCTTGTTTGTCTCTTGAGTCTCTTCCTGAGACAGGATCTTTATGTTTGGTTCTGTCACCGGATCTTACTGCTCTTTAGCCTGGTCGTTTTGCTGGTTATAACTCATCTTTATTTCTTGGATGACTTCAAACCTGTTTTGAGTTTGAATTTTTTTGTGGATCTTAGGTGCCGTTGTTTTCTTTGCTGATATTTTCTTATTGGGGACTCTGGTAAATCCTTCAACGTCTTGATTTTCTTGATCTTTCTTTCCTCCTGGTTTTTTATTCTGAGGGCAGTCTCTGAACAAGTTCCCATGCTCATGGAATATTATACATCTGAAGGGTATTGCTCATAATATATTGCTTGAAACCAGTCTTCGTCATCCCATGATAATTCAATTCCATCTGAAAGATCATGTGATATCTCTAGGTAAAAACATATTCGGCATAGGATGTATACCGCCTCTGTCTAGTTTGCTCTAAGACTTTTACGAAGTTCCCCCGAGTGTTTCCAATGTATATAAGTATTTATTCCTTCTAGTATTCCATTTGTAGGGACATTAGAGGAAATTTCAACTCAAAATGGGCCTTCTAAGAAAAATAATAAAATAATATTTATTAATTTTGGAGGAAGAAAAAAAACTACTTTTTTTGTTCGTATTTTTGACATATCTCCATGTGATTTTACTCAAATTTCGATCAGGGGAGATCCCTAGATGTGAAATCAAATTCCGCATCCAACAAGTACCCAATCAACATACTTTTGACAGACCTTGGCACCCCAAAAACAAGAAATACATGAAAAAAGTGATGACTACATCATCATCACTTTTTCAGGTATTTCTTATTTTTGGGATAGCAAGGTCCGTCAAAGTGGATACTCGTTGGATGCAGAATTTAATTTTGCATCCAAAGATCTCTCCCGATCGAAATTTGAGTAAAATCATAGGGAGATATGTCAAAAATATGAAAAAAAGAAAGTAGTTTTTTTACGATACCTATCCCCAAGTTTATATTAAAAATTTGTTTAAGACCTATACGGTATTTCAAATTTAAAGCAATTTCATTGGCTAACACATGATGACATGGAATTTGAATTAGTGATAAAAGGCCCATTTTGAGTTGAAATTTCCTTTAATGGTACATTTTGATCCATATCAGGGGTATCGTTACATTTTCTTTATCCGGATTGAACCATTCTTTCCGCAGTCTCAGGAAGAGACCCGTGGAATTGAAGAAATATGGCCCGTTCTCAAATATTTTGGTTCTGTCCTCTTCATTAAAGAATATTATTGTGAAGAAGCCTTTATCTCCTAGTTGCAGATCATAATTTCCTTGAGGTTTCCATGTTGTGTTTATCCACGACACTAGAGTCTTCTCTGCAGGCTAGATCGCTACAAATTTACCTATGAGTGCATTCTCTTTCATGTATTGAATGTCCTCCCTTACCCTTTCTGAGATAATTTGTAGATTCGACATTGTTTTTTATTTTGGGACACATTTCCCTGAATTTCAGGTCTCTCCTTTTGCACTAACTTCTTTATTGGTTCCACTAGTTCCTTCTCCACCCTTCCCCAACTGGATATCGTATGCTTGCATTTTTTCCTTGCCTTTATCAATTTCCATATCTGAGCTCATAATGAGAGGATTTTCCCCACCATTCATGTTCTCACTCATCCCAAGACCTGTCCCCCCAAATGTAGGTACAGGCTTCAGCCCCTGGCAGAACCCTCGTACACTGTCAAACCCTACAGCTATAGATCATCGTGATGCCTCCCACCTCTGTCCATCATCTATCAACCATAGATTCATCCAACCTCCTTTGAATTAAATATTTAATTTTAATGTTTTGACACCTTTTATTAGGATTCCCAACCTATTAATTTGAATTCTTTAAGATAGTTGACTTTGTATATTAATAACAACTGGTAAAAAAGGGATTCCATGTCGCATGTTTAAGGGATGCTCAATAACAAGGTCTCATCATCATCATCATCAAGTAAGGTCTTTAACTAATCGTTGCAAGGTCTCTATATCATCATAACCAGCCAGATGAGCTTGTGACTTCAACGTTATTTACATTAGGTCATCATATGTGTGGGTTCAAGAGTTCCATGTCAACATTGTGCATCCGTGATAAATTAAGGGCTCTTCTATGTCATCAATGCATAAAATTCTTCATCATACATTTGAACTTCTCGAATCATCATGAGCATGGGATACAACAACATCATCAAAGTACCTCTCCTAGTCTTGTGGGAAATAGATTAAACATGAACTCAAGTGTGTGGGATTCATGGCTCCAATAGGCCACAGATGAACACAGAATGGGTCATTTGGTCCATCTAGTGTTCCATTTCCCATTTATGGTTCTAATGCTCATGTCCATAATCGTTCTTTCCATGTCATGGACCTTTATCACACCTTTTTCATTAATGGATTGACATTAATGACAACCTTTCTCAACAAACTCCCCTTTTTCATTTATGGAAACACCTCATCAAATACTCTCCCCCTTTGACATTGATGACAAAGGGTCACTCAAATTTTCTCTTGGTCTTCTTCTGCTATGCTTGTACTGAAATATGCTTCTCCTTACTTCTTGGCTCTTCCTGAGATCTTACTTCTTACTGTCACATGAATAATTTTTGGCTGATTAATTTACTCCCCTTGTGTATGAGCATGTGGTATACAATATTTTTGTTACCAAAATTCTGATCATGTATTGTTTGCACTAGTTTCTTCCACTGACCATCTTCATTTGTTCATAAGCATATATGCTCCCTCTTTTTATAATGCCTTCTCTTTTTATGTACCTGTGAACTAAACTTGACTTCATCATGATATTGAGAAAGCTATTTATTATTATTGAGCATTTCTTATTACATTCTATTGACTTAGTAGGTATTTCATACCTTCAAGGACTATTGAGGCCATTTTTGTTAAGTTTACGGGAAAGTTCACTATGCTTGCGGGCATTTATGACTAGCATATGTGCATTTCCTTAACATGTTTGTGTGTTGCGGGTATTGTTGTTATTGATTGCGAACATCCCATATGCCTCCAGGAATTTACTTTAATGATAGCATGCATTTATTCAGTCTTGGGGTCATTAACAATAATCCTACAATCATTTTAACTCTATTTGCGTGCATAATTCAGTCAAATTGCGGGAATTTGAGACATTTTGAGATCCTAGTGGGAATTTTCACACAAGTAGACATTTCCTTTCATGTCATCGAAATATACTTCTCCATTGTGGGCATTTTGTCTCCCCATGTTCTGCAGGCATAATACTTAGTATTAAACTTGTCAACGTGGGAATCCAAGAGTGTTTCTGTCATTCTTCTTAGATGGTGTGAGCATTTTATCAGCGTGCATTTTTCTTGGTTTGCATGCATTTATTACTTGTTGCGTGTATCTTTCCATTTACAGTGAGAATTTTCTTACCATTTGTGGACCAATGTGGGAATATTCATGTTGCAACCTAATTGCAAAATATTCACTTTCATTTCTTCACGAAGTAGTCATGGCCACACTTGTTAATATCAACTTGTGATAAATTGACAATTCCAACCCATTGATGTTGGAAATGATATGCTCTCCCATCAATAACATCTATAGATCATTCTCCTTTGTCCATATGTTCATCACAAACAACTACTTCTCCCAAGAAATTCAATTTGTGTTTTCTCTTTAGTCTTGGTGGACGTTTCACTTGGTTGCGAGCATTTTTTAAAACTTGACTGCCTTTTTAAAATTGTGCATGCAACAACTATCTTTGACATTTCAAAATTCAGAACAAGACACAATTTATATTCCACTTACATTTGATTGTTTTCTTCTATGCCATGTTTCATCATCCTCTAGATATGAAATTAGTCTTTCTCGCCCTATCAACATGCCATGATCCTTTCCTTGCATTAGTCTTCCTTCAATCTATGTTTGCAATCACGATCCTAGGACCTATTTCTTTTCTTGGATTAGCCAGTATTTCCTTTGATTTCATCCTCCAACTCCATGAAATTAAGGTGTGCTTAGGTCCTTGAGAGACCCTAAGCTTGGCTTGCCAAATGGAAACATTTTCCTTTCACAAACCAACTTGATTCATATTTATCAAAACATTCATTTTCATCCATACCTAAGAATTCGTGACTATGAGTACTTGTCTTCTGATCTTCAAATCTTTCTGCATTATTCTTCTTCCAAAGTTCATTGGTTGTCCTTGCTGATGTGTATGAAGGACTTTTCGTTCGTTGTCTTCTTGGACTTGCACATTCTTGGGATTTATGACCAAATCCATAACAGTTGTAACATCTTATGGTGTGGCAATTTGCAGCAATGTGGCCAACCCAGTCACATGTCCAACAATTAACTGTGTCATTGGGACATCCAAAAGTTATTTTTCCATAGATTCTACAATCCATATCCTTATGGACAAATTCAGTATAGGAAAAATTACCATTGCATCCATTTTCATACCTAGGACTTTGGTTCCACCTTGGAGTTGTTTCTTTTCTGAACTTGCTTTGAGGAGTAGGACTAACTCCTTAATGCATACTTGATATTTCGATTTTTTTTGTTTTCATGTGACGGTGTATGAGGAGCAACCTTGCTTTCACTTTTGGAGGATGATGGAGTTGCTTTAGGAGTCTTGGGGGACCAAGTGCCAACTTCAAATTTTTCTCCTTTCTTGAAACCAATATCAAATGTGTCAAAAGGAGATATTTGACTTTCCAATATCTTATCTAAGATTGTTGAACTATTTCTAAACTTGACAAGGTCATTTGAATTTTCATTCTTCTTCCTTTATTCAACCACTTCCATTTCAAGCTTCCGACAAGTCTTCACTTTCTCATCGAGCTGGTACTTCAAGACTTCTTATATTCTTTTGGCTTCCTGTAGTTGAGTCTTCAAATCAACATTGTTCCTTCTTGTTTCTTCAATTTATTCTTGATTGGTAGGATTAATATTTAGTCTTTCGATTTCATCATCTTTGTCTTCTAGCTCAACTTGTAAGCTTGTTTTCTTGAGCAGATCCATTGGCTTCTCATAGTATTGATCAAAGAACATCAAAATATTCATTTTAAGTGTCAAATTGTGTCTGAGTTCAATGTTCATTAAAATGTTTTCTTGGAAACCTTTCTTAGCATTTTCAAGATAATTTTCAAGGTTATCACATTCATTACTACTGCAATCCTTAACCTTACTAATGTCTGAAGCTTTCTCTTCTTTTCCATGTTGCTTTAAATATTAAGTGGGCTTGAATTCTTCTTCAATTATTGCGTCTTTTTTTCCTCCTTGATACTCACTTTCCAGCTTGAACCAAAGGTCTTTGGATGAAGTGTATTATCCTATATCCTTTTTGATAGAGCTTGAGATTCCATCCCTTAGAAACTTCATGGAAATGGTGTTGTCATTCTCATCATCTTTTAGTGTTGCTAACTTTTTCTTCTAATTGGACTGAACAGGTGGATTGACTACAATCTCCTAGAGACCAAAGTTCTTCAAGTAGTCTTTCATATTGCTTCTCCCCTGAAATAATATTTCATGTCAAAAACTGGGACCTCATTGTTAATGAACTATGTTTTTCCTTCCATTGTGTGTCCACGGATATCCTTCAAGATGGTTAGGATTGTGGTGAAACCCTACTTTGATACCAATTGTAGGACACAATAGCACACTGAGAGGGGGTTTGAATTAGTGTGTCATCACTTTTAACTAATTTCAAATTCTTTAAACTTAAACAAAGATCATCAATTGCTTATTACAAAATGCATCAGAGATCATAAGAGAGACATTGCAAGATAAGTTTTGTAGACTTTATTATATCTAATTTGATATTAGTTACACTGGAGGCAAAAACCTTCGGGTTTGCATAAGCTTCAATTGATTGAGAAGAAATTTTTTTTATTCCAAGACCCAACTTGGTTTTTCTCAAGTCCAACCGAGAAAATGTGTGCAAGACCCATCTTGCAATTACATACTAGTTTGTCAATTGCTTATCACTCTCATCAACTTTCTCAATTACTTGTCATGTCAATCATTTGGATATCTCTGTCAAATCATCAATGCCCACTATCATAAACCTTTGCTATTCAAATATCAACACCTTATAGTTCAACTCATGGTAATCATCAAGATCTTCCTATCAAGATCATCTTCAGAATTGGTCTTACAAGTTGTCTGATGCTACATAGGGCTTGAGTTGACCTGAGTTTCCAAATAAATGATTTAATTTTAAGGTTTTGACCCCTTTTATCAGGCTATCCGACCTATTAGTTTGAATTCTTTAAGATAATCGACTTTGTATATTAATAATAACTGGGCTGAGAGGGATGCCGTGTCGCATGTTTAGGGGATGCTCATTAACAAGGCCTCATTATTATCATAAAGTAAGGTCTTTAACTAATGGTTGCAAGGTATCTATGCCATCATAAAAAGACCAATGAGATTGTGACTTCAACGTTATTTACATCAAATAATCATATGTGTGGGTTTAAGAGTTCCATGTCAACATTGTGCTTCCATGATAAATTAAGGGATCTTCTATGTCACCAATGCATAAACTTCTTCATCATACATGTGAGCTTCTCAAAGCATCATGAGAATGGGCTACAACAACTTCATCAAAGTACCTCTCCTAGGTTTGTGGGAAATATATCAAACAGGCACCCAAGTGTGTGGGTTTCATGGACCCATTAGGCCACAAATGACCACAAAATGGGCGATTTGGTCCATTTAGTGTTCCATTTCCCATTCATGGTTCTAATGATCATGTCCAAAGTCATTCTTGCCATGTCATGGACCTTTATCATGCCTTTTTCATTAATAGATTGACATCAATGGCAACCTTGCTCAACACTTAGAACAAGTTATTTGAAGTGTTGAGTGTCTAAAACAGGATTCCTCCTCAAAATACTCACAATTTATGCAAAGAGATAATTGCATCGAGAGTAACAAGGTTCTCTACAACCCAATATGTGGGAGATGTTGTCACGTACGTAACATAACACTACAAAAAAATTAGTTAAAAACATAAATTCATGTCGACCCATAAAATAAAAAATTAAAAGCAAATGAAAACTAGTTAAAAAATCCATTTTGGCTTATAAAATAAAAAAAATTAAAGCCAACATAAATCCACCCAAACTTACGTGTAAATTTTTCTAAACATGTAAAACAATTAAGATAAAAATATTTACACCTCAAGAAATTGGATCCCTCTCGGTGCTTGGTAGATCCGAGTTTAAGATGGATCTATGCTCGCCAATACAACATCTCATAATCGTGGATACTTTTATTTTAAAATTTTATAAGTATATTATTTTAATCCGAGTGTGCACACACTTATAAAAGTTTCATGAAGAACTGAACTGAAACCGCAACCTCAATTGGTGAATATTCTGAATCTCTCGTAGATAGTTAAACAATTCCACCAAGGCTCTAACTACAATGAAAATATTGAGTACCATATATGTGTGTCTATGAAGTATATCAAGACCCTTGGTGTCCACAATATTCCAAAGGAAAACCGGTTAGTGTTTTTAAGAAACTCATGCCACTTGTATTGAATGACACTGGCCGAGAGCTTCAATATTTGTTGCATTGGAACCACCATTATCCCTATATGGAAATAGTAGCTAAGAGAAAACTTTGCAACCAACAATATTGTCTAGAATAGACTATATGATATTTTTTCAAAAATTCCCTCTTGAATCCCACATCTAGCAAACATTCGAGATTGAAAGCACCATGTCAAAACATGAAAAAATCTCTAGTTGGTTTTGTCCATAAAATTTCTGACCTAGGAAATAATAAAAAGAAGAAAAGCCAATATCCAAGGAGCGATGAATGCCAGGGAATCCTCTATATAGTTTAACAATATTATGTTTGCTTCCCATGACCGTTTGAAATGATGATTCGTTTGGTTCCAAGTTCGTGTATAGAGCACACCAAAGAGAATGGTTCATACTATTTCCATAATTATCTTCAATAACATTCTTATTCCTTTTAAAGGAGCCTCTATTGACATTAAACTATATTGTATGCCAGCATCAAGCACATACAAAAATTTTCAACACCTTCAGCCACATACGACAATGTTCTAACTCACCACACTTATCAACTCTTAGATACTCATAGTACCAATCAACATAAAACAACGAAATATTTGTATAATGCACCAACCCCTTAGATACTCAAAGTACCAATCAACATAAAACAAACAAATATTTGATAATGCACAAACCCTTGTATCCTCTTTTCAACTTTACCCATTCGCTTTCCCACAAATCTTCCAAAGATACCAATGTTTGCAGACTTGGAAGCTCTTTTACCTCAGAGCACCCATTAACATACAACAACTGAAGCTTTTTACAATGCACCAATCTCTCTATCCTCTTCAACTTCCCAAATTCACTTTCCCACAACTCTGTTTTCTCACTTTTTCCAGTAGTTGTCATGTAGATTGCCACTTCAAATTCTATTTTCATGCTCTGTCACGGAAATTGCCGCATACATCTCTTGTTATTTCTTTATTTCTTTAAATCAAATTGCATATTTATTTTTAAAGTAAAAGTTAAATAAATTTATAGTAAATAATTAAATTTAGAATTATAAATTAGAATGAATGTATTTCATTTTTAACTAAGTGATATTATTAAATTATTATTTTTTTAAAACTTTATTTTTTTTAATATATATATATTATCTACAATTAAAAATTCAATTTAACGAATAAACATATTTTAATCTTTAAAAAAATTGAAGTGAAAATTTTAAAATTATTAATTTTATATATTAAACGAAAACATTTCAATATAATAAACAGATTATAATTGATTTTTTATCTTAATAAAAATAGAAGATAACCAAAATTATATAATGGAATAGAAGATAATTTTGTATTTTAATTAATATATTTTAAAATAATCACATGCCTTGTTGGTTTATTTAACCCATAACTGTGATCTATATATTCTCAATCTTGATCTTCATCAGAGACTAAAGTGTAAGAGTAAATGAGAACAAACTGAAAACATTAAAAACTTGTAATTGGATACATAATTGAAGAGGAGTTTTTTCCTTGGTAACCATTTTCCATTCTTTTGCTTTGCTTAAATATGGGTGAGTTTGAGATGCACTCCTTCCTTTCAATAAGATCAACTTAACTTTATGATTTTCCTTATGTTGTTGAAGGGTTCTTATTTCCCCAAAGAGAATGAGTGGTTCTTTCATAACAAGCAATGTTTTCTTCAGTTGGTAGAATTCAACATAACTTATAGAGAACGATCTTGATGCTTAGAGGGGAAAAATGATAGATATTGTTCTTGCTACTTTGCAGATTCTTCAACTAGGTGATTCTAACTATTTTATTCTTAGAATACTATTGAATCTACTTTAAGATAGAAAATCAAGGAGTTCTTTAGCTTTAAAACCTCTTTGCACCCTCCCACCATGTGGATTTGTGATGAGACTTTTTGAAACCTTAACTCCTAATTTTTTTTGAGCAACTAGTTTTGGATTTCCCCATTTCAAAACACGCTCCCCATCTAAAGGTGACATGTTCATAGTATAGATTTCGAGTTCAAGAAAATTTAGCTCCAAGTAGATGTATTTCTACTGGAATTTTTTTATTAAAGTCCATTACCACACAAATTCTTGCGTAGGTAGTATAAGATTGACTTAAAGTTATTACAAAAATTAACTACAACCAAGAGCATTCCCAATAGCTTGAAGGGAAGGGATGCCATGGGAAAATTTGGAATGCTTACCCAAACAAGAGTGGAGGTGAGTTGTTCGAGAACCAAGGCCCAGATCTAAGAATTAAATCAGTCTTATTCAATATCAAGTTCTACTATAAAAAACATCTACTATAAAAAATCCCTTTGCACAAGAACTTATAAATGCCTCTTCCTTCATCAAGCGCATCGAAAATCCGACAACGCATTCTCCAAATAAATGATCTGAGGACACAAGCCATTGAATTGAAAAACCAATGCATGTAAGCAATAAAATAGAGCTTGCACTTTTGCATCGTGTTCCATAGAATAGAGAGAGAAGGGGCCTCTTGAACCTATAAGCCATTGAAGGTAGGGTCAATGCTTCCATTTTCACCATACAATGAAATGAAACCTATTGTATGACCTTCAAAACAGAAAAATTAGAAGGTGACATGTGAGGGGAGGCCATAAATGGAGAAGAAGGCGTTGAATCTAACACTAAAGGAAATGAATGGTTCTTAAACAATCTCGACATAGAAACAAGGAGAGCTATAGAATAGGGGGAAAGGGGTGGCACCATGGAGGGAGAGGGAGAGTGGCAGGGTCAAAACCCTAGCCACCGTAATGACCTCACAGACCACCAAATATCATTGTCTCATTAACCCTTACAAAAAGAAAATAAGTGGAGGGAGAGGGAGAGTGGCAGGTTCAAAACCCTAGCCACCGTAATGACCTCACAGACCACCAAATATCATTGTCTCATTAACCCTTACAAAAAGAAAATAAGTCTTACAGTCATAAAAATTATGATAACATTTTTTTTTGTAAGTAAGATGATTTTCATTATATTAATATCACAAAGAGAGAATTACAACATTGAAACTTCAGTCTACATAAAAAAAAACAACCTTTGTCTTTCCCTTATTTCAATAGTAGTTCTGACCATCTATTCCAAACCAACCCCAGTTACAAAGAGGGTTCACCCAAGGTATAAGACACCAAGGGTCTATGATACCAAGAACATTCTTTCCTAACAGTTTTAGTATATATTCCATCCTAAATTCCAAAACAAAACTACTACAAACCACTAACATCAGACTTGAAAAACACAGACAAAATTCTAGACGAATGGCACTAATTCCTTTAACAACCATTGAATTACCAGGACACTTTCAATGCAGACCACTTAAAGCAATATATACAGAAGACAAGGGATGTGACCCTAGCACATGCTCTCCACAACTAGCTTCTGAATACCCACAGAAGCCAGAGCTGGGGGAACTTGAAAGCCAATACCTTTCATGAGCATGTCAACTTTGAAATTCAGCTACTGAATATTCGAGGTCATGGAAGCTTGCCATTGATTCACCTTCTCCTCCACCCCGCCATCCTCCTTCTTGTCCCAAGACAACCGCTTGATGATATTTTTGATGACCTAGAATAGGGATACAATCCTCTCATACAGAATTAGTCTTGTTGCGTTATGACCGCAGTCAAGGATCCATTCCTCTACATTTTGACACTCTTCGTGCAGCGTGACTCTGTCGAGATCCTCCCAAAGTTGTTTCTCTTTTTCATTAATTCTTTGTTGAATCTCCTTCGGAAGCTCGAGCTCAAACATTTTGGATTCCAACATTGCCTTCTTCTGAGCCATTGTGACTTTCCCAGAATCCTCCTCTTGGTTTGAGATACGCTCCCATTTCCCCTTATGACCTTCCATGATTTCGAATTCCCACCTTCTATGACAGTTTACCAGATATCTCAACCCCAACCTCTCATTAAATATCGATGCAAAAGACACAAAGCACATAAGACTTATATGGTTTATCCTACCACCCTTCATCTCCTGAAATAGCAGTTTCCTTATCGGGAGCATGATAACAACAATACATACCATGATGCTTCGAGCTCAGTTTGTAGTCTAGATCAAATAAATCCCACACATGCACCCATATTTACCCTTTCTTCGATTCATTTCTATGCGTATGTTGATCCTTTGAAAATATGGAATTATGATCATGATTTGAAGCAGAGTTAAATATCGCATTCCAATCAATTGGGATTACCACTCGACCACCTACTTATCCACGTTCCCGGTTAGATATTCAGAACCACACAGTGTCCTTCCCTACCCAAGTCATTACAATGTTGCATATCCTGGAGTGTGAGATTCACGTAGTTGTCCCGCCCCATCCTATCCATCATCTCACCCGAATCCTTTGCTTTGAAAAATATGCAAGTCTCTGTCCCGAGGTTTTCCATCCTATCCACCAAATTATTCCCTTGTCGTATGACATGGTTGAAATGAGAAGCCAAACCCCTGACAATGACGCTTTGATATTCTCTAGCTTCCCTTCTAACCTACATGACTATGCCACCTTGGTACTTTGAGTACAATTATGCAGCCTCGTAGCCATTTGGATCACCATCTAGGAGTCACCCTCGATGATAATAATCATATAACACTTTTCACTAACCATTCTAATCCCCTACATGAGGCTTTATATCTCAGCCGCATTGTTGGTGTCCCAACCTATGAACCCATACCTAAAACCCACCACCCTTCCTATATAATCCTGAATGATGCAACTGTAACCAATCGATCTGGGATTACCCTTCGAAACATTGTCAAATTTGAGCTTGAAAAATCCCCCAAGAGGAGGCTTTGAATTATCTACACTTATCATGGGTATGGATGATCTCTTCCTTATATTACCCTGGTGCGAGGGTTCTGACAGTCCCCACACCCTCACTATGTGTTCTTCCCCATCCATAGCCTCCCAGTCCGATTTCTCTCAAGTTTTCGACCTTATGGTTTCACGCATTCTACTTGTTATGGTGTCCCATATCCTACTTGAAGGAAAGTATTTGTCTTGGAAGGTCCTCAAGTTTCTCTCCCTCCAAACTTCCTAGAGCATGAAATGAGGGAAAATCTCCCATAAATTGTTTAGTATGAGGTTTTGAAAGGGGTTGTTGGTCTATTCTGTTAGCATCATGTCTGGGTTTTGACTAACTTAGTCAGACCTTCAAAAAATATTCACTGCTTGATCCCAAATAATGGGTGTGAACTTGCAGGAATCCAGAAGGTGGCTGGTGGTTTCTTCTTCAAGCTCGCACAAGAAACATTGGTAAGGCCCCAACATCCCTATTTTTTAGGGTTTCTTGTGTTGAAATTTGGTTTCTTATCACAAGCTAGGTGAATATAGTAATCTTGGGCCATAGTTTCTTCTTCCATAATTTTCCCCACTTTTTATGTGTAGGATGAATGTCGAACTCAGACATAATTTCATAAGCTCCCTTCATTGTGAAGGATCCTTTTGGCCATATCCCCATTGAAGATTATCTTCCCCTGTGTGCTTTCTTATATGTCTATTGTCGATGGATTCTTCCATCCTACTAACTCCTCCCTTGGGACGAGATGTTCCCACGATTCCCTGGTTGCCCATATTGCTAAGTCCTGGTCATCTGCCTGCTTTATTCATATGTATTTGACCTTAATGATGCCTCGGGTTACACTTTCCTCCAAGATCCATTGAAAATCCCAACTTAGCCTGAGCAGGGGTAATTGTTTCCATGATTCCTCCCATACCCGGGTTGTTTGACCATTCCTTACTTTCCAGAAGTTGTGTTCCTAGACTATTCTTCTCCCTAGCCATGTTGTTATCCAGATGTGAGATCCAAGAATGTCTTTAGAGAATTGAATGATATCTCTTCTATCCCATCCCTCATTATACTTGATATGCCACATATTCACCCAAGGTTCCTAAGCATGGTAACCCCATCTCCACCATAAATTGGCTCAGCTTACCACACTTTCCTTTTCTGGGTCTTTGAGGCCTAATCCCTCTAGGTGTTTAGGGATACAAACCATTTCCCAATTTACCAAATCCCATTTCTGCTTTTCATTGTTACAATTGCAAAGGATTTCCCATTGCAGATTCTTGACCTCTTTCAATATATATTTTGGGGCTACCAAGGTGGAAAATAGATAAGTCGACATTGCTTGTAGGACTAATTTCACCAGAGCCAATCCGCTAGCCAAATTGAGGGGTCTTGGGGTCTAGTTCGTCAACCGTTTTTTCAAACTGTCCAGAATTTGTGTCCATGCTCCCTTTCTAGCAATTTAATTCACTAAAGGGGTTCCTAGGTATTTGGAAGGAAGGGAGCTGTCCTGAAAACCCAAGATCCGACATATTGTAATATTCAGTGTGTTAAGTACGACATATGTAATTTGTAATTGCTTATTATTGTGGCACAGGGTGCTGAAAAAAGGGTCTTTAAGGACCTAGAGACATTATTATTATTATTTTGTAAATAAATAACTAATGAAAACAACTGACACATCGGATACCACTAAAAGGGTATGGGAGTCCTACATCTACAATGTGAGGGGGAATGGGGAAATTCCTAGCACTTTAGAACTTGTTTGGTTGATCTTGGTCCATATTTATGCCTTAGTGGCTTTATTAATGGATGATCACCCAAACATTGTGCAAATGGCCCAAGTTTTGGTTAAATTATCCTATGTTGGTATTATTGAGCCTAATTAATGAATTAGTGGGCCTCCTTAATGTTTGGGTGGGTTCCACTTGTTGATTGAGCCCCATTTGGTGGTTTTGTAACTCCTTTGTGGAGGTTACACTTGGTTTTGTAACTCCCATTTGCATGAGTGTTCCCTCACTGTCTATTTTTAGCCTTAGCACCTCAAAAGTTGTGTAAATACTTATGTAAATCCTTGTGTAAATCCTTGTGTAAATATTGTGTAAATCCTTTTGTAACCCCCATTTTCTATATTTGGAAGATTCCTTGGCTTGTGTGACACCTCACCTCACTAATTTTGATTTCTCTTCATTGATGATGTGTCCACACATGAATGAGAATTGGGTAGAGTGGCTTGGAATCAATCTCCCTAAAATTAGAATTTCTTGAGTTGGATTAGATATAACCTCTTAAGGTTGATTTATCCTCCTTAAATTGACTCAAGTTGGCTTACCATGGTTTGATTTTGACCCATTGAGTTAGAATTACCTTCTTTGGTCTATAAATCCGTGTTTGATATCCTTGGTTAGGGGGTTGTTTTTCATGGATATTTTGGATGGTTGTTGATTATGGTTGTTCATACATTTGATGTTCCTCTATTTCCACTACTTGGCTTTTTCCTTGACCTACACATAAATTCTGATGGTGAATGGTGATATCTGGATGGCTTGAGGGGTCTGGATTACCTTGAACTTGGTAGTGGGGTGGAAGAGGAAGTATGTGTTGAGGAATATAGTTTGTATTCTCAAGCTGATGCTTGAGTTATTCTTCAATGCACATCTATTGTGGATCTGTGGCATCAGCACAGGGGTGGCATGTCAAACTTGAGATCTAGCTTGTCAATGCCAAGGTTGGGTGCAATGTGGTCCGGATGATGCCATTTACGCATTGATAAGATAAGTGATTTATATCATGTTTATTTAATTTACTTGGATATGATATGATTTATTTATGGATGCACATGAAATGTTTCATGAACATATGAGTTATTTATGGATGCACATGAAATGTTTCATGAACATATGAGTTATTTATGGAATAAATTTCTCATAGAATTTAATTTAATTTATGCAAGTAAATTTTATGAAGGAATTGGAAACTAGTTTTTGGGATTTTGTGCACAAATTGTTTGAGGAAATAATTATTTGGTACCTTTCATACAGAGCTGATATTTCTTCCCATGTTCCTTATATATTGTGTATTTTATGGTACAGTATCCTTGAAATGGTTTAAGACACTTCTCTTTGATGCTTCTACCTTTTATTCGAAAACTAGTTCTTCGATCGGACTATTTGGCATAGTTTGGAGAATTATCACATGAAGTGTTTGTAAAAATTCCTGAGTGTTAATTTTATGCTTATTACTGATAAATAATATTTAAATGTGTGTGATAATGTGAGGATAAATCTTGTTGGTATTGTTGGCGAAATGTCTACCGAAATTCTAGATCAATTTCCAATTTCTAGCTCTTTCAATGGAATTGTTTTCAGTAAATTTGTGACTTTGCATATGAAGTGTTTGAAAAAATGTTAGAATGAGATATACCTCTGTTATGAATGATAAAACATTTTATTTAGAGTTGGAATTTCATTTTAATTATTCTATGAGCAATGGATTTAAATATTCTAGTGATTCCTAGAATTACTAGTCAATTCAAATGAGTAGAATTAACTTGTTTTGTAGTTTGTTTAATGGAATATATATGGGTGGAAAGATACATAGAAATGAATGTAATGTATCCCTGATATGATTTCCATAAGATACAATATTCATATATTTCTCTTTATTTGGCATTTGGAAAGTTCAATTGAAAACTAGGTAGATTGCACTGAAATTGACAAATAGTTTTTGGATTCGAATCTCTTTGATAAAAGATGAATGCACAGCCATATGCTCTATTATTGGTGATTTAATTGCGCTGTAGAATTATATTTTACATATATGTACCTTCACCAATGTGTTCCTCAGAACACAGTACGATTGGTTTTCTTGAATTCTTGGCAGTGTTTATTAACTAGTTGTATTGATTGAACTTGAAATATCCTTCGTTTAGGATCATATCCGAAAAAGTAATTTATTTTTCTGTACATGCATGATTAAATATGTGTATAATGGATGTAGGTTCACTTTTTGTTTAATTTGCATGTTTGTGTATCAAATATGTGGAAGACTAGTTGTTAGTATTGAACAACTAGTTAACTAGTTCTTGTGGAATCATTTTCGTAATTACTATGTTTAATTAATTGGAAAATGGTAATTAGCTCTGATTTGAATGTTATTAGGTATTAATTAGACATTGGACTTGATAAACAGTGGGTAAGTAATAAACAACTTAAATTGTAATAAGTACCATCAATTATGCGCTAATTGTCGTTAAGTATCGTAATTGGAACACTAATTGCTAATTAATCATTATTAAGAGTAAATGGAATTTAGATGTGGAATTTATGTATGAATTGGATTGGAATGGATATGTGATGTTTCTAGAAGGTTTTAGTAATCCTTTCCATCCCTTGGATCAGAGGTTTGAATAATTATTGAATTTATTTTAATTTATTTGTAATTAAAAGGACTTTGTCATGGAACAAATATTGAAAAATGAATTTTAATATTTGTTTAACTAATCCATTGTTATAAAATTATATAATTAGCCTTAGAGAGCTAATGATATGTCCCTCAGACACATTTATATCCCCAGCGGACATTACACATATATTCTGTCTTGAGATCCTGGGGGTATTCAAGAAGAAAACTTGGGATTTTTGATCATTAACTTCCAACCACGAGGCTTTTCTAAAATCCTACAAACATTTTTTGAACCTCCTGGATTCTTGGAACGATGGGTATCTCATCAACATTGTTTCATATAAAACATGTTGGTGCATTTGTTTCACCACTATTGGGTGCACACTTATCCCTCTGAGATTGTTGTTATCCCTCAAAGCCATAATTGATCTGCCCAAACCTTTCTCCATAAGAATGAAAAGAAAAGGGGATAATCGATCTCCCTGTCTTATTCCCCTTGAAGGATTAATTAGAACAAAAGGAACCACATTCACAAGAATGGATAAGAAGGATGAGGATACTAAGCTCATTATCCAATCAATCCATTATCTACTAAATCCAAAAGCCGTTAGCATACTTCGATAGAATTGCCAATTGATTTTATCATAATATTTAGTTATATCAAGTTTTACTGTCATACCTAATATTTTCTTATATTTTATAGAGTGGAGTGTCTCGTGGACCAAAATGATACCATCTTTTATCTTCTTACCCTCTACAACTGACCTGATTGTTTAGGAGAGATTAGGCCTGGAAGGAGGGGTTTCAGTCTATTCACAATTACCTTTTTATTTTTATTTTGTAAATGACATTGCAGAGAGTTATGGGATTTAAATTATCTATAGAATAAACACCTTCACATTTTGGAATGAGAGTAAGAAAGGTCGCATTGAAAAATGGAAAACTCATTCTAGAGAACCTGGAGTCTTCAACTATCCTCCAAACTTCCGCCTTGATTAAATACCAAAAATGATGATAGAATTTCACCATGAATCCATCTGGGCTTGGGGATTTTCCTTATTTTATCTCTAACACTACTTCCTCTACCTCAATGAGGGTTATAGGTTTCATCAAAATATCATTTTGTTCCTGATTAACCAGGGACAGAATAAACCTAGTTATTTGGTCAATGTATCCCCTCCTATCCTGCATTGGTTCATACATTATGTCAGTAAAATAATGGTTCAAATTGGTCTCTATTTCCTCCCTAGTTTCCACCCATTCTCCTCTATCATTCCTAATGGAGAATATTTTTTTTTCATCCTGTGTTGGATGACCGAGCGTTGAAATAATTTTTTATTTCTTTCCCCCTCTTTTAACCATCGGTTCCTAGATTTTTTCCACCAAAGAATTTCCTCTTGCCTTTCCCTCTATTATAGTATAGAACAGAGGCTAAGTTATTGCATTTTCATATCGGTAGTGTACCATTCATTTGTACCAATATATTGGACCTTTTGCAAGCGGGATTCCTGGATCTTTTTATCAGCAAAATATTGACAAATTCCTCCCTGTTCCATTTTTAATCCTTTCTTTTAGACCTTTTAACTTATGTTGAAATTTGTACATACTCTAGCCATATCCTTCACTTAGTTATACCCACCAAGTCCTGATATTTTCATCGAAGTCTAGACTCTCTATCCAGAACTATTCGAATCGAAATGGTTTTTTGAATTGGGAACCTAACCCACTCCACATTAGTTCAATTAGCCAATGATTTGATTCTACTCTCAAGAGTGTAGCAGAATGGATTTCAATCCCAAGGTACACTATTAATTTAGATATGAGGTATCTATCTAATATGGAAGCATTGTGTTTATCCCCCATCCTCTTATTGTTCCATGTGAACCATCCCTCTGCAGGAGTGATGTCTACAATTTCTAATTATTCAATTGTGTCTATGAAAATATCACATTCTTCCTCTAGCGTACGTCTACCACCCTTCTTCTCCTCCAAATAGGTTATGAGATTGAAGTCACGTTCTACGATCCAATGTTCGTTCGACATCCTATCCCAGATTCTCCTAAGAGATGTAATGCAATCCCTCTTGTCCCCTGCATTATGAGGTCCATAAACATTCATGACTACTCCTTCAACTAAGAACCCTACAACCTTAAAATATGTTGAAATGAAACATTAGTTACTTTGGAACCCACCTAAAATCACCTTACTGGAGTCCCATAGGATTCCCGGTCCTCCCACGAAGCCTCTTGCATCAATTCCTATCCCTTCACTACCCCTCCATATTTTCTTACCCAGCTCCTAGATCTGAGTTGCAGAGTACTTAGCCTCTTGTAATAATACTATCACCTGATTTGTTATCTTGATATTCTTGCTTAATATCCTTACTTTTATGGAGCTTTTTCGGCCCTATGTATTCCATGATAAAATATTCATTTAGAAACTTACAAACCTAAGGTCGCCTTAATGGTGGGGTACTGTCCTGACTCTACCAATTGACTGGATGCTTTTTCTATTCTCTACTTGTTTGATTTCCTTCCCATCTTCTTATTTGGTTCTTTGAACTTCCTTTCCCTCTCCTTGTGGGACCATGTGCTAATCCCTAGCTGGTTTGAGGCCCGAGATTTGAGGATGGCCTCTTTTAACACGATCATTTTTTCCTATGGGATGTGCCCTTTTCCTACATCCATGCAGGATTTCTCTATCCCCTCTAGGTCCAGGAATTTTATATCCATATCCTCTACTTCCTCTCTTGTTTCTCTCTCCTTTGTCTCTTGCTGCTTCTCTTTTGTAGTCTCTTCCTCCCTCCTGGATGCTACCACTATCTCTAGCGGGGATTGGTCTCCTTGCTTTCCCATTGACTGCTTGTCCAAGTTTTACTTCATGAGATCATCCAACACCTCAAATCTATTTGAAGATGATATCTTCTTGTTGAACTCCTGGTTTTCCTGCTTCCACCCTCCTCTCTTCCTAGATGGGACCCTGGTAATCCCTTGATCATTCTTTTCCTCTTCCTTACCCAAAGTTGTCTTTGGACTATTCATGGGGAAATCCCTAAACAAGTGACCATATTCATGGCATCTTCGGCATCAAAATGGAATCTGCTCATAATCTAGAGTTTGCACCCAGTCCTCATCTTCCCATGACATTCGAATCACTTCTGGCATATCTTTGGTTAGATGCATGTAGACACAAATCCTCGTGTATTCTGTATATATTTGGATACTTGTTTTTTTTGTGATATTTTAATGAATTTACCGAGAGGGTTTCCTAGGTCTTCCAGTATTTATGGATCCCGATATTTGCATGAGAGAGAGTATAGTCTGATCCAAAATGGAGCCACCTTCATATCTTCCTTTTTCGAGAAGAACTTTTCCTTCCATGGTCTTAGGAATGGCCCCACCAAGTAAAAGAAATAAATCCACCCATCCAGGAATTTGTTCCTATCTTTAATATTAAGAAAAGAGATGGTGAAGAAACCCTTGGAACCTAGATGAAGGTCATAGTGCCTCTTGGGTTTCCAGGATGAGTTGATCCACCAAACTAGGGATTTTTCAGAAGGATGCATTCCCACAAACTTCTCAATCAACGCGTGATCTTGTATATATTGGATTCATTCCCTAATATTTGAAGATATGATATGCATGGTCAGAATCAGGGCTGCTTTAGGCATGCACTTCCCTTGCTTCCAAACCATCAATATTTTTGTCTGAGTCTAGGGATGATCTAGAGCTATCAAAATATCCATGATCTTCAGACCTACTGAATCAAATACCAGGTAGGCTTTCCCACCTCCCCCATTTCCTTCTTCAATGCTTCCATCAATCCACCCCCCTTCCCAAATCACCGACAAATCCTTCCACCTCCCATCTCAAATGAGTTCCTTCAAATTTATGATAACAATTAACATTTATTAATTATCATTATTAAAATTAATCATAAAAGTAATGTCTTTCAATCAAATTATAATTTTATTCATTATTTTAAGAACATATAAAAATGTCACTTCAATTATTTTTGTATAATGAAAAGTTAAGGAAAAAATTAACTAAAAACATTAAATTAACTATATATTTTATTAAAAAAAAGTTGAATAAAATATTATATTTTATAATAAATTTTAAATAAATATTATATTTTCAATTAAACTTATGTAAAAAAAAAACTAAGAAATCCATAATTATTACGTAGAAATTTTTGTTTTTAACTTTGTTTACACTGATTTACTTTGCTACACACTTCATTATCTTAATGAGAAAAGAATTGAAAAAAGAGAGGTAATCCAAACCTAATTTAGGAACTTTCAACTTATTATATGATAGATTATTTTGTGTTAAATTATTATAACAACATCAAATAGATATTTAGTAAAATGGGAAAGTGCATATTCATAGAATAACAAACTTTTTAATTTATGTTAATTCTTTTGAGAATAAAATAGTACATTTTATTTTTATATAAACATACTAGATTTTTTATCCCTCTATCCCCAATTCCCATTTTAATACTAGTATAATTTAAGAAGCCTAAGAAGGTGAGATTTGCGACTATACATCTATCCCAAACAAATTCCGAATCACCATATTTTTGAGAACTAAAACTCCATTTTAATAGTAGTATAATTTCAAAAGTCTATTTTTTTTTTTGTAATTTTAAGGTGAGATTTGGGACTATACATCTATCCCAAAGAAATTCTGAATCTCCATATCTTTTATAACTACAACTTCAAATAAAAGAAGAATGGTTTTGATAAGTGTTCAACAGGGTAAGTCAATGATAACAATAAAGATTGAAACATTTTTTAAAATGATCAAATCTTAGATTGTGATAGATATGAATCTATTTTCATAGTGGAATATAATTTATAGCTTTTATCTATTTGTATATATGATAAATGGCATTTAAGTCTACCTCATTTAGAGTTTGAGGTGTAGAAAGAGAGAATCTAATGTTTTTAATATAGTTGTGTTCTATCATAATTTTTTATCTAACTTAATTTTGAGAAGCCTCATCAAACATACAAATCTTTCAAACCGTTAATGCAGTTCACCTCTAAAAATATCTCATCCTCCAAACATATTTCTTTTTGGGTATGATCTATAAATATTACAAATAAATTCATCCAATTTGTTGAAACATTTAACACTATCCACAATAGGTGATTTCCTAACATTAAATATCTCACATGAACATGTTAACCATATTCTTGTTTGAGAATCTCTATCATCCTTATCCTTGTAATAATTAGAAGGACTACAAAGCTTATCAACATTAAATAAATACAAATCTATGAACCTTGCATTTAGAGAGTCAATCACCTCCATTACAAAAAAATTTCCCAACATAATGCAAAATCTAATGTCCCCAATATTTGTGACTTGGGAAAACTCTTAAACCTCAATGGATGCACATGTACCATACTTAGGGAATCTACAAACTCAAGGGTTCCTTGTTGTGTTTTACTTAAAAATATGATATGTGCATTGCAACCACGGGGGGTTCACTAGAAAGGACATATCATATCACATTCATTCATATTAAGGGGTTGAATACTCCTAAAAACCTAAAAAATTAATTACCTCGCATTAAGGGGTCAAGGGGGGACATAGTAATATAAATATTGGGGGTTATTTTATTTGGGTAGGATAAGGAATAACCTCCAAATTGTGGGATGGATTCATACCTCCAAATCATGGTCTCAATTCATACCTCCAGATCGTGTGTTGGATTCACATTAGTCATAGTTTTTGCTAAGGAATAACCTCCAAATCATGGGATAGATTCATACATCAAAATCATGGAACAGATTCATATCAATCCTAATTTATGCTAAGGAATAACCTCCAAATCATGGGTTGGATTTATATCTCCAAATAACTAAACTTATAAAGTTTTTTTTTTGAATATTTTTTTAGGTTGGGATTTAGTTGGGTATCAAGATTCAATCAAACCTTGCTTTATGACAACCAAGAAAAGCAATATCAATCTTTCTTGGATCACTAGAATCAAGAAAAGCTAGTCAACATTTCTTGATTGATTGGTTATTTTAACTTTTTGGTTTCTGCTTTAACATTTTGACATTTCTAGTTAGGAATGATTGTTAGATTGAGTTATATTTGTCACATTCATAATTGTAATTTCAATTCTTATATGCAAGAAATCTATCTTAATATTATATTAGAACTGTCATGAACATAGGTGAAAATCTAAATCATTATTTTCATACCCTATGTGTTATCTCTACCATGATATGGTATCATTTAAGTTTCACTATTTGTCTATCTTCATAACTATTGCATGCTTGAAAGTTAACAATGGATATTTTCCCCTCTCCTGTAAAGTTTAAAAAAAGTAGATATAACCCAAGAAAAGGTGACTAAATTTTGTTAATTCCCTTTATTGCAAGAATAAATGTAGAGGAAGTGGATGCAATCCATTGCATCTTGTGATTACATAATCCAAGTTATGCACATGATCATATGGGGATATTGGTAAGAGGAATTTTTCTATGTTCATTTGAGTTCAAATATTAATGATGTTTGTTTCGATTGGAAGCTAGGGAATTCCATCCATGAAAGGGTTTCAATTTTGCATTTTTATGGAATTTAATTTATTAAGGTTATAGAAAATTTTATCTCTCTATGGCTATACTTGTATTTACATTATATAAATTGGTACATTGGTAGGTTGTGGTGTGAAACATGAGAAATTCTCATCTTTTCTAAGAATTGCACTGACTATTAAATTAATTCTATTTTACATTATTTGTTACATTTATCTCTTTATTGGGTTTTATTTTACTCACCACTACAATTTTGTTGGGTATTTCACTATCCAATGCTACAAATTGATCATCTGCCCCTGCAATCCTGGTGGGATCATTATTAGAATTATACCATTAATTTATTTAGCATCATGTTTTCTTATACTAAGATGCATTAGGGATCCTGCTTGTTACAAATTGAGAATATGATATATAGGGGGTATTAAAAATGTGTTGATAAAAATGGATACCTACAATATATGGTGAAACTAGGGTTTTTCTTAATTGGAAAGGCATATTGGGAGGGGATTTCAACAATACAATTCTAGGAGGCATTTTCCAATATTTAGTGAAATTAGGGATATTATTTAATATCCTATGCATGGTCGTGTTATGCAACAAGTTCATTGAGTGAACCCCCCGTGACTGTACCTACCCAAATATGCCAGGCTCTTATAAATTGCTCATGAAGTAAGATAATAGTAATATCCAAAGTAGTTCCAATAGATGTAATGCCAATGTGATCCTCTTGGAAATTTTGGTTCAAATTATTTAACTCAATAACAACATATGCAAGTAAATGGATGTGAAATTGCACTTCAAATATTGTATCCAGCTCACACATGTTTTTTTCTCCCTTGAGTACATTTCTATTAACAAAGCGAGCATAATATTAACAAATGTTTCCATGACTTTTCCTCTAGAGCCACATAAAGTGATGCATTACTAACACTTCTAACCTTGTGACTTGAAATGACTCCATGACATATTTCAAATATCCATGTCTTTTAGCAGATTCCTAAGCCATGAAGAGTATGTTTACAACCCTAGAAAGTAAGATGAAGCATCATTTGCTACTAATGATTCTCAATGAGCTATGCAATGGATATCTAATAAATAAGGATAGTACCTACAAAACTTATTAGATAAACCTTCAATAATACCTCTCATGGATGAAGTGCCATCAAATCCAATCCAACTAAATTCATCAAGGATATATCAATTTCTACTAAAAGAGACGTCACAACATCATACATAGGTTGTGATGTTTCATCTCTAATTTGAAGCAAGTGCATGAATTATGTAACACACTGACCTCTTCCTCAATTTGTCAAATATGTAATATAAATGGTCTAGTGTTTCTCCATAGTTCAATCAATACTTTCATCAACTAAATTTGAGTAAAATGGGATGTTAGAAATATCCTCGTTTAACTTCTTCCAATATACCTCCTTACTAGCTTGTAGAAACTCGTTTCCAAATGTTGTATTGTTGGGAAAAATATTGTCTTGAATAATTTACCTAATATTTAATTATCGACCGGGGTTGGTAAGCTTAGAGTTGTTACACAATATATCTGAAGGTAGAGTGATTATTATAGTATCGTGGTAATACTTTAATAAACAAAATATTGAAAGGTCTTTCAAAATGAAAAACAGAGTTGAACTCCTAAGGATCCAACTTAGTTGGGATAACAGAAACAAAGGACTATGGAAGAGTGGTATCAAGCTATACTACTCTACTCTATGAACAATTACTAAAAGAAAAAGATATGGAAATTGTGATGACAATGAACTATTCTTTATAACAAGCTCTATTTTACTGATAAACAACTTACAAGGAATAATTTACAACAACTAGTTATACATCCAACTAATAGATGTCCACTAATTCCATTCTCCTCGATTATTTTGAGGATAATGGTTTACTGTAATCAGGACAGGAGCAGGAGAAGTGTCAAAATAGCTTTCAAATGAGGTGAAGAAACTAAAGGGAATTAGATCTAAGTTACTCTCTACGAAAATATGTAGACTAAGAACTGTCCAATTACAAGCTATAGTAAACATCATAATCTATAAACAAATAAATCCTTCTTGCAAAAGATAAAATAATACTAGAAGAAGGTAAACATGATTTATGAACAAACATAAAACTTATAAAGATGATCTAAATTCTATTCTATGGATTCCTTTAATAACCATATGATTAAGAGGACAAATTGTATTACTATGAGCAATGATACTTAATCTATTAATACATTTAAAACTTCACATGTGAAGGAACAATTCAAATTTAATTACAAATCAATCCAAAATACCAAAACACATGACATAATTCTTTAGGCATAAGGTGAGAAGAAAGAGGAAAGAAGAATGAGGTCTAACAAGTAGTCTAACAATCTTATCTAAGGGTCTTAAGAGAAAATACAATCACTATCTAACTACTACCATTAAAATAGAATCATAAAACTAAGGAGATAAGCTCAAAACAGATTAAAGACACACATGGTTGAATGAAAGACTGATTAGTAGGTTGAAATGAAGGTCCGTACGAAAGGTAGAATAGACTGTCTGAATGACAGTTTGTTTGAAGAAAATACTAAAATTTCGGGAAAAAAGTGAATTTAAATGATTTCTTTTAGAGCAGTTGACTCATGCTTATGCTAATGAAATGTGAAAGAGAAAAAATTAAAGCTACTTACTGATTAAATATTATGAAAACATAATCTAAACTAACTCATCATTCAAAAAGGAAATTACATTACTGAGCGAACTGAAATATACTTAAGAAAAAAAAGAAATAAATAAAACTAGATTTACTGTGATTTAACTAAAGGAATCTAATCTAGAGATCAAGCAATGAACTGTAAAAAACTTTGAAAATAAATTTAGAGACTATTCTAGGCGCAACCGATTGCTAACTGGTAAAGGAAACCTACATAATCAGCATAATAATGATGAAATCTATACTATACAAAATAATTAACATAAGTGATTACAAGGATAAAACTTCATAAACAACTTATAAGTAAGACTATACTAGTTATAGAGAAAAGGAAATAAGGAAAAATACACAAAAAATGTAAAACTCTGGTTGTCGGGGGGCCCTCCCAGCAAACAGAGTAATGCTTTGATAATGGAACATGATCATGCACAACGTAATGGATCTTTCATTAAACCAAAGGTAGCATTACAGAGTTTTGTGGAAAACTAATAAAACAGCTAACTATCTCGCTATCCTTACTAACTCCATCAATTCTATCAGCTACTAACCATGAGCTATCAACTATTAACATTCAGTGATTAACAACTATTTCTCGCATGAGATCATCTGTATATATAGTGTTTTTTACAGAAGGTGAGCAAGTCAACCCTTTTAGTGGTTCACTACTCTTATGATAAGGCAGTCATTATAACAAGTAATTACATTGATAACTAACAGATGACATTTCCTTCTTTTTTGCATATCTGGTTTTTCTCTAGCGCATGATGTGGCATATGATCTTAGTCTTAATCGAAGTCGCCGCCAAGGTGTCACAAAGAGAAACTATATGAGCGCCCTTCCAGAAGGAGGCTTATGCTAGGATCCTGGCACGTGGTCACAACAATTCACAGCCGTTACATGCCTTTAACGCACAGAAATCCACTATCAGCAATGTGTGGTTGATTCGGTGGTTTGAACAGTGAGATGGACGATGCTCTGGATACACTCTGTGGACATCTAGGATGAATTCTATGCTGCTCACTAGTTCACTGAAGACCAATATTCTGCACGAAAGTTTCATACATTATAATATCACTACATATTATCAAATTTAAACAAGAAAATCATGAAATGATACAAAATAAAACATAACTTGCATAAATTAAAATATGGCCATACCTGCTGCTAAATGGCGAATTGTATGGTACAAAAGACACTAAAAGGTAACAAAACATGTATTAATATGTAAAGTATTTAACCCAAAAATGGTGACAAAATGAGGACCAACATTCCCCCAAACCGGAAGAATGCCAGGGCCCACTGGTCAGAACTATAAGATAGCACTAGGAAGGAGGCAAAGCTGCATCAACAACTGTCTCCAACTTTGATGAAGCAAATTGTTTGAACTTCAATTTCCTAGCCTGTGCTTTTAGAAGGGCATGCCTGTCTTGCTGATCCCTCTATGATAAACTAACGGTCTTGTGGAGGTCCTCCATATTTTTAATCTGTAACCGCAACTCTTTGTTCTCCTCCCGAAGCTCTAAAATTAACTTAACATACCCTTCATTCTACTTCGTTGATTGAGTTAACTGATCTAATGTTGGCTTCGGTGGCGTAGATGGCTCTGGGGACTGGTTGGAATCTCGTGGAAGACTCATTTTCGTTGATGGCGGATCCAAATTGATAATAGGAAGGGGTTCTTCAGGGTTGATATCTTGGACAAATGCAGGAATGTTCATTTGATTGACATCCTTTACTAATTTGGAAAAAAGACTGGCTAATGCTAACAGGGATGAATTTGGGCCGGTTTTCTCTAATTCAGACTCATCATTTGAATGATCGATCTACATATCAGTCTGAACTACAGTATGGGTATTGGGCCAGAGCATACACTGAACATTTTTCTCCTTTTGTCTCCTGGTATGAGGTCATGAGAAAGGTACAAATTCGGTGGACATAGGACTAGCAGGGGTATCTTGTGTAGATGAGTTAGGTTTTGAGATATCTTCGTCAAGGTGGAAAATGTTGGGGTTTTTTGCTTCTGCAGGTGAGGTTTGACTAGTTCCATGGTGAAAATGGTGAGATCATTTGCAGATATTAAGATGGGGATTAATCACCTTGAATACAACGATCTCCCAAGGTTGGTATCGCTCCTTGAGCTGGTCCAAGATTAAATGTTTGACTAAGTTGTGGTGGTATAATATTGTTTTGGGGTGAAGGGTATTCTTGTGAACCAGGTTCGACATTTTCTCTAGACTTCGAAGGAAAAAGAAAGGAAAATTAAGACTTCTATTATCGACGAAATGGGATAATAAATGGAGATGACAGGATTTGAAAACACTAAACTTAAATTCATAGTTAATCAGATGAATAATGACCATCAGTGGATTGATGTATTCATGCTTTATCCAGCTATGGTGATAACCTTTTGCACCTGTCACATGCCAAAATTTGGGCTTGAGGGCAAAGTTATGCGATGCTCTTGAAACAAACTAGTGTTTATGTCATCGCTCGCCTTCTCGGGGAAGCTTAGTGGTGCGCGCAATTGATTCCTCTGTAACCTGGAAGGAAAGATGTCCTACCCTCGCCATTCTCCCATCAAACCCCATTGCAAAAAGCAATGAGATTTCCTCATCATATCCTTGCAGTAGATGGAGGAACGGGTTCCATCCAGCGCGGAAAAATAGTTCCCGACATTCCATGAACTCTGTCATTTGGAACAAATCTTGGTAAGTTTCTGGCTCAAATCGGTTTGGCATGGTTTAAGCAGAGGGGAGAATACAAGGTTTACATAGAAAGGTGGCTAAAATGCTCAACAGTGATAACAGTCTGCGAAAGCGATGGAATAGAAGAAGGTTCACACAGTTTTGGTTTAAAATGTACCACATTCAACCTACCAAATGATCATGCAAACAACTCAGCATGCTTAGACGATCGTGCCATTATGGAAATTTTTGAAACATGTGTCATCAAAAACACGTAATTGAATGAGTTTCTAAATTTTAGTTGGTTCAACCATGTCCAAAGCAAGATTTGGATAGGTTGAACATGTAAATTAATATGGATGTATAACCAAATTCGTAACCATAGCATTAGTTCAACGAGAAGGTCGACTTATCTGATAGCTTATGCATGTGAACGAAAAAAGATGATAATGATGATGACAGAGTCATGATAAATAGAAGGTACCCTAAGGTCGTATCATATCCATATAGAGGTGAAATAAAATCATATTAGATCTAATTCGTACTATCATGAATCAGAATTAGTCATAATATCCCGTGGATGCGACCCTAATGCTATGACTCAACTTTTTACCCAAACAAAATTAATCCAATACTTAATCATAGATACAAAATATCATAATTTTTATTTGGCTCGTCATTTAAATTTTTATTCATACCGACATTCGACCCTTCATATAGATTTCTGTAAAAAATGAGCTTGCTGGATCAGACTGCTGCTAATTGTGGCTTTTCCTAGGCTGCCAAGTCACAAAGAAGTCACATGAAATAATTCTCTGGCGTTCTTCCTTATTCATCCAAGATTTTAAAACCAATTTCTCTATTTGCATTATCCTTCAGACACTTTATCATTTGGAAATGAGTCTCTTATAAGTAAAAATAAAGACAGATAGTCAGGCTAATCCTCCCCCAAACCAAAGATATGGCATGTCCGCAAGCCATACAAGAAAACTAAGTAACTTCCAAAATAAATTAACAAAAGTTCAATCATGATGTTATAAGTTTGTAAAAGAGAGAAAAATTAACTAATAAATGGAAAGGATTCAGATATATACATTTATCCAAAAATAATAGTGCTCAAATATATAGATGTATAAATTTATCATTTACCATGTGATGAAGGTATAAGTGAGAGGACCATAGGGAAAACTAGTCACCCCTACCTTGTTGTAAGGATATATTTTCATCTCAAAATTGCTTGAGCTCACCTTCGGATTTGTAGGAGTTTACAGCTATGGGTCCCATTTCTAGGATAAACATATCCTAGATATTGATTGAATTCAGATTGTCGGATCCAAGTCCAACTTACGGTTATTCTCTAATGATATCATAAAGAATAGGCCTAAACATTTTTTTCCCTTAAACCATGTGCCTTGTGGTGCATTAACTAGATCTCTTTTACCTAATATTTCCCTTTTGCCAGTAGGCCTATTCAGTACCTCGACGGGTTTATCTTGGTACCATGCAAGCATAGCCCTGCTTCCAGCGAGCCTGTTTAGTACCCCGCCGGGTTTAATTGAATTTATCGAACTTCCTTATTTTTAGGTTGTTACTTAGCATTGACCCGCTACCGACAGGAATGTTTAGTACGCTGGCGGGGTTTCCTTGTATAAAGATTCCGAGTATATGGAATTCAATTGGTACTAGAGCATTCTAAGCCATGCTAAACACATGAGTTATAAATTTTGTTTTCATAAAAGGGCCTTAACTATAGATCATGTCAAAAGAGAATAACTTAAAGGTGTTCCTGGGTCTTTTAGTCTATTTTATTTATAAAATATAATGTTCCCCACAAGCAGAAATTCCACTTATCCTGATGTGTTCTCAAAAATATTTAAGAGTCAAGTTTTGATAACAAGTGTAGATGAGCTAGTAATCTCTAGGTGTAAAAATTATGAAAAACATTATAATTGAATTGAGTCTTTTCAGCACTTGTTCAGTAATCGGGAATGTACATATCTGAATCAAAACACCATATATATAAAGCATAACAAAATCATAAAATAAATGGTTTGGAAATGATATACAAGAACTTCAAAGTTAAGATATGATTTTAGTGTTTTTTGAGTACTTTCCTTTTCAGGTAATATCCCATGAGTTGTTCAAAGAAATAGAAATACCCATTTGTAACCGAATTTCAAAACCATTTATTGGATGATTTATTTATTCTTGAAAACATAGAAAAAGAGTCCCCTACAAAGAAAGGATTAGAAATGACTCTTATTTATTCAAAGGGATATACACATACTGACATATTTATCGTATGATGATGACCTACAATATTTTTAAGAATAAGGAGGGGGAAGAGTCTTTGGAGAGGGAAGCCCAATGATTACCTCTGTCTTGATAGGATTCATCTTGATCCCCTAGGGAAAAACATGATGTCCCATGCAGATATAACATGGAGGGGTTTTGTTTAATGGACATTCCTGTCGAGGATATTTAGTTTTACATTTTCGACAGATATTTCTCTTTGTTGCTCGTTCTTCTTCCTAGTTCTTTATGTAAGTTTGGTTTCTAAAGTGAGCATACCTAGAAGGTTTCTTTTGAGGTGGGAATGGGGCGACCAAAAATTCTTTTCCAGGAGAAATCTTCCTTTGATCACCCATTATTTTATTGGTTCTTATAGGAGTAGGAGATGCTACTATGGATGTTTCAATTTGTGGGGTTACTATTTCCAAAGAGAGCTTCCACCTAAGCGAGATTGACAAAAATAGTGAAGTTCAGCTCCCCCACTTAAAAAAAAATATTATCTAATTTTGTGACTTAGTGGAAGATTTAAAGGTTCCCGATGGTTACTTCTTTTGAATTTTGTCAGGAATGAGGCCCTCGGAACCTCCCACCAGGATCGCTTCTCTTGCTATGATTTCCCTCGTAAGAATCTCTTTATGTTTCCAGCAGAACTACTTCCTATAGGTGTTTTTTTTTCGATGAATTTTCACTGAGTTGATGGTTGAGGTCAAAATTTTTCCTGTAAAAACTTAATAAAAATTTTAACAAAATTTTACTATCTTAACGAATCTATCATATACTACTACTACTACTGCTGCTGCTACTGGATTTGAGGGCACCTATTATAATAGATGCATAGGTTCTTACCTCTCATCTTACCTCTCCCCTGCCACCAGCCTATTTTTGTTCTACCTTACAGAACAACTCCCTAGAAACAATGCCAAAATGTTGGGCAAAATATTGTCTTGAATAATTTATCTAATATTTAATTATCGACCGGGGTTGGTAAGCCTAGATTTGTTACACAATATATGCGAAGGTAGAGGGATTCTTATATTGTCATGGTAATAGTTTAATAAACAAAATATTGAAAGGTCTTTCAAAATGAAAAATAAGTTGAACTCTTAAGGATCCTACTTAGTTGAGATAATGAAAAATAAGTTGAACTCTTAAGGATCCTACTTAGTTGAGATAACAGAAACAAAGGACTAGGGAAGAGTGGTATCAAGTTATACTACTCTACTCTATGAACAATTACTAAAAGACAAAGATGTGGACAGTGTGATGACAATGAACTATTCTTTATAATAAGGTCTATTTTATTGATAAACAACTTACAAGGAAGAATTTACAACAACTAGTTATACATGCAACTAATAGATGGCCACTAATTCCATTCTCCTTGATTATTTTGAGGATAAGGGTTTACCGTAATTAGGACAGGAGCAGGAGAAGTGTCAAAATGGATTTCAAATGAGGTGAAGAAACTAAAGGGAATCAGATCTAACTTAATCTATACGAAAATATGTAGACTAAGAACAATCCAATTACAAGCTATAGTCAACATAATGATCTATAAACAAATAAATCCTACTTGCAAAAGATAAAATAATACTACAAGAAGGTAAAAATGATTTATGAACAAGCATAAAACTTATAAAGATGATCTAAATTCTATTCTATGGATTCCTTTAATAACCATATGATTAAGAGGACAAATTGTATTACTACGAGCAATGATACTTAATCTATTAATACATTTAAAACTTCACATGTGAAGGAACAATTCAAATTTAATTACAAATCAATACAAAATACCAAAACACATGACATAATTCTTTAGGCATAAGGTGAGAAGAAAGAGGAAAGAAGAATGAGGTCTAACAAGTAGTCTAACAATCTTATCTAAGGGTCTTAAGAGAAAATACAATCACTATCTAACTACTACCATTAAAACAGAATCAGAAAACTAAGGAGATAAGCTCAAAATAGATTAAAGACACATAGGGTTGAATGAAAGACTGATCAGTAGGTTGAAATGAAGGTCCGTATGAAAGGCAGAACGAACTGTCTAAATGATAGCCTGTCTGAAGAAAATACTAAAATTTTAGGAAAACAGTGAATTTAAATGATTTATTTGAGAGCAACTGACTCATGCATATTCTAATGAAATGTGAAAGAGAAAAAAGTAAATATACTTAGTGATTAAATATTATGACAACATAATATAAACTAACTCATAATTCAAAAAGGAAATAACATTACTGAGCAAAGTGAAATATACTTAAGCAAAAACAGAAATAAATAAAATTAGATTTACTGTGTTTTAACCAAAAGAATTTAATCTAGAGATCAAGCAATGAACTGTAAAAAAATTTGAAAATGAATTTAGAGACTATTCTAGGCGCAACCGATTGTTAAATGGTAAAGGAAACCTACGTAATCATCATAATAACAATGCATTCTATACTACAGAAAATAATTAACATAAACGATTACAAGACTAAAACTCCATAAACAACCTATAAGTAAGACTATACTAGTTAGAGAGAAAAGGAAATAATGAAAGATACACAAAAAATGTAAAACTCTGGTTGTCGTGGGGCACTCCTAGAAAACAGAGTAATGCTTTGCTAATGGAACATGATCATGCACAACGTAATGGAACTTTCATTAAACCAAAGGTAGCATTATAGAGTTTTGTGGAAAACTGATAAAACGACTAACTATCTCGCTATCCTTACTAACTCCATCGATTCTATTAGCTACTAAGCACAAGCTATCAACTATTAACATTCAATGATTAACAACTATTTCTTGCATGATATCATTTGTATATATAGTTTTTTTTACAGAAGGCAAGCAAGTCGAGCCTTTCAGTGGTCGACTTCTCTTATGATAAGGAAGTCATTATAACAAGTAATTACATTGATAAGTAACATATGACATTTCCTTCTTCTTCGCAGATCTGGTTCCTCTCTGGCACGCGATGTGGCATATGATCTTAGTCTTAATCAGAGCCAGCATCAAGGTGTCACACAGAGACATTATATGAGCACCTTTCCAGAAGGAGGCTTATGCTAATATGCTGGCGCGTGGTCACAACAGTTAATGGCTATTACATGCCTTTAATGCACACAAATCCACTACCAGCAATGCGCGATTGATTCGGTGGTTCAAATAGTGAGTTGGATGATGCGCTGGATACACTCTGTGCACATCTAGGATGAATGCTATGTTGCTCACCGGTTCGCTGAAGACCAAGATTCTGCACGAAAGTTTCATACATTAAAATATCACTACATATTATCAAATTTAAACAAGAAAATCATGAAATGATTCAAAATAAAACATAACTTGCATAAATTAAAATATGGCCATACGTGCTGCTGAATGGAAAGTTGTATGGTACAAAAGATGCCAAAAGGTAACAAAACATGTATTAATATGTAAAGTATTTAACCCAAAAATGGTGACAAAATGAGGACCAACATGTATTTGTATATGTAATGGGTATTCATTTGTTATAGGAATTTGAGGAGTGTTTTTATACCTATTCAAGTCATAGATTGACTTATATACTTCTAATGGTAAATAATGTATTTCAACAAAATTCATGTAACTTGCAATCACTGATATAATTCTCTCCTTCTTGACATCTACCAGTAACTCTACACGTTTAGTAATTGGAACAGTACTAATCTTAAATAAAAAAAACATTTCATATTAAATTGATACAACTAATCCATGGAAATGTTACAATTTCATATTGCAGTTTTGTGTATTATAATCTCTCAGTACTAATGAATTCTACCAATAACTAAAACTCATACAAAAGGAAAGAACCTTTAGAGTTTAACATGGCATAGAATGTTCCATAAAAAGCCAATAAACAATGCCTTATATGAATATCAAATAAACTTAAAAATGGTAAAATATATGCCTTTGAAGCACAATTGAAATCATTACGAAGAAATCCTATTTATTTTTGAGAAATACTTTAAAATCCTAGCTAACTTACTGCCCCAAATAAGTAGCCTTAATTATTAATATTACAATTGAATCTCATCTCAAGTGTGCTTTTCATTACATGTTCCATGTGTAAGTGTCTTGCTATGGCCTTGCAATACTCGGGTAAAAATGCAAAAAAGTAATTGATGAAATGATTGCAAAATTATCAATATTAAGAGTTTTTTTCTCTCTAGAGACAAAACAATAGAAGGACTATGTTGGGGTTCTTTATCCTACAAGAAAATTCTCACCAATCTATTTGAATTTAGTTATGCCAATAATTTTCATTTAACCTGGTTAATAAGGATTTCGTGAATTGTTTATAAAATGGGTTGTTGTGAACATGAATTTGTGTCGGTTGATTATTCTCCTTTGTTAACATAGTTCTCATGGTTATATGTGGTATGGAAGGTCATGTTGTTTGTTTCTAAAGGTGTTACTTGAAAGCAATGTAAAATGCATTTTTATAAAACCTAGAAGTGGAGAAATGACCAAACCCTTAGGAACCTACAAAATAAACTATGTGCAAGGGGATATTAAATTAATTTTATTTTAATTACCTATAGGCTACCATACTCAAATGAACCCATTTTTTCTTAGCATTAAATCTATTGAAATTGTAAATTTTGATTTCTAGATAGCTTCAACAACCTCCAAAAAAATCGAAGTACCCTGATCATAGTTGTGTTGTTAAACAAGTTCATATGTAATCCAAGCGTTATGCTATGCCACTTAGTAAGATAACCACTTTGAGGAAATTTTCCGTGTCGTTATATGTTGTGCCTTCAATATTTGCATGAATCTTTGTTATTTGCTAAAATATCTTTTGACGAAGAAGCAGCGCTTGCAACAGAGTTTAAATCACTAACAAAAGAAAAATCTAGTCACCAGGGTGGAATTTACATTGTGTTGGCATGCCTTGAGCCTCGGTATCTCCTATATGTTGGGATGATTAAAACCTAGATCCGAAGCGAATAAACATCCCTACACCAATTGGAAGATTTAAGAATTTATCCTTGAGTAGAATTTTTTTTAAATATCTTTATTTTGAAAAAATAAATGTAAAAGTAACACATAATAATAAAAATATAATAAATAATATTAAAAGAGGGTTCGTGAAATGAAAATAAACTAACATAAAAATATTTTTTTAATAAGAGTAATCCTTTGAATAAAAGGCTAGAAGGCATCCCAAAATGCCCCATAGCACATGAAATTCACTATTGAATAGTTGAGCCTAAACTTTTTTTAGTCTCACTCAGAAAATAATGCGTTAGGTGCGTTTATCTATATTCTTTATGAAAACATAAACAAGATTAAAAGCAACATAACTGCTTATTCCATGCCATTTAACAAGAATTTGGTTTCAACAAATTGTTACAGACAACTGAGATAGAGATAGAAATTTGGAAGAAGTTGTTGTCAACAAATTGTTATTGACAATTGATATAAAGATTGAAAACAAATTGTTATTGAAAATTGATATAAAGATCAAAATTTGATAGATGAGTGTCTTATATGTAGCATGTTATTGACAATTGATATAAAGATCGAAAACAAATTGTTATTGACAATTGATATAAAGATCAAAATTTGATAGACGAGTGTCTTATATGTAGCATGTTATTGCCAATTGATATAAAGATCGAAAGCAAACTGTTATTGACAATTGATATAAAGATCGAAATGTGATAGATGAGTTTCTTATATGTAGCAGTGAATTCTCATAGATGTGGTAAATAGTCAACGCGTGTTTGATGTTCTATTCTCAAGATTTATTCAATGATATATAGATTCATATTCAATGTTTAATCAACATTTTAAATGTTGAATTAATGTCATATTTCAAACCCATATGTATTAGTGTTAGAATCCATCTTTCATTTCATGGCCCATGTACCTTATAAGTAGCTACTTCTAAGCCAAACACTTGGATTTTGGCCTTGAATAATGTCCAATGAGTGCAATTAAACCACTCTAGTGCACCAAGACTTGGATTCATGCTTGCATCCCAATCTTGGGACAAGGATTCCATCAAGAACTTATCTTAGTGTTTGGGGTCGTATATGTGTGTGCATGTATACCTACATGTACATGCTTTTCATATTATGTACATGTTTCTTAAAATGTCATATTGGCATAATTTCCTTGATCTATTTTGAACATAATTATAAGTTTATTAAAAAAAAGTAAAGGACAAATTTTATCTATAAAGAAACAAAGTTAGAGGCCATGTATTAATTCTAAGGTTATCTAGATAATTACACTGATAGGCGTATATATCTTAGAATTTTGGAGTGGACTACCATCTATGATTTTTCATCTTCAAACCATAATGAGACAAGTGTATTGTCTAGATTGATTCTATGGGCGTCGTCCAAAATTAAACGAGAATGAGACAAGTGTAATGTTGAGGTTGATTCTATGGGCATCGTCCAAAATTAATAAAATAATTTCAAAAAAATAAAAAATAGCTTAATTAACATGTGATAAGTACAGTCAGTGATAGTTGTAAAACATAAAATTAATCTTCAACTAATTGATTATTAGATACAACTATGAGCTTAACTCCATCGATTATTAGATACAACTATTATCTTAACTCTAATGATTCTAGAACTATTAGCTTAACTTCAACTCTAATCACAGTTATATTGGGTAACTATTAGCTTAACTCCAATGATTCTACAACTATTAGTTTAACTTCAACCCTAATAACATAAGGCTTAGTCCAACTACATTTGGCATCTAGGAGTCTAGATAATGTGCAGTCATGTAAGAGTCAAAATCCTAATAAAATCGTTCGAACTCCTAATAAACTCCTCCAAACTCCTTAGAGTCTATCTTTATATTAACTTTTAAAATAACTAAATTAGATACAACTATTAGCTTAACTCCAATGACTCTACAACTGTTAGCTTAACTTCAACTCTAATCACGGCTATATAGGATAACTACTAACATTTCACTACAATGCAACTATTGTGGTTGATAGTGTTTCTATGGTAAAACATAAGCATGATGTGAGTAAAATCTCTTTCAAATATTGAATTTTAATATTCTTCTTTCTATTGATCATGATTTTATGGTTGGTTTCGACAAATTTGAATGAAGATTTGATTGAAAATGGGATTAATGTACTTAACAAAGTCACCGCAATGTTGATTCTTGTTATTCCAAGTCAAATGTACAAGTTCCATGAAGAATGGACAAATGATACGAGAAAAGTGAGACGAACATGTCCTCACTTTAATAATGGATGAAAATATGCTTTTGGTGGTCCAAAAGGTTCCTAGTGGGAAGGTTTGATTCAGGAGGATATTTCAATGGTCGATCAACCTAAACATGTTCAAAAATTGAATTAAAAGGCTATAAGGTGAAAGAGTTTGTTAAGAGCTTTATGGTAACAATTGTTTCATGCAGTAAGGCCTCTGGATGTAGAAGTTATTATTGTTTGAAGTTTCAAAAAATATTTATTAAAATGGAAATAATATGGGTTTTTGGGCAAAAATTGGTAATGTAATTAAAAAAAAAAATTAGGGAGTCCATGGGATTCGAACCCATGACCTCCAAGCCCTCCAAATCCTTCACAAAGTTCCACTAACCATCATTCCCTCCAATGTTCCTTATAATATTTGGAGCATAAATTGTATATAAGTTTGAGAAAAGAATATAAGTTTGGAAAAGGGGGAGGGCGAGGGATAAAGCCATCGACCCATAAGCCAACACCCAGGTTGTTGTAATGTGGAGAGGTGGAACCAATGTAATAGAGCCAAGTCACAACAGAGATGTTAAGTCAAGAGCCAAGTCACAACTTCCAACACATAATCCAACATAGTTTCGGTTCAAAGAACAAGTGCCATCACATACAAAAGGTATAAAAAACATGATATGGGGAGAGGTCTGCGGGTTTGAACTTGCGTCCTAATATCCTCATTTCCAAAACTTTAACCACTCCACCAACGATGATGCTTGTTATGGAATATGTCATTTTTCCTTATGAATTTGAGGGGGAAAAGGAACCCAAAATGGGCGCGCTGTCCCCAAATATGCGACCAAAAAAAACCTAAAGAAACCACTATAAAAATTGTTCTTTTGGCATAGATGTCGATAGTGGAGAACATGGTTTTAGCATGGATCCTTATAGTGCTATAAATTGTTCCTAGACTACCACAAGAACAATCTAACACAATCTCAAAAACAAAACAGAATGAAATTGGGTTTTTAATGGTTTTGGTTTAAAACTTTATCAACAAGGAGTTAAAGCATAAACAAGCTAACACAGAAATAAATCATGAACAAGTTTAAAAAACTGGGGATCAAACACATATGAATAAACCATAAACATTACACATAAAATACTGATTCCACCCACAAGATACAAGAATTTGCATGTATAAAACCTTTAAACAAGAAATGAAGTTGTATGTTGAGTAATCAAACAGACCAAAAATGAAACCAGCATAGCAGGTAAAATGGCTTATCAGTATGTATATAATTAATAACAATCATCAAACTTACATAAGAGTTATAAGTCTTAGCTTGAGATACCATAGCTTAAAATCCTCTTCTTGAGTCAAAACTTGAACCCTCCTTCTAATGCATTTCCTACTTTTGTCTATTTTTCCATAAAAAAATGGTTACATAACTGACTAAGCTAACTTTTTAGGTCAAGATTCAAATTAGTTACAAAAATTATTTGTCTTTTCAAAAATAAACTTTTAGCTATTTCAAAAACAAACTGCTTTACACCTGTCACTAGTAATCTTCAAAGATTCTTGGCTGCCTCAGCCAACAATGCAATCCCTTCTAAGGAATGTGACTGCCTTTTAGTTCTCTTATGCTCTACTTCCAAATCTTCAATCTTCTTTTACAGTCTCTCATTCTGCTGGGTCAAATTTTGAATTTTTTGGTTCAATTCCTCAAACTAGCTTTGAGTCTATCTCTTTCTCTTTAAAGCTTCTTTTGAAACAAGAATTAATTCATGTTAGTGTGTGTTGATGTCAATAAGATCCTCCCTTAGTCTCATATTAGTCATCACCAATACCTCATTGGTCTCACTAAGAAAATCAATTTGATATTTATATTTCTTCACAGTTTTCTGAAGGTTTTCAGTTTCTGAATCTATGCACATTTCTTCCTGTAATGTAGAAGTTTTATCTAACAGCCGTGAGATATTCATTTTCCCAAAAATTAGGTCATCATATTCCTCATTTTTTACTACTCAACAGGAGCTTTTGGATACCTAACTCTTTCAGTGCTGAAATATATTGACTATTCTGCAACCTTATCTCTGCATGTAGATGACTCTAAAATCATTGAATGCTTTTTCTTAAGATGAACTTTCCAAGAACTGAGGCTATCTTTTTCTTCCTTGTCTTCTTGAAATGAAGAATATTCAATCACAGTGATTTTCATGTTAAGTCTCAGTTTGTTTTTTGCTCTTGTTTTTGGTCTCCACCTCGTTTTTGTTTCTTCTAACATTACAAATGATTTGCCCTGAAACTTTACAGCTGAGATTTGTACACCATTAACTTTCAATCCTGTTACAACAAAATTTCCTTTAAACTTTTCATTTGAAATTTACATATTATCAACCTTCAGTTTAACTGGAACAGAAACCTCTGTTGTGTTTTCTTGCACACTTGTGAAGCTTTGCTTTCGTTCTAATGAACTCCTCCCATATTCCTCATCTATAACTGCTCTCTGGTCCTCTTTTGCATTCTTTGAAATCTGTTCTTGATTACCATGAAACACTTCTCTTAACTCTTCACATACATGCTCTTCGAATTTCTGAGTTGAAGATTCCTCCTGAACACTGTATTTTACCATCTCATCAGTTATTTCTCTCTTTAACTCTTTTACAAGGCTATACTTCTTGTTCATTTGCCTCTTTTTGGGTTGGTATTCTTGCTCACTATGGATACCTGACCAAAAAAAAAAAAATGATCCCAAGTTCTGCTCTTTTTCTGAAGGACTGTGCAATCAATTAGCTTTATTAGTCGATGATGAAAAATAGATTGTTGAGTATGATCCCTATGCCCTTTTATCCTATTTGACATCTTTTGTAGGATTTTCAAGAAGAAAAAGGGTAAATTCATCCTAGCTTGTTGATTCAAATGTTGCAAGAATCTAACATGATATTTAAAAACTAGAGCAAATATTCCCTCACATGTGATGTAGCTTTGTAAAATTCTAATGGCCTCTCTCCACTCAGGATTAAACTTGTCTAATTGTACACCTTTCCCCCAATCTAGGGTTTGGACTTCAGACAACAGGAAATCTTTTGGATTGAAGGTGAAGGGTATTTTCTTGAACCAGAGTTCTCCATCACCTGCTATGCCTGTGGCTTTTGTTATTAACTCTCTGGTTAGTCGAAATTTAAGGGTGTGAAACAAAACTGTATCCTTATCAAAACCGTGAGCAAACCAATATGACACTTCGGGGTTAAAGCCATTGATTCTATGAAAGAAATCAAACCATCCAGCTCTTTGAAACATCATTGCACAATCAGGAAAACTTTCTTCCCATCTTGTATCAGTGGGTTCGACTCTGTTTGTTTTACCACTTTTCGTTATTCATGTTGAGCCCCATTTTGTTATCATTTTTGGCGTTAAAATAACACATTTAAATGCATATTTTATTATCTTTCGTGTATTTTATGTCATGCAGATCGTTATTCAGCACAAGGTAAGAACAAATTTAATGTTTATTCAACTTTGGTTATTAATATCATTTTTATGATTTTATTAACTCAAATCTATATTATTTTAAGCATATTTTGATATATTAATTTATTTATATATTTGATTGCAGATTTACAGTTTTTGGGCAAGCTTATAATAAACATGTTAGTTTTCATCTTGTTAAAACAGATAAGCATTTATCCCAATCTGCGCAATCACCATTAAGTCTACCATTCAGCCCGATCTGTGCAATCGTCGTCCAGCTTGTTAATTAGGCTCCACATTGTCCATAACCGATTTCAGACATTTAATGTGGAATAGTTTTGTAAACGGCTTGTTGTCCACGCATTCGGTTGATAGAAAAGATCATGTTCTAGAAGATCGCCCTCATGCTACCACTGCTCAACACCAAGTTGCTTATCAGCCACGTGTTCAAAGGGAGGAATAAATCTAGTCTAGAAGGATCACTCATGGCCTCCTCTGCTTAAAGGCTGAATTGCTACCAATCTGCTTGCTTTGAAGAATGGAACGACTTGCATTCTGGAAGCCCATTGTGTGCTCGCCTCCGTTTGACACCACACTGTCAGCTGCACTAAGGAAGGGGTTGTATGCCACATCATACATGCTGATGAAAGACCTGTGTTCTAGAAGACCCGTCATGTACATTTCCTGCACCAACACCACTCCACCAGTCACGCGAAAGGAGGACTAGTTACACCACCACAATGCCCTGCTCATGTTGAAGAAAACTAGACTTACGCCAAAGCAGGGATATGCTCATGTGCTGGCCTATGAATAATTATTTCCTTTTATGATTGACTAAATTTATAAGAGAAGTCGAACACTAAAGGGTTGACTTTCTCAATCTCTTGAAACAATGTGTATATAAACACCTCCACATAGAGAAATAGGGGATTGATCAATCCATTGGGTAGATAGTTAGTTTGTTTTGAGAGAAGAATATTGTAACTCTGTTCCTTCTTTTTAATAGAGGCTCTACGCCTTGCTGTTTATGGCTATGTGTGAAAATATTCGTCAGGCATTACCTATGGTTGTTGAGAGGGCCCCTTGACAATTCATGGTTTCTATTTTCGTATGCGTTTTTGTTATCTCTTCATCCAGATAAGTAGTTTTATTTTTAATTTGTTTATATTTTTTTTTTTGTTCTCTGTAACCTATGTTTATTGTAGTTAATGTAATTTACATTATGCTGTTAATGTAGGTTTTGCTTATAGAATTAAAACTACTGGTCATATGTAGTTTGTTTTTTATCTTTCTTTTCAGTTTAATGCTTAATGTTATATTTACAATTAGATAAAACTTAGTTAGTCTTAGGTCTGATTCATAGTTAGAGATTAGTTTTGTTGCTTTTTGTTTAAACTGTAAATTAGTTCAGTTATATTTCAGTTTGATTTATTTTATAATAGAAATAATCTTTCCAAAACACATATTAGTATTAGAAGTCTTTTAATTATTTTAAATTATTAATTAGGTTTAATTCGTGTCTTTTATGCATCCTACTTTCATATGCACAAAATCAGCTGATAATTAAATCATTTAGCTCTGTTTTTATTGTTTTTTGTATACAGCGTCTCATTCGGACTGCGTGTTTGGACTGTCATTCAGACCTTCCTTCCAGATTGTCGTCAATCCTTCCATGTGACCTTTAACATTCCTAGTTTCATTTTAAACCTGTTTTGCGTTCTGTTTCTTTGGCTTTTTTATTGTGCTCTGATTGTAGTCATTAGATAATGGTTATGGTTTTATTTGAACTGTAGATTAGGTTGTTTAAAGTATTTACTAAGTTTTATCCTTATTTTTCATCTTTCCAACCCATGCTTTGAGTTATGCGTTGGGATTTTGTTTCTTTTTGTTTCTGATTTTCTTTTTTAATACTGTTGTAATGTTTGGAAATTATGTTATTGGTTTGGTTTGATTTATTTCTTTGTATATATATTTTTTAGGCTTAGGTGTGTTAATTTCTAGTATACTAATACCTTGTAAATTGATCATAGTGATAAGACCTATTCCTTTCACTGTGTGATTATTGAAGAGACTTGTAGAAAATAATTTAAAATTATCTTTATTAAGTTTTCTACTTGCTTATCTTTATTAAGTTTTTTACTTGTTTTCTTACTCAGTTTTCCATTCACTTATTAGTCAAGTCTTCCTTGAACCCGAGCTTTTTAAGTAATTGTTGATAATATATTTTTCAGTCAAAAATTATTTGTTTATAAATTATCTAGTTGCTTTGATTGTATTTCCAAATATGTACTTTCTTTGAATAGTTAGCTCTTGAAGTTATTTAATAGGTTTTGTTATATTCTCATTTGTTAGTTGAAATAACATAGTTTGATATTATCCTAGTATGATGTTTTGCTTTAACCACATTAATAAATAATTTTTTAGGAGTTTGACTCAGTTTTTCATTCTGAAAGATTTTTCAATCTTTTGTTTATTAAAGTATTTTCTACAATGCCCTAGGAACCCCTCTACCTTCGCATATATTTTGTAGCAACTCTAAGCCTACCAAACTCGGTCGATAATTAAATATTAGGTGTATTTAAGATAGTAGAATACATCCAAACATTGGTATTAATCTAGGTATTTTAACACCCAACATTTTGGCGCCGTTGCCGAGAAGTTGTTTTGTAAGGTAGATAGAATTTTCTTATGAAGTTTAGTAGGTTGGTGGCGGGGGAGCGGTAAGATGAGAGGTAACAACTTGCGCATCTGTTATAACAGGTTCCCCCAAACCCAACAGTAGTAGTAGTCTAGGTTTTCCTTTGGTTTAGTTTTCATGAACAGAGTCTAGATAGATAAGGATTACGTTACACAGCAAGGGGGAAGGGGAAATGGTAAGACGTAAAGACAAATTCAGTATGGAATTTCCATAGTGTGACAGCCAGACACATCCACTTTAGTGGGTTGCCCCAAAGCCTTATTGTTCTTTTTTTGCACAAGTGTGTTTACTTTACGCAAAGTTAGATTTATTTCCCTTAAGCGTACTTTTCTTCTTGCAAACATAGATAGTTTACTTTTTTTCATAAGTTTAATTTGATGTACGTGTTTTACTTTCATGTAATTTACCCGTATGCAAGTATAGGGACACTTTTTTGGTGTTGTAAGTGCCACTTCTAGGTTAGAGCCATTGATTCTCTGAAAGAAATCAAACCATCCATCTCTTTGAAGCATCACTGCATAATCAGGAAAACTTTCTGCCCATCTTGTATCAGTGGGTTCGACTCTGTTTGTTTTACCACTTTTCTTCATTTCTATTGAGCCTCATTTTGTTATCATTTTTGGGGTTAAAATAACACATTTAAAGGCATATTTTATTATCTTTCATGTATGTTATGTCATGCAGATTGTTATTTAGCAAAAGGCAAGAACAAATTTAATGTTTATTCAACTTTGGTTATTAATATCATTTTAAATATTTTATTAACTCAAATCTATAATATTTTAAGCATATTTTGATATATTAATTAATTTATATATTTGTTTGCAGATTTACAGTTTTTGGGCAAGCTTATAATAGACGTATTAGTTTTCAGCTCATTAAAATAGACAAGCATTCAGCCCGGTCTGCGTAACCACCATTCAGTCTACCATTCAGCCCGATCAGTGCAATTGTCCTTGAGCTCGTTAATCAGGCTGCATGCTATCCATAACTGATTTTAGGCATTTAATGTGGAATAGTTCTGTAAATAGCTTTTTGTCCGGTTTATGGAAAAGCTCCTGTTCTAGAAGATTGCCCTCATGTTTCCACTGCTCAACACCAAGTTGCTTATCAGCCACACATTCAACGAGAGGAATAACTCTAGTCTAGAAGGATTAGTTGTGGCCTCCTATGCTTAAATGTCGAATTGCTACCGGTCTGCGCACTTTGAATAATGGAATGACCTGCGTTCTGGAAGGCCACTATGTGCTCGCATCCGTTTGACACCACACCATCAGCTGTGCTAAGGAAGGGGTTGTATGCCACATCATACATGCTGATGAAGGACCTGTGTTCTAGAATACCCAGTGTGTACATTTCCTGCACCAACACCACTCTACCAGTCACGCGAAAGGAAGAGTAGTTACACCACCACGATGCCCTGCTCATGTTGAAGAAAACCAGACTTACGCCAAAGAAGGGATATGCTCATGTGCTGGCCTATGAATAATTATTGAATTTTATGATTGAATAAATTTACAAGAGTAGTCGACCACTAAAGGGTCAACTTGCTCAATTTATTGAAATAGTGTGTATATAAACACCTCCACATAGAGAGATAGGGGATTGATCAATCCATTAGGTAGATAGTTAGTCTGTTTTGAGAGAAGAAGATTGTAACTTTGCTCCTTATTTTTAATAGAATCTCTACGCCTTGCTAATTATGGCTGTGTGTAAAAATATTCGCCAGGCATTACCTATGGTTGCTGAGAGGGCCCCTCGACAATTCATGGTTTCTATTTCCGTATGAGTTTTTGTTATCTCTTCATCCAGATAAGTAGTTTTATTTTTAATTTGTAATTTATATTTGTTTTTCTATTCTCTGTAACCTATGTTTATTGTAGTTAATGTAATTTACATTATGTTGTTAACGTAGTTTTTCCTTATAGAATTAAAACTACCGGTCATATGTAGTTTGTTTTTTAGCTTTATTTTCATTTTAATGCTTAATGTTATATTTACAATTAGACAAAACTTAGTTAGTCTTAGGTCTGATTCATAGTTAGAGATTAGTTTTGCTGCTTTTCGTTTAAACTGTAGATTAGTTCAGTTATATTTCAGTTTGATTCATTTTATTATAGAAATAATCTTTCCAAAACATAGATTAGTATTAGAAGTCTTTTAATTATTTTAAATTATTAATTAGGTTTAATTCTTGTCTTTTATGCATCCTGTTTTCATATGCACAAAATCAACTGATAATTAAATCATTTAGGTCTGTTTTTATTGTTTTCTGTATGCAGCCTCTCATTTCAACTGTGTGTTTGGACTATCATTCAAACCTTCCTTCCAGATTGTCGTCCAGCCTTCCATCCGACCTTTAGCATTCCTAGTTTCATTTTAAACCTGTTTTCAGTTCTGTTTCTTTGGATTTTTTATTGTGCTTTGATTGTAGTCATTAGATAATGGTTATGTTTTTATTTGAACTGTATATTAGGTTTTTTAAAGTATTTACTAAGTTTTATCCTTAGTTTTCCTCTTTCCAACCCATGCTTTGAGTTATGCATTGTGATTTTGTTTATTTTGGTTTTTGATTTTCTTCTTTAATACTATTATAATATTTGGAAATTATGTTATTGGTTTGGTTTGATTTATTTCTTTGTATATGGATTTTTTAGGGTTAGGTGTGTTAATTGGTAGTATACTAGTACCTTGTAAATTGATCATAGTGATAAGACCTATTCCTTTTATTGTGTGATTATTGAAGAGACTTGTAGAAAATAATTTAAAATTATCTTTATTAAGTTTTCTACTTGCTTATCTTTATTAAGTTTTCTACTTGTTTTCTTACTCAGTTTTCCATTCACTTATTAGTCAAGTCTTCCTTGAACCCCAGCTTTTTAAGTAGTTTTTGATAATATATTTTTTAGTGAGAAATTATTTGTTTATAAATTATCTAGTTGTTGTGATTGTATTTCCAAATATGTACTTTCTGTGAATAGTTAGCTCTTGAATTTATTTAATAGGTTTTGTTATATTCTCATTTGTTAGTTGAAATAACATAGTTTGATATTATTCTAGTATGATGTTTTGCTTTAACCACATTAATAATTAAATTTTTAGGAGTTTGACTCGGTTTTTCATTTTGAAAATTTTTTCAATCTTTTGTTTATTAAAGTATTTTCTAAAATGCCCTAGGAACCCCTCTACATTCACATATATTTTTTATAAACTCTAAGCCTACCAACCCTGGTCGATAATTAAATATTAGGTGTATTTAAGATATTAGAATACATCCAAACATTTTGGTATTAATCTAGGTATTTTAACACCCAACAATTTCTGTAGTATAACCCTAAGCTGTGCTTTCTTTAAACCAGTTCAAAATATTCAAAATGCTTCTCTACAACAATAAACTTAGCAGCTGAACAAATTCGTGGCCATTCGATTTAAAATTTTCAATAATCCATACAAAATGGACAGTATGTCAATGTAGACCACTATTATTTCCATGATTTCTGTACCTGGTCATACACCTGTCGTGATGATAAACTAAACTCCTGAATATGCGCTATTATGTGTTCAAAGGTGTCCAAAGGCTTTCAATACTTTACCCTGCAACAACCCCGATTTTCTAACCGCTTCCTTCAATAATTTTAGCAAATGAAAACCTGACAGGTACGACCACGATTCCCCCAATAAGCTTGCAGCTTCTCATACACCTATCATAATCATCACTAGGTTTTGAATATGCGCTATCACAACTGTCCAAAAATTCCACCAATTTCGATTTCAAACATTCACGATTCTCCTCAATAATCTTTGCCTCCTCTTATACACTTGTCATAATGATCATTGGGCTCTAAACACGTATCATTTTTTCCTCATAGGTGTTAAACGAATCCTACTGTTTTCAAATACAAAGAATCACCATTATTTGCCATAATTTCACAGGTTCGAGATTCTTGTAGCGCCTTTGTTCTTTGACTTCCAACCCTGCGCTACAGGAATCCCCCTTTTGCATATTTTTTAACCAAGGCTTAAAAATGAAGGTTAGTCATAAAGCTAAAACTTGAAATAAACTTTATTATAATTTTTTAAGACCTTAAAGATATATATAGTAACTAATAATCCCAGAGAAAAATCCTTAAAACTAATAAAATGAAATAACCAAATCATTAAAAGCATTAACTCAAACAAAAATTACTAATTACTAAAAATCCTCAAAACCAACTTAAAATGTAAAGTCATAGTAAATCAATGTTTGAAAAATAACAAAAAAAAAACTAACAACAACATCTAGTTATAACATCTGGCTCCTACTATGGGATGTAATCCTCCTTGTGAGGTTTCAAGAACTTGTAGATCAGTGCCTTCTACCCACTCAACTAAACCTGTCTATTACTCTGCAAAAATTCCATTGGGCTATGGAGTCTTTATTCAATCTTTTTCACACCGGTATATATAATGAATGAAAAGTCTCTTACCTTCAGTAGCTGTAAAAGTACTTAAGGAATCCTCCATTCACTAGATTGGACAATTCTTCACCTTCCAAAGTCTGCAATATGAAGGTATTGTTCTTCAAAAGTTTTGAAATTATGAAAGGACCAAACCACGAATTGTCAAATTTACCATGCTTACCTTTTTGTTCCTTTCTGGCACCCCACCTTAATACCATATCTCCACAAGAAACGATGTTTTCCTTTATCTTCTTATCAAACCTTTCCTTAATTTTCTTTATGTGCATTTGAGCTTTTTCTTCTACAGCTTCATGTTCATGTTGTAATTCAATTAATGCAAAAATTCTCCTTTGAATATCATTAGGTTCCTCCAAACTATCTTGAAATAATTTCATTATTGGAATATCTAATTGAACTGGAAACACAGCATCAGTTCCATACACTAACTAAAAATGAGAAGAACCAATTTCTTTCTTAGTATTTATCCTATCTGCCCAAAGTGCATATTTCAACATTGAATCCCATGACTTCTTATTCTGACTTAATTTTTTTTAATGCTCTGAATAATAATATTATTAATTGATTTCGCCAATGCATTTTTCCTGAGGGTAATAAGGTGTAGAATGCTTCAGAACAATTCCATTTTGTTCACATAAGGTAACCATAGCTTTAGAGTTGAAGGATTTAGAATTATCAAGTCAACAATTTCTTAGGGCACCCAAATCTACTTAAAATATTCTCCTGGATAAAATTGATTATCACCTTATCAGTTGCATTCCTTGTAGGAATTGCCTCCTCCTATTTTGTGAAAAACTCAATGGCTGTAAGTATCCATCTATGTTGACCATAAGAAGAAGGATTTATTTCACCAATAAATTCTAAGCCCCATTGCTGAAAATGAGCATTAAATGCAATGGGCTTCAATGGTAAGGACACAAGTTTTTGTTTACCAAAAAACTTTTGACATGGAACACAAGCTCTAACATGCCGATATACATCAGAAAACAGAGAATTCCAATAGTATCCAGACCTCAAGATTTTATAAGCAGTAGCCTTCCAGTATTTATGACCTCCACAAGCACCCTCATGTGATTCTGAAATGAATTCCTCAATCTCTAGATTGTATAAACATCTAAGCAATACTCCTCCTGGATCCTTCCAAAATAACTGTTGTTCTACTAAACAGTATTTAGTGGCCTTCAACTTTAGTGAACTAGCTGCCTTTTTGTCTAAATGCACAGAACACTGTAGATACAATAAGAAATGAACAATATCTACATACCATAGTGACTCTACATACCTGTCCATAATCTACTCCTTGTCTTTCCCTCTTTGTAACTCCTCTTGAATTGTTTGTTCTATGACCAAATCAAGACCAACAGCCTCACAATTTGAATCAGCCAACAATTTTTCTAAACCCTATCCTTTCACAATCTTAGTAGGCTTGATCTCCATATCATACTCCATAATCCTTGCAATCCATTTTCCCGTCTTTCCTTCACTGTCTGGCTAAGTTAAAATGTCTTTTATAGCAGCATTAGGAACATAGGCAATGATCTTTGAATGTAAAATATAAATTATGAAAATTTTCAATGCCTTTACCAGTGAATATGCTTGTTTTTCCAAGGTACTATACTTCATTTTGAATCCCTGAGAGTCTTACTAAATAAAGCAATAGGCTGCTCCAGTCCTTCTACATTTTTCTGTAACATAACAGCAGCTATTGTGTCTTGTGATGCAAAAGAAAATGTTAGAAAATCTTTTGAAAAATTTGGGCTCACCAACACTGGTGCTTCTGTAAGGGCCTGTTCTATCTTCTCAAAATAATTCTTGGCCTCTATTGTCCACTTCACGTCCTGATATTTCTTTAACATAGTTGTTATCTACTTAATAGTTTCAGCAAAATTTGGTATAAACCATCGCAGAAAATTAATTTTCCCAATAAAAGACTGAACATCCTTCTTACTTCTAGGTAAAATAATTTTTAAAATGGCTTTAACTCTCTCAGGATCTATTCTTATTCCATCTGTTGAAACCAAATGTCCCAGAAGTCTACCCTCTTGAACAACAAAATGTGAATTTTTTGGATTTAATGATAGTCCATATTTATTGCAAAAAGGGTTTGTCTGAGGTGTTTAAATGTTCTTCATCAGACTGTGAAAAAATTGTGATGTCATCCAAAATTTTTCCTTTTCCTCAACAAAAGCTATATCCATATCTCTTTGAAAGGTTGGACTAGCATTCATCAAACTGAATGGCATACATGAAGGTACCCCAAGGGGTAGTGAAGCATGTCTTTTCTATGTCATCTAGATGCATGGAAATCTGATTGTAACTAGAGAATCCATCCACCACTGACATTCTCGGAGCACCCACTACTTGCTGCAAAACCTTCTCAATCTTGGGAAATGGGTAATTATCTTTTAGTGAAGATCTGTTTAAATTATGGAAGTCCACACATAATCTTATCTCTCCATTCTTTTTCCTTACTGGAACTAGGTTAGCCACCCATGATGAGTATCTAAGTGGAACAATGATTTTTACATCCAATAATTTTTTAACCTCATTTTCCATTATTGGAAATAATGTTGGATTAAGTCTTCTTAACTTTTGTCTAAAAGGTTTCACATTGGGCTTTAAAGGAACCTTGTGTTGAATAATATTGGTATCATAAGTTTTTAGATCCTCATAGGACCAAGCAAAAACATCAACATATTCCTTCAATAATTTAATGTATATATTCCTTTGCTCAACTGACAGAGATTTTGAAATTTTTACTATCCTAGGATATTCTTCTGTACCAATATTACAGTCTACAACATTCTCCTCTGAATATTGCATGGATGGTTTCAATGGAGTATCATCTTTTGAAAAAATCCTTTCAAGGGGGACCAATCCTTTGGGAATAAAATTTCCTTTCAACTCAATAATTTTATGTCCAACAATTTCATTCTCTGAATATTCATCAGTATCTTCAACTTCCTCATCCAGGTCGTGATCAATCAATAAATTGAAAAATCACCATTCAATTCCAAAAACTTCTTTATTTCTAATTCATCTTCAAAAACCCTCCATTGTTTGATATTGTCTGGTACTGAAGGTCTGTATCTAACTTCAATGGGATACTATAACTGATTTTGTTTCAGAATTATGAAATGTGTGGCTATTAAAGTAAGTGAATCAGTTGTTTGATTATGATCTCTGGGAATAAAGGAGATATTAAATACTATAAATAAATTATCAATCATATCCCAGACTTCATTTCTGTATACTTTCAACAAATCCTTCTTTACTTGATATTTGTCCTTCAAGTGCTGGACAACTAATTCGAAGTCACCATAAACACAAATTTGCTGAATGCCCATATCTTTTGTAGCCTTTAAACCCAATATCAATGCCTCATACTCTTTTGTATTGTTTGTAGTTACAAAATCCAACTTATACATCAAACTTACTAACTCACCGCCAGGGGAAATCAAAACAACACCTGCTCCTGCTCGCTCTTTGGATGAGGATCCGTCAAAATACATTTTCCACAACTCATCTTTTTGTTCAACAGAGCATTTGAATGATTTTTCCTTCTCAACCTATAACATACCACTGGTATTTTCATCACTGAAATGTAACATGCAAGAGCCCAAATCCTTTTCTACAATATAAAGTGGATGATTTGTTGGGTTCTTATCATCGGTGACAATGTAAGCATACTGTAATTCTCTATACAATCTCCTATTTTCTCCTCCAAAAATAGGAATTGTTGCATATGATAAATCCATTTGTAAAGTACCCCCCACCTTTTTAGACCAAGACCTTGAAAGCAACATTCCGAATTTAGGAGTGATATCCACCACCACCACATCCATGATGACACTTTTCATAGGTAACTGTGTTAAGTTAACCACCATATCGTTAATCACTCCCAAACATTTAACAGCTGTAGAATCAAATGCATACAACTCATGATAGGGTTTTGTGATACTTAAACCCAAAGCCTCCATGATTGATTTCGGCATCAAATTGTGAGACGGGCCAGAATCCAGTAAACAATTATGAATCATTTGATCATGAACAATCAATGGTATATAGAAAGGTGGAGATGAGTTTGAATCACTTTCAGTCTTATCAGATAAGGCTGAACCAATAAAGATTTTAGGATGTCGTTCTTGCAAATTCACAGTATCTGAGGGTATTTGGTTAGCAGTTGAACCTATCATCTTGAGAACTGGATTTCTATAGCACGGATTTTTCATTAACTCAGTAAAGGGTACTGGAATTTTAATTTTACATAACTCATTCTCAAAATTGAATGTTTGCACATTTTTGTTCACCTCTTCAATTTTGCAGTCTTATTTGATTCACCTTGATCTGTTCTCTTATCTTGTGCTTGACTAGATGACTGTTTAGGAGATGAAACTCTTTTTTTCTTTGGAATCTGAGATATTTGTTTTGGGCCAGACCATAAATTAATAGACCTTTTAGGTCCCGATTGACATATCTCAGCTAAAATTTGAGGAGCTAAATCACTTTATGTTTGATAAACATTTGCATCAAAGAACTCAGAATTTAGATATTCATCTTCTGTTAAGAGACCTTCAGCTGATAATTATCCAAAATAATTTATATCTTGATTTAAATCTTCATCTTGCACATCTTCACCCTCTTCAGCTTCATCTGTCATATTATTCTACAAATGAGGGGGGACTCTCTGGTCCTCATTTTCTCTTCTCTCCCTCTGTATATCATTATTTCTACATTCGCTCGGGATAAATCTAGGTGCAAACTGGCGCCTAAATTTATTAGGATTGTTAGGGTTTCTTTCCCCTTCTTGTGCATGCCTGTTTGAATTCTTCTCTAGTTCAAATTTATTTAGTTTTGCTGTTAAAATTTTGACTAACTTAGCCATTTCATCAATCTTGTTGTCGGCTGACTGTGATGTAGAAGTTTTTGGAATCATTTCTTTTTTTCCTTTTCCATCATATGTTTGCTGATCTAAATTCACTTTAAGTGTATTTGAAGCTAAGATATTGGATTCTACCTCTAATGCAGCTTCCTGCATGTTTAATAAGGTGATTGGTCTTCTCTCTCTTAGGTGTAAAGAGAATTCATGATCAAAGTCATTGGCATAAGTAAGCTTTGCTGATGTTTCAGACGGTTTTATTTCTGTCGGAATCCTACCATACATCTTGTTAAATATTTTAGAAAAATATGATATGGTTTCATCCTTTTCCTCCTTAAGGCTCCAAATTCTGTAATATAATAAGTGTGGTCTTTTGTGTCACCGCATTGCCTTATAAATATATCATGTAGCTCCTCTATCAAGGTGATTGAATTTGTTGGTAGTTCCCTTAACCACTTCCTAGATTCCCCATCTAGACTCTGCACAAACATCCTGATCCATACATCTTTTGCTTCAATGTTTTGGTTGTATGAATAGCTAAGGAAGGCATTCCAATGCTCTTTAGTAGTTGTTTCACCCTAACCATTGAACCTAGGTAAATATTTCTAATAATCCCCTCCAAGTAGGGCATTCAATGGCTGAGGAAGGACTAAGGGAGCATATCTAGCAGCCACCATTGTATCCATCATCTCTAGAGGTTGCTGAGCTACCATTTTGAAGCTACTAGGGTTTGGTGAAGGAAAAGGTTTATTTACTAAATTGGAACTTAAAGTTGAAAAGGGATTTTACTGGATTTGAATTGAAACAAATGGATCTTTCCAGGAGATTGAGTTTTTTCTTTTTTAAATAACTGTGCATTAGTAAAAACTTGGAAGCTACTAAGTGGTATAGAAGGTACTGACCATGACAGGATTTCTTTTTTCTACTCTAAATGTGAAAAGGTGATACTAGGTCAAAAAGATCAGAAGTACATAAAGAAGGAGAAGAATGTGAGCTCTAAATTTTTCTAGCTTCCTTCAAAATATGTTTTGGATTAGAAATACTTGGATGCAAAGGTAAGTAGGTTTTCTCTTGGTTGCAATCCTTCCAGTATTCATTGTGGACACTTCTTGGTGAAAAAGTAGTGTAATATGTTTGTTGATTTTGCTCACCTCTCAAAATCAGTTGAATCATAAAACCCAGGGAAGATATACCTTCAGTTTTGTCCCCGGCAATGGTGCCAAAGATGTTAGTGCTAGAAATTGTTCCTAGGCTACCACAATAACAAGCTAACACAATCTCAAAAATAAAACAAAATGAAATTGGTTTTTTAATGGTTTTGGTTTAAAACTTTATCAACAAGGAGGTAAAACATAAACAAGCTAACAAAGAACTAAACCATGAACAAGTTTAAAAAATTGGGGATCAAACGCATCTGAATAAACCATAAACATTGCACATAAAATACTGATTCCACCCACAAGATAAAAGCATTTGCATGTATAAAACCTTTAAACAAGAAACAAAGTTGTATGCTGATTAATCAAACATACCAGAAACGAAACCAACATAGCAGGTAAAATGGCTTATCAGTATGTATATAATAAATAGCAGTGATCAAACCTACATAAGAGTTATAAGACTTAGCTTGAGATACCACAGCTTTAAATCCTCTCCTTGAGTCAAAATTAGAACCCTCCTTCTAATGCATTTCCTACTTCTATACCCTTTTCCATAAAAAATGGTTACATAACTAACTAAACTAACTTTTTAGGTCAGGATTCGAATTGGTTACAAAAAATATTTGTCCTTTCAAAAATAAACTATTAACTATTTCAAAAGCAAACTGCTTGACACCTGTCACTAGTAATCTTCAAATGTTCTTGGCTGCCTCAGCCAACAATTCAATCCCTTCTAAGGAATGTGACTGTCTTTTAGTTCGCTGATGCTCTACTTCCAAATCTTCAATCTTCTTTGACAGTCTCTCATTTTGCTGGGTCAAATTTTGATTTTTTTGGTTCAATTCCTTAAACTGGATTTGAGTCTGTCTCTTTCTCTTTAAAGCTTCTTTTGAAACAACAATTAATTCCTGGTAGTGTGTGTTTGATGTCATTAAGATCCTCCCTTAGTCTCCTATTAAACATGACCAATACCTCATTGGTATCACTAATAAAATCAATTTGATATTTATATTGCTTCACATTTTTCTCAAGGTTTTCAGTTTTTGAATCTATGCACATTCCTTCCTATAATGTAGAAGTTTTATTTGAAAACCGTGGGATATTATTTTCCTAAAAAATTAGGTCATTATCTTCCTCATTTTTTACTGCTTCTTCTTCAACCGGAACTTCTGGAGACCTAACTCTTTCAGTGCTGAAATCTATTGACTGTTCTGCAACCTTATCTTTTCCTATAGATGACTCTAAAATCACTGAATTCTCTTTCTTAATATGGACTTGATGAGAATTTAGGCTTTCTTTTTCTTCCATGTCTTCTTGAGATGAAGAATCTTCAATCACAGTGATTTTATCCTTCATTAATCTGGGGTTTAGAATCTTTTTCATGTTAAGTATCAGTTTGTTTTTGGCTCTTGGTTTTGGTGTCCACCTCGTTTCTTTTTCTTCTAACATTACGAATGATTTTCCCTGAAACTTTACAGCTGAGAGTTGTACACCATCAAATTTCAATCCTGTTACAACAGACTTTCATTTAAAATTTTCATTTGAAATTTGCAGATTATCAGCCTTCAGTTTAACTGGAACAAAAACCTCTGTTATGTTTTCTTGTACACTTGTGAAGCTTTGATTTTGTTCTAATGAACTCCTCCCATATTCCTAATCTGTAACAGCTCTCTGGTCCTCTTCTACATTCTCTGAAATATGTTCTTGATTACCATGAAACACTTCTCTTAATTCTTCACATACATGCTCTTCGAATTTTTGAGTTGAACATTCCTCCTGAACACTGTCTTTTACCAGCTCATCAGTTATTTCTCTCTTTAACCTTTTTACAAGGCTATACCGCTTGTTCATCTACCTCTTTTTGGATTGGTCTTCTTGCTCACTATGGATACCTGACAAAAAAAAAATGATCCCAAGTTCTGCGCTTTTTCAGAAGGACTATGAAAACAATCAACTTTATTATTCTAGGATGAAAAATAGATTGATGAGTATGATCTCTATGCCCTTTTATCCTATTTGACAGCTTTTGTAGGCTTTTCAAGAAGAAAAAGGGTAAATTCATCCTAGCTTGTTAATTCAAATGTTGCAAGAATCTGGCATGATATTTAAAAACCAGAGCAAATCTTCCCTCACATGTGATGTAGCTTTGTAAAATTCTAATGGCCTCTCTCCACTCAGGCTTAAACTTGTCTAATTGTACACCTTTTCCTCAAACTAGGGTTTCGACTTCAGGAAATGGGAAATATTTTTGATTGAAGGTGAAGGGTATTTTCTTGAACCATATTTCTCCCTCACCTACTATGTCCGTGGCTTCTGTTATTAACTCTCTTGTAAGTTCAAATTTAAGGGTGTCAAATGAAACTGTATCCTTATCAAAACCCTAAGCAAACCAATATGACACTTATAGGTCAAAGCCATTGATTCTCTGAAAGAAATCAAGCCATCCATCTCTTTGAAGCATCATTGCACAATCAGGAAAAGATTTTGCTAGCTTGTATCAGTGGGTTTGACTTTGTTTATTTTACCACTTTTCTTCATTGCTGTAGTATAACCCTAACCTGTTCTTTGTTTAAACCAGTTCAAAATATTCAAAATGATTCTCTACAACAATAAACTTAGCAGCTGAACAAATTCGTGACCAGCAGGTTTAAAATTTTCAATAATCCCTACAAAATCGATAGCATGTCAATGTAGACCACTATTCTTTCCATGATTTGTGTACCTGGTCATACACTTGTCATGATGATGAACTGAAATCTTGAATATGCACTACTATGTCTTCAAAGGTGTCCAAAGGCTTTCAATACTTTACCCTGCAACAACCACGATTTCTAACCGCTTCCTTCAATAGTTTTACCAAATGAAAACCTGACAGGTATGACCACGATTCCCCTAATAATCCTTGCAGCTTCCCATACACCTATTGTAATCATCACTGGATTTTAAATATGCACTATCATAAGTGTCCAAAAACTTCCACCAATTTCGATTTCAAACATTCACGATTCTCCTCAATAATATTTGCCTCCTCTCATACACTTGTCATAATGATCACTGGGCTATAAACACATATCATTCTATTCTCACAGGTGTTAAACGAATCCTACTGTTTTCGATTACAAAGCATCACCATTATTTTCCATAATTTCGCAGGTTCAAGATTCTTGTAGCACCTTTGTTCATTGACTTCCAACCCAACGATACAGGAATCCCCCTTTTTGCATATTTTTTAACCAAGGCTTAAAAATGAAGGTTATTCATAAAGCTAAAACTTGAATAAACTTTATTATAAGTTTTTAAGACCTTAAAGATATATATATTAAATAATAAGCCCAAAGAAAAATCCTTAAAACTAATAAAATGAAATAACCAAATCATTAAAAGCATTAACTCAAACAAAAAGTACTAATTACCAAAAATCCTCAAAACCAACTTAAAATGTAAAGTCATAGTAAATCAATGTTTTAAAAATAGGACAAAAAAAACTAAGAACAACTTCTAGTTATAATAGATCCCAAGGTTGTTTGCATAGTTTCCAAGGTAGTTTCAACACAGTCCCCAAGGAGGCTTTGCATGTTCCCCAAGGTGTTTTTTCACAATCCTTGAGGTAGTTCATGCACAGATCCATAGGCAGTTTTGGAACAGTTCCTGAGGTACATATAGTCATTAATGGGCACGGATCCTAAGGTGGAATATGTATTGTTTTGTCTTTTATGAGGGTAGAGTTTCTCGATTTTCTATCTAGAGGAGGCCCGAGGAAAACCTAGTAGAGTTTATACTCATTTTTATCAAAATTTCGAGAGGATCACAGTGGTACACTCTATTTTTGTTGATTACTAGCATAATTTATAAGTGGTTTAAGAAACCCATTCTTGTAAGCTTTGAATACCGAATAAGATCAACCTTCCCATTGGAAGTGGCACTGAGGCGTAGCCCATGAGGTGTATTGAACTCTGTTATCAAATTTTTTCTATCATTTTCATGCTTTTCTTATTGTTTATTTGCTTATGTGTGTATGTTTAAGCATTTGAATTTCAGTTTTAAAGCATGCTTAAGAGTAATTAACATATAAAGTTCACATGCAATTTTAATGGTTAAAAATATCCTTAGGATTTTCAAATCACAAACACTTGCAATGGATACCAAGAAAGTGGAGAATCACTGTTGGAAGGTCTAAAGAGGAGTAAAAAACAAAACACCGCAGGAAATTATCTTGAAGAAAACAAGAATGAAGTTTAGAGAGCTAATTTTACTCAACTAGAGCATAGCATTGCTACATTTCTTATAGAACCTGGAATTGGTGGGATAATGTCGGTTCTTGGAGCGATTACTAGCCTAGGTTTAGGGTTTGAGGGAATATTTTCCATGGAGGCTCTCCCTTGATTTTTGGTGCTCCTTTCGACTGAACCACATGGACGCAGTGTGTCGGGAGAGTCTGAGATTTCTTTTCCTTTGTTGTTATCACGGTGGGGCTTCCTGGAATTTTCATACAGCTCTGTTACTATCTGTTGTTGGCTCTTTCTACTTCAGGGGTTTCCTACTACTCGTGACGTGACGTGTTGGGAGATTCTGGGACTTATTTTCCCTTGCTGTTATTATGGTGTGGATGCGCATAATTTTCATACAACTTTGTTACTGTCTGTTGTGGGATCTTTCTACTTCAGCAGTTTTTTGCATTTTCTTGATGGATGAGGGGGCTTCATATGTGTTAGGTGTCGTTGTGCCTGCACCTGTCGTATCCAGGGGGACCTGTGTAGGATCTTGTCTAGATATTTGACCCTGCATTGGGATATGGGATTGTCTCCAACTTTATGGTTGGTTTATCTAACCCTCAGGCTACTTCTACTCATGGGTTTGTTGATTTGGCTGGTGATTCGAAGGACTTGGATTTATTGGTCTCTTATGGGCCTACTGGTAGGGTGGTTTCTGATTTTGAGGGTTATGGTGTTGATTTGGATCTGCCAGTTGCATTTCCATATGTGACCTCTACTAACCTCCTTAAGGTTTTAAACCCTAGTAAGGTGGAGCCTAGTTTTATTCCTAGGACAGTGACAATACCTTCCTCTTTTTCGGTGGGGGTGTTTTTCACTGTTGGGTCTAACTGTAAACCTCGTAGGTGCTCGAAGGTGGGTATTGCTCTGGTGGGATTTTATTTTACTCAAGAGGTTTCTATGGGTGGTTCTCCTATTGCAGAAATGGGGAATAGCATGGAGGTGGTTTCGCCACTATCTTCTAAGGTGGATTAGGGTCAGTGTAGAGCATCGCATAAAAAAATGCAATGTGTCACTTCTAGGTCTCATTAGGGACTCTCTAATCCTGGGGGTCGACTTACAAATGGACGATGTGGTGGATTTTGATGTGACTGTTGTTGCGGGATGGGATTGTGGCAGACTCTTTGGCCACGAATTTCTCAACCAGTGGGCGGTGGAACAATGGCAGGAATTTTTACCTCGGTTGAATCTTACCATGGTGTTGGCAAAGGGTTGGTTCTCTTTCATTTTTTATTCTGATTATTTTGTTGATAAGGTTTTGGAAAACCAGTGGAGTATGGATGGTGTTCCATTGTTTCTTAAATGTCAGAATCCGCTTTTTATGCTAAAATGGAGAAGGTGGCTCTGGAACCATTATGGGTTCAAATTCCTAGTTTACCCATCCATCTATGGTCGCCTGCTAGCTTTGCTGCCATTGGGAATTTTTTGGGTGAGTTTGTTGCAGTGAACCTTTCCTTCCAAACTACGGGGGTTATGATGGTGGCCTGTATATTGGTGAAAATTTACATTAAACCTAGGACTTCTATGGATATTAAAATTCAGACTCTGTCGTGGAATTTCACTCAAATTCTGGATTACAAGGGGGTTCCATGTCGGTGCCATCGCTATCATGTGTATGGACATCTGTTGGCTTCTTGCACTTTACCTTTTCAGGGAAAAGGTGCTTTGTTTGGTAGACAAACTCAGATGAAGGCGGGAAATCCCACGTTTACTTCTTTGAAGGGGGGAGGAGACGACTGGTCCTTCTCTTTGTGTTGGTGTTCAGGAGAATGGGGTTATTGAGAAGACTACTTCTTTGACTATTAATGTTCCTATTTTGGTTGTTTATATTGGTGTTTCCTCTCCTTCTCCTCAGTATTTTGATCCTGCTGCACCCATGGGTATGTTTGTTCACAATACTTCATCTGATTTTACTTTTAATGTACCTTTTTGTATGGATGATGTTTCGGTGGTCTCCTCTTCCTTAGACGGTACTAATTCTAGAGGGATTCCTTGCTCGATTCCTGGTGTGAATACCTTTTTCTAACATTCCATTATTTCTGGTTAACCATCTTCATCTATAACATTTGAGGGGAGGAGTATCCATTACAATCTAAGAAACCGTGAGGTACTTGGTGAGGAATCCTGGGTCAAGGGTTTATTAGTTATCTCTCGTGGTTTCTCTTCCTTGAGGAGTCATGGGAGAAAAACACATTTCTCTCGGGCACAAAAACATGCTTTTTTAGATGTTGCGTCAGGAAAAATATCTTTTATAAATTGAGTACTTGGAGCAGTGAAATCCCTGGACAGGGTTATCTCATGAAGATTATGTCCTTCAACTGTCGTGAGTTGGCGAACCCCTCCAAAAAATACTCTCTTAGGCATTTGATTGATTTCAATTTCCCTGATGTGGTTCTTCTTCAAGAGACGTTGGGATTGAATGAAGATGTGACTTGTATTCTAGAAACTTTGCTTCTGGGTTGGAAGTTGGTTTCAATTGATGTGTGTGTTTGTTCTAGTGGTTTAGCCTCTGGGTGGAACTTGAAGAGTTGCCGATGTGATGGTATGTGGAGCTTTTTCTCTGGTATTGGGATGGATCTTTTTGATGCACACCCGGGGAAAGCGCTGATGATATTGAATGTTTATGGCCCTTATTTGAATAGGGTGGATTTTTGGAACACTCTTTTAAACAAGACTTTTGTTTCCAATCGGGAGGTGATTTCGGGTGGCGACCTAAATTTCTCTTTAGGTTGTGTTGAGGTCTGGGGACCAAGGGTTGTGTCGGATTCTTTATCTTCCTTTTTTACTAATGCTTTTTCCTGTCATGATCTACTAGACATTTCTCTCATAAATATTTCTCCTGCGTGGTGGAATAAGAGGATGGGTGAGAATCGGGTGGCCAAGCATCTAGACATATTTCTTGTTGTGGATTGTTCGGTGTTGGATTGTAATATGGTTCGACAGTGGGTGGCATGTGGGGGGGAATCTGATCATTTTACTATTTTATTTGAGCTACAGGGTAGGAGTAGGAAGCCCCCCATCCCTTTCAAATTTAATCTTGAATGGTTAAAAGAACCTCCTTTATGTAATTTGGTTCAGGACATTTGGATCCCTATTCCTTCTGGGATTGGAGATTTTGTTGGGGTCCTCTTTATGGACAATTTAAGTAATGTAAAACAAGCTACTATTACTTGGGCACATGCAAAGCACTTGCATGATGAATGGGAACTTCGTCACTGTGAAATTTTCCTAGATAAAATTATTAATCAACCTGGTTTGGGTTTTCTTCACCAGACTACGAAGAATGAAGTTTAGTTGTGTGAATATAGACGCCGAAAAATTTTGGTGGAAAAAGAAGGTGCTTGGCGTTTAAAAAGTCAGGCTCTACTGTTAACCTGTGGGGATGAAAACACTAAATTTTTTTAGGCTTTTTCAAAAGGAAGGAAATTATCCAATACCATTTGGGAACTCAATGATGATTAGGGTGTTTCGGTTTCATCCTTTGATGATTTCGCTGGGTTGGGGGTTCAACACTTTGCGGAACTTTTCACTACTCTGACTGGTCCATCTCTTGTGGAAATTGTTCATGTCACACAAATTTTTGTTGGTTGTGTGGATGACAATGATAATAGGATATTGATGGAGGCTTTCACAAATAATGATCTACTCAATATTTTTCACTCTTTTCAAAAAGATAAAAGATCGGGACTAGATGGTTGGTTGGTTGAATTCTTTAATGGTTTCTTTGATATAATAGAGGCTGATCTATTAAATTTTGTGGAAGAATTTAGGTTGGATGGAAATGTTCATGGGCCTATTAATTCCACCTTTATTTCTCTTATCCTCAAAATGGATCAGCCTGATAATTTTGATGATTTTCGTCCAATTTCTCTTTGCAACTGCCTTTACAAGATCATTGCAAAGGTGATTTGTAAGAGATTAAAATTTATTCTCTCTTGGTGTATTTCCAGTGAACAATTTGGTTTTATTTAGGGTGGAAAAATTCATGAGGCTATTGGGGTGGCTCAGGAGGGATTACATACATTAAAACCCCACTGGCTGAAAGGGGCAGTTGTTAAGATTGATCTCTCCAAAGCTTTTGATAGAGTTAGTTAGCTATATATTCGAATGTCACTTACACATTTGGGTTTCTGTTATGATTTTATCAAGTGGATTATGGCTTACCTTACTACTGTTAGCTTTTTTGTTCTTCTAAATGGATCTGCTAGTCCTTTTTTCACTACTAGACGTGGATTGAGGCAGTGTTGTCCTCACTCTCTTTTAATGTTCCTTCTTATGGTTGACAGTTTGAGCCATTTTATTTTGGATGCAAAGGCACTTGGTTCTTTCAAAGGAATTCCTATCTCTGAGGTATCACATATTAATCACTTATTCTTTGTTGATGATATCCTCATTTTCTGTGATGGCTCCCATCAAAATATTAAAAAACTCAAAGAAGGACTACTCTTGTTTCAAGTTGCTACTGGAATGGTTGTCAATAATGAAAAATATACCATCTCTTACTCAAATTTAGATGATCGAGAGATTTGTTGGCACTCCTCTTTATTCCCTTTTGAGTCTTCCCTGCTTGAGGATGGACACAAATATTTGGGTCTTTTTATTAAACCAAGTGCATATTACATTGTTGAGTGGATGTGGCTCTTTGTGAAATTTGAAAAGCGATTTTTGGGATGGATTTATCATTGGCTGTCTGGAGCTGGTAGATTGGTTCTGATAAAATCTATATTGGAAGCCATTCTGGTCTTTTGGATGTCTCTTTCTTGTATACCTAAAGGTATTTTTGAAAGAATGCACAAAGTTTGTTTTGCTTATCTGTGGAGGGGAAGTGTGGATCATCAGGTTATGGCGTGGGTTATTATGGGAGTGGTTAGCCATCCCTAATGCACTAGGGGATTGGGGCCTAAAAAACATCTTTCATTTTCCAAAAGAACTAGCTGCAAAAGTCTCATGGAGGATTTTACATTCAGAAAGTATGTGGTCTCGGGTGGTTCATAAAAAATACATTGCCCCTCTTCCTATTCTAGTTTGGATTCAATTGAATGATAAACATAGAGGTGGTTGCTTTGTTATTTGGAAGGCTACATACATTCTTTTGGTCTAATTGGTTCTAGTCTGATCTGGCACTTTGGAAATGGAATATTGGTTCGGGTTGGTTTGGGTGGGATGGTGGCCATTTATTATCTGCGGAATTAAGTTTATTCTTGGTAGGAAAGGGTATATTTTTCCTCTCTCAGTTGGATTCTTTTGGGTTATGAATGATGTGGCATCAAGGTTTGATTTCTGGCATTTATTTGGGACTAACGATCGAACTTTCCATGGAATGGAAAATTTACCTGGAAGCACTGAGAAATTCTCATACTAGATTGTCTAATAGGGTGGATACACTAGTTTAGGCACATCAATAATGTGGGAAATATACACCTAAGAATGGTTATATACAATTAAACTTGGAGGTACAGAATCGACCTATTATTTGGTGGTGTAAGAAACTTTGGAAGTTAAAGTGTCCTTCCAAAGCCAAACTTCTTTACTAGACTATATTGGAAAACAAAGCCCCCAATTATGTTCTTCAACATCGATGCTTTCAGGGTCCAAGTATATGTGTAGTCTGCTGCAACTCTCTTGAAACTCTTGATCACCTCTTTCCACACTGTCAGTATACTCAACAGATTTCGCAGGGGTTCATATTAGCACTAAATTCCTATTTTATATGGCATGGTCCATATTTTGTGGAGGCATTCCGTGTATGGTTCACATTGCAGAGATAATTTGCTTACAAAGTACTTCCATGTATTATTTCTTCGGGCGTTTGGCTAGCCAAAAAAAGAAAAAAAAGAAAAAAAAAACATTTTTCAAGATCAACGAATTCCCTTGGAGGTTGTTGTTGCCAATATTTTGGTTATTTTTCAACATTTTCCTCAAAAAAATATGAATACTTTTGTTAGAATTGTTCGGGTGGAGGTGATTGACCATGTTAGACCTTGGGGATTTTTTGATCGCTCCTCACAGGAGAAAAAACTCACTTATGGGGGTGGGGGTTGTCTATTTTTATCCAAATCCCATTTCTTTCAATTATTGAATGGCATGGGGAGAGGTTCAAACAATTTTGCAGAATTGATGGATTTAAAACTTCTTCTATTATTTGTTGTGGAAAATAATTGTCATACTTTTCAAGTATTTGGTGATTCTATGATTGTGATTGACTGGGCTAGAGGATCCTCCAAATGTGATGTGTTTCGTCTTCTTCACATTCTTGAGGAAGTGATTCTTTTACAATAGATATTTAACAATATATCTTTTACACATGTTTATAGGGAATGAAATGGGGTGGATGACAGGATTTCCAAGGAAGCCACACAGCTCCCGTTTGGATGTTGGATGATCTTAGAACAAGATACCATTGGAAGTTATAGTTACTATCATCTACCTTTAAATGAAGAACGAGATCTTGTTGTTTTGAATAGGGTTTAATGGACAAACATTTTGTCGATATCTTTTTTGATATATGATATATGTAGATTGTATTTTGGCTAAGCTTGTTTTTATTAATTAGTGGATACTCTAGTAGATGTAAAAACTATAAAAAGTTTTGTGACAATGTGGAAACATTAATTTTTTTTTTCGACAATGTATGGGGTAGTTATATACCTTTTATACATATGCGAATGTAATTTTATTCATCTGAAATAAAATTACGATTTTTTTCGAGGAAAAAGATGCATTTCTACATTGACTCAAATGATAAAACAATTGATGGTAAAGAAGGAAAATTAAATACACTCATAAGAGACTATATTTGAAGAATAAAAGGTTGACCCAGAGGATTCCAAAGGAAAGAATATTAGAGACTCGTGCAATCACAACTCTCTTCCTTCATCTTCCAATATTCCAAACAAGACTCTCCTAATTTTAATTCGAGACTCTCCTATCAATTAGCTTTTCAACTATCCATGAAATATATTAGGAAGAAATTCCATTGTACTGTATTAGATGAGGGTGCCTTGACTTCGATCATGTCTCTATATTGTTGGAGAGCCATTGGATATCTTGATCAACCATTCACCTACGACTTTGAAGGCCTTTGATGGTCGTGGTTTTCAACCTTAAAAACTACTACCCTCCCTCCAGGTTTAACTTGGGGGGAAATCAGTGTCCATTCAAATCAAAGTTGTCGATGCTCTATTAGACTACAACCTTCTCTTGGGTAGGAATTGGTCTACGTTATGAAGGTTGTTGCCGCATATGTGTTTCAATTAGTATAATTCCCATTTAAGGGCAATATTGTCTTGATTGATCAATTAGATTTTTGTTCCATAGTCACTAGTTCTAATTCTGTGAATAATTTCCCGCTTCTAGCTTCTACAACCCCATAGTACTAGAACATAGGGATAGGAATTCTGAAATATTCCTCACCTATGGGATTTTTTCCATTACCTAATCCTCCCCCTACTTAGACCACGTCTACGAACATGATCTCCTCCATGATTCATGGCAGTTCAGAAAAAAAGAATCAATTGTTGATTCGACATCACTCACCCATTTCAAATAAACTTACTAGGCTATTCAGTCCTCCAACAACCCCACCATTAACAATCATCTTTTGGTGGCATCCGACCCTTATAACCTACCATATTGTTTAGATTCCCCCCCCATATCTTGATTACCTTTTTCACACTCATCTGTCTGATGAATCAATCATGGAAGTCATGTCTTTAGAAGAGATGCGCTAGAAAGACCATCATCATTGATCCTCTTTCCTTCCTGATTACCATATGGTAGAATACCATTTTGAAACAATAATTTCATATGATATTGCAATTACTCCTCATTCATCAGTACTCATCCACAATTTTGAGTTCTAGGGTAATCTGAGTAACATTAGTAAGATTGTTCCGGTCAATATATTAGTGAAGCTCGGAGTTGTAGAAAATATCCATGTAGGAAAAAAATATTCTGCTTTAAAATTTAAGTCTTATATGACCCTTTTCAACGAATTCAGAGACATTTTCACTTTCATGTATCAAGAAATTCCAGGGATAGATCCTTCGATTGTGGTTCACGAGATTAGGACTTACCCTAATGCCAAACTGGTCTGTCAGAAGTTACATCAGGTTCATCCATGGAAATTAGCAACCATTAAGGAAGAAATTGAGAAACTTCTTAAGGCTGGGTTCATTTACCCCGTACCTTTGACAAAATGGGTGTCTAATATTGTCCCCATGAACAAAAAGCAGGAAACAATTATGGTTTGTATTGATTTATGAGACCTCAATAACGCTTGTCCTAAGGACAATTTCCCTACTCCTTACATCAATCAAATCATCGATAACTGTGGTAGAAGCGTTATCTTCTCATTCATGGATGTATTTTCTAGATATAATAATATAGAGATACTCCCATCTAACCAACATAAAACGACCTTCATTTTTCCACGGGGGATGCTTTCCGATAAAAAGTTACCCTTTTTCTTAAAGAACATTGGCGCTACCTTCCAATGCGCAATGTCCTATGCTTTCCATGACATTAAACATATTGTGGAACCATACCTCGATGACCTACCTTCCCACTCACAGCATCGGGATCATCATGTTGACCATCTAAGAGCCATTTTTCTTAGATGTCACCATTACAACATACAGTTGAATCCACATAAGTGTTTTTTTTATTCATATTGGTAGACTACTTGGATTCATCGTTTCCAAGGATGGAATCCATATAGACCCACTATAAATTAAATCCATCTTGGCCCTACCCCCACACATAAATGTTACTGAACTTCAATGTTTGCAAGGGAAGGAAAACATTTTGCGTCGGTTCATCTATAACTACGCTGAAAAGACCCATGGTTTCACACATATAAAAGGGACACACCTTTTGTTTGGAATGACCTTGCATAACATGCATTCGAAACTCTCAAACAATCCATTGTGCATGCACCGGTCCTGCAACCACTTGATCATACCAGGGATTACTCCTTGTACATAGTTTCATCATCAACCACAATAGGCATGGTACTAGTTCAAACATACAAACATGACTAGGAACATGTGATTTAATATGCAATTAAGAGTCTCCTCGACTCTGAAACCCGTTATTTTCATCTAGAGAAGTTAGCTCTGGCCACGGTCATCGCGGTCAAGAAATTTTGAGGCTACATTCTGCTTCGTACAACCGCGGTATATGCAAATTCCAACCCCATGTATTACATCTTGACTCGTCAAGTTCTTGGGGAAAATTACTCTCACTAGATTGTTATCCTCTAGGAATTTGATTTAGAATTTTCCAAATCCAATTCATAAAGTCCCGCATCTTTGCGGAGCTTTTGTGTGACCTTCACTGTATTACTAAGGATACACATCCCTTTGATTCATTTCTAGATGAATCACTATTCCTCATTATTATGTTTGACCCCTAGTATGGAGACTTTATTCTCTATATCCAAACTCAATGCTTCCATCCTACCACAACCCAAGATGAACATCATGATATTCATCATCATGCCAAGTACTATCTTATCATTAACGATACTTTGTACCATCGTGGAGTTAATGCAATATTGTGACGCTGCTTAACTCATGAGGAGGTTGAAGTGGTTTTAAATGACTATCACTCTAGATCTTGTGGCGGTCATCTTCCTAGGATGCCTACTTCCTAACAACATTTACACGTTGGGTACTTTTGGCCCTGAATATTCAAATATTGTATGGAAGTCGTCAAAAAATTCTCTCTCTATCAACTTTTCACATCCAAAAAGCACACCCACCCTGCTGATTTTCATCTCACAATATATGTGACTCCATTCGCAAAATGGGGCATTGATTTCATGCATTATAATCCTACCTCAGCTTGAGGGAACGGTTACATCATAGTAGTTGTGGATTACTTTACAAAGTGGGTTGAGGATATGTCTAGATATGTCAAATATGGAAAAAATGTTTCCCTATTTCTTTTCAATCAAATCATCGTTGTATTCAGAGTCCCCTAAAATATTGTGACCAACCATAGTTCACATTTTCCAAATAAAATGATGTCAAAACTAAGTGGAAAGCTAGGTTTTCGTCGTGACAATTCAACACCCTACTACCTGCAAGCGAATGTCCAAGTTGAAGCCATCAACAAAGTATTGAAAACCATGCTTCAACTAATGGTAGGGAACACCAAATCCAGTTGGCACTTACAATTGTTTTCCACATTATGGGCCTACAGGATTACCGTCAATACATCCACTAGCTTCACACATGTCTAGTTGGTGTATGAGCTAGAGGATACTCTCTTGATATAATGTAAAATCACTTCTCTAAAGCTTGTCATATAATTTATACCCAATACAAATCTAGAGGAAGAATGGTTCCTATACCTAAACAAGCTCGATGAGACCCATCGAGATGCTACCTTGGCAAGTAAGGTGCATAAAGGACAAATTAACGCTTAGTATGACAGATCCATTTAGCCTCACCTATTCAACAAAGGTGACCTGGTCTTGACATATGGCCAGCAACATGATAAGTTGGGGGGTGGAAAGTTGGAATCCATGTGGAATGGTCCCTACGTTGTTAGTCATGTCTTAGAGAAAGGAGCTTATGAGTTGATCAATTATGATGGAATACCCATGGGATATCCCCATAATGGGATCTACCTTAAGAAATACTATGCCTAGGTCGTCTAGTATAGGTTTTTTGTATATAGTGTTTATAAAGTGTTGTGTGTAGTTTGAAGTGTGAATTTGCTATGAATGTAAGATGTGTCCTAACTAAGCCTGTGTATATAATGTTATGTTTAAAATGAACATATGACCACTCATTTCAGCTTTGTGGATGGTGCTAGTCCTTACACCTTGAATCTCATGTCGACATCTTGGGTATTGTACTCCCCTACCAGTGATATAATGAGCTCAAGAGGAACTTGTTTGGTCCTTTTACAAACAATTTTGCAGAGTACCATGCGGTGATTGGTTTGTTGATTGAATCTATAGCTAATGATGTGGGCCAGGTTAGCGTTTACTTAGATTTTGAGTTATTTGAACATCATTTAAACTGATTCTACACCATCCGAAACCCCCTACTACTTTGTACGTTTCGAAGAGTTTGGATTTTGGAAAGGTCTTTTGAACATGTTTCCTACTATCACATCCCAATATGATTCAATGGAAAATTATGTTTTGGATTGGTATCTGGCTCATATTTGAAGTTCATTTTAATTTTTTATTACATGCATAACATCACATAAACACATAGGTATCCATTCATACACATAACACATCGCACACACACATGTATGTAAATAAAATTTTATATATATAAATTGATACTGAGATACAAACTGAAGCCATAAGCTTTAATTCCACCCAAAATTTGGAGCTATTAAGTCTCTAGTACATAAAGGGGGGAAAATATGAAGCTTCAAAGCTTTCAGTATAAATACAATGCAAAAATGAGGAAGTTAGTATGGACTAATCCTCATGCTCTTGATATCGCATCACGACATAGCCCACTCGGCAGAGTAGCCTCCCAAAGCGCCCAGACATTATTGTAGTATGGTGTTGACAACGCCTATGAAGATCATAAAGGGAAATGTTGGGTACTCCCACAATCAATCGTTGAAGGTTTTCTTCAATATCTTGAAGCTATTGTTCATCCTCCACATTCCTTACAACCATCTCCTTTACTACCCCTCACCTCTCTATGGGTGAGGATCCTACTGGACGGGAAGGTCCTATGTCTACACAATAGCATTATATGTCTCAACATCGCTCAAAATGAAAAAAAATGAAATATAACATAAAACAAAAATACATGGAATGGTATTCTTCTCACCTTGGTCATCCCATTGATCACCCTTGGGTAATGGGAGGTCAAGGTCACCCCTAAATTTATCCCCTACATAGGCATAGTCCTGAACCATCAATAGTTGGCCTCGTAGCCAATAAAAAAAGACTACACCATATGTGATGGTGGGCCCTCCCACCGCCTCTATGACGGGCCATGGCCTTGACCCATCTCAGGATCCTAGGATCCTCAACATCCAGCTTATTCAAAGGCACCTGCGGTCACATCAATGGCACCCTCTCTAGGAATAAGGATACCAATACTTCCCCTTAGCTGAAGTATTTTAGTTCACCCCTCTGACACTTAGTCATATTATCCTTGAGGCTTACTGACAACCCATCACTCCTGTTGAATATGGTGTGATCCATACACTCCACCGCATACAACATATGTGCACGAGTGGTCTGGTGGGAAACCCTGATTCCTACTACCTTGTCTATCATGAAGGCCACATTCCTCAGAGGTCTATCTACATTATGTTTTATAGGGATTTTTCTTCCCTAGGACCAAGTCTCAACTGAACAATATTCGTTTATAAGATCATCCACCAACATCTCTCCACCGCTGGAATCTATAAGTACCACTCGAATCCCCCTTCAAGATAGTCCGGTCAAGAAATATATTTCCTTGACATCGATAGTCAATACATGTGTCCCATTTTGAAATGCTATTGGTTGGGATCCTACATTTGGATCAGGTATTTTGGTAACCACACAAGCCCTCATTCCTGGGACCTTGAAGTATTTCAGGATCCCATACTCCCTTAAGGCTCTCATGGTCATGGGATCATTCATCGCTTGGATTTCATCAAGATCATGGTACTATTCTTTCCAAACCACCATCTTGTGAGTCAAATACCTATCAAACATACATAAAATACCCATTCGACTCAGAGATCAAGTGGAAAAAATAAAAATTGATGTTTGGTTTTAGGTTTTTGAGGAGGCCCTTGTCGCCGACGCTCTTTCCCTAAGTGAACAGAGTGACAATGCTCTTTTTCCTAAGTAACAGAGCATTTTTTATTCTCTTTCACCTTTCGAAGGGTGCACCAGCGCACCTCCCTAAAGGGATAAGAGTGCTAGTCTATGCACACCCTTTCCATTAGAAAATCCTCCCCAAAACACCAAAAAGAAAGATAAAAACTAAAAATTGAACCATAAAAAGGAAGAGTTGAGTGTTAGCTATTACTTGTTCCATATGTTTCAATCAGAAGAGGTTCGTAGCTCCCAGAATTTGCACCACAAAATCCTCTCTTAAGCACAAGTTTTACCCAAACTCAAATGGTAAAAAACACAATGGTTAAAAAACTTTACTATTCAACTATTTGTATGTTATTTTTAATTTTTTTTATTGAAAATAGTTAGTGGAATAATTACATATTTAGGGTTTTTCTTCACGTTTTTCTATAGTTTCCACAGTAAAAATGTTCTAACATCATGTTTGTGGATTTAAGGATATTTTTGTACCTCTTCGACTACGAGTGAGTTTCTCTTTGTCTTTTTCACACTATGGTTTAAAGTTGAAAAAGTACCGAGCTCTTTTTATACCTTCAGCGTGTTCATTAAACATCCAGGGAAGAGGCATCGAGTGTGCTTTTACTGATTTTTTGGACATGTTAAAATGGATTACGAAAAAAGGAAAAAATCTATAGAGTCATCATTAATCTCTTTTCAAGCTCTTTAAACACAAAAATATTGCCATGCAAACTTGATTATTTCACGCTTGTAATAGTATTTGAAAGATCGTCTAGTCATTGATAGTTTACCCGTTTTATGGACCAATTATACTCACTTACAAAAGAGGTACACTCTAGTTCTTCAAGACAAGAAGAGTTCTCTTAGGAATTAGTTTATACTTTTTCGTACATCGAGGACTAAATCTGCAAAAAATGTTCACGCTGGAGTATTCTTAGTCATTTCAAACTCTCTAAACATGAAACGATGATTGATTTTACCTTCTTCAGACTCATAAAATTAAATGATGAAGGACCCTTTATGGGAAGTAACATCCAATTTCTCAGGTTCATAAAACATATGAGAATGGACTCATCACTTGATGAGCTACATTGAGCATTTGTCACCCTTTTCAAGATCATTAAAATGAAAAGAGGTACTCATCCGTTGCAATGGGAAAAATAAGGGAATGGTGAACGTATTTCATTTGTATTAATGGCAGCTCATAGTCCACCCTTGAACATGGAAGCTATCTATATTTTCATTTCAAACGATTGGGTATTCATCTTGTCACCGTGTTGATCCAATTTCAAGATTCATTTAACTCCTTTGAGTCAACTCAAATAATGCATTGCCCTTCCCTTACATTATAATTGGTCTTTTCCTCATTGAGTCAATTATTCCTATTCATTTTCCGTGTCATTCAATGTTCAAGGGAAACCTCCTTTCTAGTCTACCTATGTAGTCAACGTTCCTTCCATCGAGTTGGTGATATTTGAATCAGTCTTATGGTTGTTTTTGTCACTTCAACATCATTTTTGTTCCAAGTTTTGTATCGATGATGGAGGAAACACCATGGAACTCCTTTGATGAGTCTATTATCATTGACACCAACACATCATCTAGGAATTAGCCTTAGAAACCAGTTCAAGTACCTTAAATCCTTCATGCCTCAGTGGTAGGTTTTCTCTCTTTCAATAGTGAGATTTCATCAATGGCCTCTGATTGAAATATTTCGTCGAGTGCTCTAATTCAAACCCTCTATTCACATTCATAGGAATGTACTAATATACCTTGGGAATCATCGACATCAATGATGATATCCCTCGCGCTTGTTAATGATATACATCAATGACTAGTAATCAAGTGGTTTCTACCAATTTCAACTTCAGGACATTTATTGACATGGATAGAATCGTATCATTTGGGATTGGAATGAAGACCTTGAACGGTTAGGTATTCACTTGAATATGTGCCTATCTTCAGGTTGCGATGGAGTAATATTTGAAGTCGTGACATGGATCTACTTTGTATGCTCCTTAGTCATGTTTCGATTTGATGTCCCTTAAATCATGGATCTACAAATGTATTGTTGGTATCTGTGACATGGTCATTGTACATGGATCTATAATGTATTAGTAAGTAGCCATGTTTGGGTCAAACATTTGATGACAAGTCTTGTGTCAAAACTTTAATCACCACTCTTCTGCCTCTGATACCAAAAACCATATCTATAAAATCATTTCACCTATCACATTCCTCTAGCTTCATACTTTGGGGGGAATTTTTTTACTCACAAAAATTGTCTTAATGCTTGATCCCTTAAAGTACCTTGGCCAAATAATCTATTGAGGGATTTATGGCTCAATTCTAGGTGGTCTAGCCCGGGCCTTGCCTCCTGGAACAAAGCGTCATATAGGAGTGACATATATTTCCCATTGATAAATGGTGTTTATGGCGCATGCTATCTAATCAAAAGGAGCATCGGTGCACATATCCCACTTGCACAGAGTTCCAACATTCCAAAAAGGGAAAACAAGATAATATTCGAGAGCCTTCTAGGAAAAATATATCATGGAGGATGATCCTAACTATTTGGGATAGGTGGAACGTGAGCTCCTAATCCATAAGGATCATTCCTTACCTTCCTCCCAAAATATCTCAACCCCTTTGGCCTTCCTTTGGCCTATAAAATCAAGCCACATGGACCATTTGAAGGAGGGACCAAGACAGTATCTTCATGCTACTGGAATCATAGCTAGTGTAGGAGGAAAGAAAGTTTCGTTGCGACTGTCTTTGTGAGTGAGGTTTGTACAAGAGTGTAGAGTGTATATGAGAGTGATGTTGAAATTATTGTCAGATTGAAGATTCGATGTCAAGCCTTCAGTTTTATTAGTTTTATCTTCTTGTTATTATCAATACAAACATGTTTTCCTTTTCCATAAATGATATGTGTTGATATCAGTTGTTTATTACTCTTTTCCTTGACGATTAGTATAGATATTTGGATTGTCTTGTTTCTTTCATCGTTTGTCTTGTTCTTCATACTTTTTGCAGGTACATTCGACCGCAAAATATCTACAAGGCAAGGACTACCTCAATCATTGAGATAAGGAAAGCTTAAACATTCAAGTAATTCAATTATCTAGGAGAAGGATGCATCGTTGTGGTTTTTTGTTCTAGATCTACCCCATGTAGGCTAGGGGAACAAATTGTGTTTTCACTGATTGAAATAATCCCAATAACCTTCTCAACTTGCTAAAAGGATTCCTCAACAATTATGGGTAAGGATTTTTCACCTTCCTCACATATTATTTCTCTAGCACATTATTTCAATTTGTTGGGAAGTGATTGGAAGGATTTTCACATAATCTCCACAAAGACTAAATCACCAAAAATCAACCCTCTTCCCCCCTCCTTAGAGACTTCATATACCCCAGCTTTGACTACCCCAATCATCATATCCCCAGCTGTTTCAAAATATTTTTCAAAAAACCCAGGGGTTTCTTCCTCTCAAAGCTCAAGATATCTATATATTAGATTCCATCTCAGATATAGGGAAATCCCTTATCACTATGGGATTTAGTTTAGTCATTTAGGGATTTGAAAAATCCCTACCTTATCAAATAAAAGGAGGGTCCATGAGAAACCCTCACATATTTCATCATCAAAAGAACATGCTCAAAGGGATCAAGTTCATGGTAGAAAACAATCTATAAACATGGTTCTTAGATCTGTAAATAAATCCCTGGAGGGGGTTCCTCCATGAAAACATTATCTTTCAATTGTTGCGGATTGGCAAGTGCCACTAAAAAACTTGCACTAAAACAGTTGGTTCTCAAAAACCAACCTGATATCATTCTTCTGCAAGAAACTATGCAGAATGGAGAATTGGTCTCAAATTTGATGAAAACCACTTTAAAGGATTTGTATTATATAACTAAAGATAAAACAAGACTCTCTAAAGGCATAGCAATTGAATGGAATCCAAAATTAATAAAATTAAAAATCTCCTTGGGTTTTGAGTAAGGTCTAGGGCTATACTTCTATTCGATTGAGTTGGCCTCATATTTAAAAATCCTAAAAATTTATGGGTCTTATGAGGAAATATTTCCTTTATGTGACTATGTTTTTGGAGATATTTCATCAAATCGAACAATGTGATCATTGGAGGAGATCTTAACTTCACTATGGATACTCATGAAATTTGGCGACCTAGGGCGAGGGTTGATCATATTGCTGATAATTTTTTCCAAAAATAACAAGAAGGAGGGATGCTATATGTTGTGTTGGTTAAATTAAATACCACTTGGTCGAATAAAAGGGTTGGGCAAAATAGAATTTTGAAAATGCTGGACTGATTCCTGGTTGTAGAAAAATTGTTATAACATAATCTACTATTTAGCCAACGGATTGACTCGGGTGGAGAATCAGATCACCTGCCTACCTTCTGGAATAATAAGGAGGGACAAGAAAACCTACAAGCCCTTTAATTTATGTGCATCTTGGTTAAATAATCATGAAGGTTTTCTTCAACTAATTCAAAATTCATGGATTCCATTTAATCCAGATGAAGGGGGCCTCGTTCGATTTCACTTCTCTCAAAATTTATCAAGGATAAAGAAGGAGGTACAAGAGTAAGAAAAAAATAAAAAATAAAAGAAATGGTGAACTTGAGCTTAGTGTAGATTACGGATTAAATCAAGTATCTTCATGAATTAGAGGTTGGTGGTTTCTTCACTCAAAAACTTAAGGATCAGTTGAGTGGGTTAGAGGTTAAAAGAAGGAATATTTTAGAGGGCCGGGGAAAGGTATGGAGACTAAAAGGAAGATACTTATGGATAGAATGTGGAGATGAAAAAACAAAACATTTTCGGTCCTTCGAAAAAGACAAGAAAATGAAAAACACTATATGGGGACTTAAGGATCAAACCAATGAGATGGTATCTTATTTTGAAGGGCTGTTTAGAATGGAAAAATCACATTTACACAATCTTTTCAAAGCTGAAGGATGAGTCTCCATTGCAAAGGTGATTTTTATGACTCATTTTTTTGGGGGGTTTGTAACCCCAGAGGACAATAGAGATTTAATGGAGGAATTTTAAGATGCAGAACTAAAGGAGGTTTTGCATAGTTTTCAGAAGGACAAAATCCTAGGCCTAGAAGGATGGGTGATTGATTTTTTCCTAGATTTATATGATAAAATTTGTCATTATATTCTCAATATTGTAGAAGATTCCATAATAATGGGTTTTATGCATCCTCCTCTAAAGACTATCTTTATTTCCCTTATCCCAAAATATGATCATCCATAATCAATGGAGGAATTCTGACCAATATATCTATGTAATATCCCATACAAAGTGGTGGTCAAAATCATGGATACAAGACTAAAAATATCATGTCAAAATCCGTCTCTTATGAGTAATTCGATTTCTTGGAAGGAAGACGAATTTATGAGGTAATAGGTGTAGCACATGAAGGGATACACATTATAACAACAAAGAATATAAAAGGGGTAGTGTTGAAAACATATCTCTCAAAATTCTATGATCAAGTAAGTTGGTTATATTTATGGCTCCTCTTGACTCATCTTGGTTTTGAATATTCTTTTATAAAATGGGTCATGATCTTTATAACCATAGTATATTTTTTAATTCTTATAAATGGCTCAACATATCCCTTTTTTCACTCTAAAAGGAGTCTTTATCAAGGTTAACCTTTACCCCACTTGTATTTCTTTTGGTTGTTGAAGGTCTAAGTAGAGCATTAATTGATGCAAAATTAAGCCGATATTTATCTAGGATACCTATCTCATCCACTCTCCATTTAACTCATCTTATGTTTATGGACGACATCCTAATTTTTGGTGATAGGTAACTTGGGGATGTAGAGAAACTCATGGAGATTTTATATCTAATTGGGAAATCCACGAGTATGCAAATAAATGCTAGAAAATCTTCCCTTTCGGCCATAAACATGGAGGATTTTGAATTTCAAATATACTTTGTTATGTTTCCTTATGAATTGAAGGTTTTTTATGGTGACTTAAAATATTTGGGTTTTATGTTTAAACCAAATAACTTAAAAGAAGAAGATTGTATTTGGTTGATAGAAAAACTGGAAACAAGATTGACTCATTGGTGCCATAGGTGGCTATGAAGATCAGGAAGTCTCATCCTTGTTAAATCTATCTTGGAAGCTACCTTGGTATACTATATGTCTTTGGCATGGATTCCAAAAGGCATACTTGAAAAATCAAGGAGTTTTTGGATCAAATTCTTATGGGTAAGAAATAATGAAAATTTTGTGTTCACGTGGGTCAAATGGGAAAGAATATCTCAACCCAAACTACTGGGTGGATGGGGCTTAAAAAATATTTTTTTCTTTTCAAAAGCACTAGCTACAAAGACTAGGTGGGGACTTTTGACAACTTGTATCCTTTGGGATGAATTTGTAACTCATAAGTACATTACTCCTAAATATATAGGGGAATGGATTCGAAATCCAAACAAACGTCATCATAATGAAACATTCATTTGGAAGTCTTTGATAAGATCCTTTCATTTAATTGAGGATGAAATAGCCTAGAGAATCGAAAATGGTTCAAATTTAAGAATTAGGGATGAGCCTTTGTGGATGTCTCGGAACATACACATTATCCCCCAGCTAGTGATACAACATTTTCATCATCTAGGAATTTTTTATCTTAATCAATTTGCAGACCCTACAACCTCATCAATATGGAATTTGTTAAGTTTTCTTAATTGTTTATATGATGTTCTAAAACAATTTAGAATAGTAGGATCATTGAAATAAGAACAAGCACAACAACATAAGAAAGACATATATTTTCCTTGGGGAAACCACAAGGGAGAAAATCCCACAAAAATTCCTCTATATAGAACTGGACCAAGACAATATAAAACCCCAAGCCAACTCCTCTATTAGGATTATTAATCCTCCCTTGTCTAATTTGGTCATATGTCTAAATCAGAAGTCATGTCTAAATTGGGAATCCAGACTCCATCCAGTCTATTTTTACTCACTAGCACCATTGGGTCCACTTGGGATAATTGGGGAAGATGTTTCAGTTACTAAAGTCTAGGGAACACTCATTGAGGCCTACTACCATTGATTTCACTTGGATGCATCAGTTTAGGATCCTCCTAGATGAATCCATACAATTTAGGAGCCACTGGAAGTGTCGATACCAACCAAGGTTAGTTGAGTTGTGTTGGGGACTAGTCAAGCTAAGTTAGGAGTCAGTTACATTTAGTTCTAGTACTCTACATTCAGTTAGAGCTATTTTTACATGAATGCATGCAAAAGAGGCAAATTCCTCACCTACCATAGTCATAGCCTCAATTAACACTGAATTAGACACTCAAGTTGTGTTTTATAACTTCGATGAACTTCGATAATGATTTAGACAAGGTTAGTTAACTATTGAGTCCTCCAATAATGATTTAAACAAGGTATTAGTTACCTACAGTCAAGTAGAGTCTAATCAATTTGAATTTCCTCATGTGGATTTGAATTGCATGTGGCTATTTAGCCATTGTATTACATTGTAATTGATAATCTAATTACTTTTTTATTAATAAAAGCATTCACAGTTGCAAGCCATTTTTTCATTGTTTCATTCTTCAATTGCTGAGTAAATTGTGTGATCTATCTTATGAGTTGTGTGTTTGTCCACAGATCTATGTGCTCAATTTAATATACTCCTCTCTCCAGCGCATTTCTTCTTCTCTCTCTAGTGAACTTGTTTGAGTGAAAAGTGTGTACAAATGAAGGATATTCCTCACCTATTTATATTCATCAAGTCAGTGACTCAATTACATAACTAAGTTATCTAGGTTCTCTAATTAGGGATGACCTACCTAGAAAGACTCAAAATAATATTTATAAAATATTTTGTGGGTATTATTTCCCTGGCTTACAATGAAGGTTTTACCTCATGAATTTTACATGACCAATTACATCAAGGACATCTCCGAATTGAGGAATAATTGTAATAAAAATAGAATAACTTTTGAAGTTACATTATTTTAACACTCCCTCTTCACTAGGAAGGTACTATGCATGATCATCATCAACCAAAATAACAATTGTACAACTGAATGGTGAATCCCTATAATTCATAAGAAGTTTTGTAACATCATCATATATCCTCATCATCAATATGGAACCTCATCATCATCATCATCATAATCATGAAATTGTTGGATCATCATCAACATTAGCATCATCATCATCAGTAAATGGATACTGCACGGGGGGTTCACTGAGTCAACTTGTAACATAACACGGTTGTTCTTAGTATATTAAATAATATCACTAATTTCATTAAATATTTGAAAACACATCCTAAAATTGTATTGTTCAACCCCCCTCCCAATATACCTTCCCAATTAAGAAAATCCCAAATTTCCCCAGATATTGTAGGTATCCATTTTTATCAACTCATTTTTAATACCCCCTTTATATCATATTATCAAGTTGTAACAAATAGGAGACCTAATGCATCTTAGTATAAAATATTTCCAATGGAACCTTGATCAATTGTGAGGTTGATGTAGTCTTAATTTGTCCACCAGGTTTCCAATATTGTTGTGGTTTGCACACAATCTAAATTTCATGTCATGAAAATGGATCAACCTAAGTTCAATTCATGGGTATCCATAAATGTTTGTGTGTATTTTTGGATGGACTTCTTGAAAAAAATGGCCTAACCTCAACTTTATATTATGCAACATGATATCCTTTTTCCAATACATATCATCAAGGGGAAGATCACATTTATGAATTTTATTATTTTCTTATGATTTTTTCATCACCCATTTTCATGGCCCTTGGGCCAATGAAATATTAGATAAATCCTATTCATAAATAAAATTATTCTATAAAATGAAGACCTTATAGTTTCAATGATTTGGAGGTATAGATCTAGACCATGATTTGGAGGTTATTCCTTAGCAAGAGTTATAACTAATATGAATCCATCCCAGGATTTGGAGGTATGAATCTAGCCCATGATTTGGATGTTATTCCTTAGAAAAAACTAGCATGTGTATGACTCAAGCCCACAATTTTGAGGTATTAATTGAGCCCATGATTTGGAGTTATGAATCCATCCCACAATTTGAAGGTTATTCTTCATCCCACCCAAATACAATAACCCCCAATATTTATATTACTATGTCAAATTAAAAACTACCCTTGACTCGTTAATACAAGGAAACATATTTTTTAGGTTTATAGGAGTATTCAAACCCCCAATATGAATGGATGTGATATGATATTTCCTCACTAGTGAAACCCCCGTGGGATACTGGGACATCATCATCATCTGGAACATCATCAATATGTGAATAATGGAACATTGTCATTTGCAACATCAATATGTGAACACTGAATCATCATCTAGAACATCAATATGTGTATACTGGATGATCATCTGCAACATCAGTAAATACTAGATCATCATCTGCAACATCTATGTAAATACTGGAACAATAACAACATCATTAGCATGTTAATGATAAAGAAACATCATGAACAAATAATTGATAGATCATCATCTACATCATCAACATAGAGATGCTAGAACATCATCATCATCATCATATAATGCTGAGACAACATCATCATCATCAACATAGAAATCTTGGAACATCATCATCATCATCGTAATAGAAATGATGGAAGAACATCATCATCATAAACGTAGGGATATTGGCATCAACACAGAGTGCTAAAACCACATCATTTTCATCAGCATAAAATGCTACATTAACACAAAGTGGTGGAACCACATCATCTTTCCCTTAGGACATTTGAATCAGCATCGCAGTGGGTTATCTAGTATACCCACTTGGGATTTTTTTTGAATCACTAAACCATTTAGGGCCAAACAATCCTAGCTAGACAAATGGATCTACTTAGGGACCAAACAAGCCTTGTTTATCTTACTAACCCATTTAGGCCAAAAAATGCTAGCTAGAGATACTAATCCCCCTAGGATCAAATAATCCTAGTCTATTTTACTAACCCTTCGATCCAAACCAGCCTATCTATACATACCCTACCTATGCTGAGCTACCACATGACTACAACAAGAAACCTACTATGTCATCACCACTTCCTCTTTCGAGGGAGGTCCTTTCGGACTACACAAAGATTGTCTAGAAATTATTCAAACTTTACAAGAGAAAGAGGTTTGGTCAATACATAAACAACGTGTTCCTTTACTTAAGATTTAGATCTCTCTTCTACACCATATCCCAGATGTAGTGATATCAAATTTTGATATGTTTCAACTTATCATGAAACACTGGGTTTTTCTCATCTTAATACAACTCCGATTATCGCAATGGATATCACTCACATCAATCTCTGCATAAAATAATCCTTCCAAAATATTGTGAATCCATACTGCTTCACTACAGGCTGAACATGTTGCAATGTATTCAACCTCTGTCATACTGAGGGAAACACTGTACTACTTTCTATTTAACCATGATATCATACCTGATCCAAAACTTAAAAAAAGTCCTAAAGTGCTCTTTTGTATTCAACACTTCCTTCCCAATTTGAGTCTACAAATCCGTATCATTTGATCTCACCGTCCTATGCATATATGAGAGCATAATCTAACGTATCCTTCAGGTACCTCATCACATGTTTTTCTTCCACTAGGTGAACATGTCTAGGATCCACCATATACTGACTTAAGGTGTTTGCAACAAAACATATAGCTGGCCTTATATTAGTTAAATACATTATTGAACTAATTATCTTTCTGTATAATGTACCATCCACTGTCTCGAAATAATCATCATTCAAAAGATTCAAATTTGTTGTCATTGGAGTAGTCATAGCTTTACAATACATCATCCCAAATATCTTTAGGATCTCAGCTTCATATTTTTCTTGGTTCAGGAAAATATCATATGGATATTGTCATACTTAAAGACCTAGAAAATAGTGCATCATAACAAGGTCTTTGACCTCAAATTCTACAACAAGATTCTTCTTGCATTTGTTGATGGACTTACCCTCACTTGTCAAAAATAGATCATCCACATATAGCAGTAATATCATAAATCCATCATCCTCAACCTTATAGTAAAGGTTGGAATCTTCTTTACTCTTGGTAAATCCAAAACTCACCAAGAAGCCATCAATACTTCCATAGCATGCTTTGGGTTCCTTTCTTCAATCCATATAATTCCTTCTTTAGTCTGAATACATGAGTGTTTTGATCAGCTGTCTCAAAGCCTCGTGGTTCTCAATGTATACTTTGTATTCTATTACTCCATTTAGGAACGTTCTCTTTATATCCATATGATGTAACTTCCACTTCATCTTGGATTCCAAGGAAAGGATGATTTTGATTGAGGTGTATCTTACGGCTGGTGAAAAGGTCTCATCATAGTCTATTCCTTCCTTCTGAGAGAATTTGAAAGATAAAAAATTTTCCTTGTAATTCTCTATACTTTCGTCTGTTGAATGTTTTTTTTTGTAGATCCATTTTGAGAATAATATTGACTTGTTCTTCGGTCTTGGTACTACTTCCCATACATCGTTATTTATAATGGACTAGTATTCCTTAACCATGGAATCTACCCATTCCTTATGTTTTGTGTATTCTTCAAATCATGTAGGTTCTTCATCAATTATATTACACATGAGAGCCACATAACTGGGATATGGATTTGGATTCTTACTTTCTCTGATGGTCCATTCTGGAACACCATATATTTCCACTTCTTCAGTTATTTCATGTGCCTAAGAATTCCTTTTGCGTGAGGTCATCTCACTAGAAAACTCCTCAGGTATCTGAGGTTCTATCATGTGCTAATACTTAGGTATATTGTTCTTCTTCATCTTTTCTGACCGGTTTGGATATTTCTGTAACTCAAGAAGATTCATTCTCCTCTTCATATTCCTAATTCTTCCTTGATTTTCTGAAGGCTATATCTTCATCAAAAATGACATCTATGTTGAGTTCAATTTGAAGGTATCTTGGGATATATATTCAGTAATACTGTCATTACTCACTATATCCTACAAACAATCCCTTCTTTCCTGAAGGTTCCAACTTCGATCTCTTCTCCTTAGGAATGTGTATGTATACCAAACAACCAAATATTTTTAAGTTACTGACTTCAGGATTTTCTCTAGTAAACATATATTCTGGAGTCTTATTTCCAAGAGCATTGTGAGCGATTTTGTTATGTAAATAGAATGTTATTCTAGTTGCTTTTTCCCATAGTTACATAGGTAGATCTTCATCATGGATCACGGATTTTATTTCTTCCATGATAGATATATTCTTCCTTTCAACCACACCATTCTGTTGAGGAATATAGGGGGTGGTGAGATCCCTCTTAATCCCAGATTCATTGCAGTAATCCTTGAATTCAACTGATGTGAAATCATCTCCATTGTCTGGACTCAAGGTCTTGACCTTATTTTCAGAGAGGTTTTCTACAAGAGCCTTAAACTCCTTAAACTTTTCAAATACTTCATCTTTATTATTCAAGAAATAGATCCAAGTTTTGCGGGATTAGTCATCAATAAAGGAAACATAGTAAACATACCCGCTTAGTGAAGAAGTTTGCATCGGCATGCATACATTTGAGTGAATAATGTCTACGATCCCTTTTTCTTTTTTATCACTACTTGGAAAATTGTTCTTAGTTTTATTTCCTTGTGCACAACATTTGCACACTCCTTCATGGCTTACCTATATCTCTATTAAACCCATTACCATGTTGCTCAAAATTGGCAATGCTTTGTAATGTATATGATCAAGTCATATCTTCCAAAGTTCATATGGGCTTACGGTGCTAGTCATCAAGGTTGAATCTGCATTCCCCTTTAGTTTGTAGAGTCATCCTTATTCAACTCCAATCACCACTGCATTATCCGTAGTTTTCCCTTTTGTCCAGATGAGGAATTCACCATCTATGAAAGAAAATATGAAAGCTTTCTTATCTAAAGTTGAAATAGAAAGGCGATTCTTCTTTAAACTTGGGACATATAGAACATCCTTCATCTTCATGGAATTTATAGAGCCTAGCTTATAAGAGGATTCTCCCATCCCTTTGATTAGATATTGGTAATCATATCCAATAATTACTTTGTGTGGGGAATAATTTTGTACATGACAAGAGAGAGAGCCCTTGTTACCTGTCATATGCTTGGAGGCACCAGTATCTACTACCAAGTATCACTTCCAGGTGAAGCTGAAACTTTGAGGGATGAAATCAAAACATATTCTTCACAGGAATATTCATCTTCTTTGGTCCTCTTCTCATATTCTTAACCATGATCTTCAGTTGCATGGGCTTAGAACCTTTTTTTCCTCTTCTTAACTTGTTCTTCCTTCAAGGGACAATTTATGGATATTTGGCCCATCTTGTGGCAAGTGAAGTACTCAAAACCTAATAAGTCCTTCTTTGAACCTCTTATTCCTTTGGGACCCTGGATTTCTTCTGGGAGAATGATCATGATATTCCTATTGCTATTTAATTTTCTATGGGATTCCAAATCTTGGTCTTCATTTCATTCATCTTCTCTTCTCTCACTACTATTCTTTCTTCTTCTTGAACACATTCTTCCCATAACTTTTTGAACTTGGTTAGCTTTCTTCTATAACACATTCCTTGAATGAATTATTCCCATTATCTTGGGAGACCATTCAAGTAATAATTACAACTTTTGATTATTATACCATGTCAGAAATAGCTTGCAATTTATCCTTGATTTGGGATACTCTTGTGAAGTATGATTGCATGGTCTCTGACTTTTGAACCTTCAAACTCTTAAGTTGATTTCTCAAGGTCATCTTCCTATTGATGTTTCTTCCTTCAAGTAGGTTGGAAAAGGAATAAAAAATTTCCTTTGGTGTTCTCCCTAAATATACTTGATATATCAAGTGACCTTTGATGGAGTCAGCAATGATCCTCTTGTCCTTGATCATATCCTTCTTTTAATGGACCTTTGCTTCATCTCCTTCTAGTTCTGCAATTTCCTCCTTTATGAAGCCTTCTATATCAGTCTCTTCTAGGATGAGCATGATCCTATAATTCCATGATTTGAAGTTCTCAACATCCTAAATATTCTCATCTAGCTTAGCATTGTTTGTCATCTTAAATGAAATGAGAACCTCAAATGGAAATAGAAGAAAAAAATGCTTACTTGGAAAAACTTCTTCTAGATGAACTTCTTTGGGGTGACCTAGGATTTGATGGTAAGATCCTAGTTTTTTAGTTGAGATAACTTGTAGGAATGAGTGGTGGGTAAGATGTGCCCATACAAGGAGAGCTATATTATTTCTTGATGATGGAACCTTGAAAAAATTGAAGCCCTTGTTCTTCCTGACATTAGTGTTGGGCCCAAAATTAAAACTTCTCGAAATTCATTTTTTTTTTCATGTAAAGATGCTCCCTCCAATGGAGTGTTGAGTGAGCCCTATTCTATGATTGATATATCAAGGGAACTATTTAAGATAACAAACCCTAGATGCTCAATGTCTCATTTCAAGGTGGCTATGATACCATGTAAAGTGTTATTAATTACTTAGAAGATATTCTAAAACAATTTACAATAACAAAGTCACTGAAAGAACAACAAGAACAAAAACACAAGGAACATAGATATTTTCCTAGAGTAAACCACAAGGGAGAAAAACCCACAAAATTTACTCAATATATAACTCAACCAAGATAGTGTAAAACCCCAAGACAACTCCTCTCTCCAACACACTTCTTGTTCTCTTTGTAGTGAACTTGCTAGGGTGAAAATTGTGTACAAATGAACGAGGTGCCTCACCTATTTATATTCATCAGGTGAGTAACTCAATTACCTAATTAGATCATCTAGGTTCTCTAATTAGGGTTGACCTACCTAGAAAGACTCAAAATAATATTTATAAAATACTTTTGTGGGTACTATTTCCCCGACTTATAACAGAGGTTTTACCTCATGACTTTTACATGACAAATTACATCAAGGACATCTCCAAATGGAGGAATAACAATAATATAGATATAATAACCTCCAAAGTCACATTATTTTAATAGCATCAAGGATGGAAAGATGCTCACAGTTTGGGTCTCCTGGAAGCTCAGGTGGATACGTGGAACACATTTCTTAATGCTTTGCAGACATCTCATATACAACTTATTGACAAACCAGATGAATTAATATGGAACTCTAGCCCTCATGGAGTTCACACTCCAAATATGGGATATACAAAATATATGTTGATGCCAAAAATGAAGATCAACAGTGGTGATGGATGGGAATATGCAAATCTAAATTTCCACTTAAAGAGATAATGTTGATGTGGTGTTTGATTGCAAAAAAGGTTCCAACATCGGATAAAATGACCAAAATATCTATTAAACGACCGAGAAAATGCACTATGTTTCGAAGCAAGATGAATTTGCAACACAAATATCCATAAATTATCCCTTTTCTGTTCAGACTGAGAATGAATGCACTTGAAGGATTAATTCAAATTTTGTTTGGACAGGTATTAGAGGAAATTTCAACTCAAAATGGGCCTTTTAAATCTAACTGAAATTTCATGTCATCATGTGTTAGCCAATGAAATTGATTTAAATTTGAAATACTCTATAGGTCTTAACACTTTTTTAAAATAAATTTGGGGATAGGTATCATAAAAAAAAACCTTTTGTATGTATTTTTGACATATCTCCCTGTGCTTTTACCCAAATTTTGATTGAGAGAGCTCATTGGATGTGGAATTAAATTCCTTATCCAACGAGTACCCACTCAACATAGTGTTGATAGGCCCCTCTACCCCAAAAACAAGAAATACCTAAAAACCCATGATTATGACATCATCATCACATTTTTTCAGGTATTTCTTGTTTTTGGGGGAGCGGGGTTCGTCAAAAGTATGCCAAGTGGGTACTCATTGGATGCGGAATTTAATTCCACATCCAACAAGCTGTCCCAATCGAAATTTGAGTAAAAACACGGGGAGATATGTCGAAAATACAAACAAAAAAGTAGTTTTTTTCTTTTCTTCCTCCAAAATTAATAAATATTATTTTATTATTTTAACTATTATTTTATTAATTTTTTTTAGGAGGCCCATTTTGAGTTGAAATTTCCCCTAATTTGAAAATTTAGAGGATACAATAATCCACCTTAGTACCATGGTCATACACCTAAGATACCATTTCATTTGTCTTGTGCTTATGGCATATGATCCAACTTAGGTTATAGTGATCAATCTTTGTCTATTAGGTGATTCTGGCTCATTTAATGACAGTTGAGGTGCTCCATTTTGATCATCCTGATATTTGAGGCACTCTATATTTATGATCATCCTAACAACCCAAGCGTCCTCATTAATGACATGTCATTCCTTATCCCTTAAATCAAGGAATATGTTTGACTAGGGGCGCTAGCGTGTGAATGTGGTTATTTTTTAGTTTTCTTGGACATTTATTTCATCCTAGAGCCTCTCCCACTCACAAATTTGCTCACCCATGCCTATCATTCCTTCATTTATGATCCATCATGCTCCATCCATGTTCACACTTGCATTCGTGATTGCTTGGTATGGTTTGGGAGCCTATTTGTAAACCTAGCGGGTTTTGTGGTCAAATCCTATCCTGATACATGTATGCATCCAAATGGCCTCCTTAGTCTAACGATTTTCTCCCAATGTATTATAAGTATGTACCATACAAATCTACAAGTTATTCACTAATAGAAATATTAGTTATTGGCACCATCTATGTGTGTTATTTTTCTCTATTTTGTTGTTCTCTTGCATATTTTGTGAATAACTTAGATTGCTAATATTTACTTAGATATTATATCTCACTATTAAGTAATTTTCACATGGTATCAGATATTTGTGGAGTTTCAAATCAAAACAAGAGTGTTTGAGTTGTTGTTTAGGACATTTTCAAGAAAATTTGAGAGTTTGCATTGCAGGTACAACAACATTCTATCACACACTGCGCAAGCATAAATGGAGTACACTCAAGTATTTCTCACTCCATTCAAATATTTCAAATGTAAGGACAAAATTGTGATCTATCTGAGGTCAATATGCCTGTACAGAGTCACCATTGGGACTGAGGTCGAACCCAACTCTGTTGTAGAGAAATTGAAGTACTTTAACTTACTTGATGAGGCATTTGGAATGCTTTGTCTCAGCATTTCGAGGGACCTTCTCTTCCATGTAGATATTATTGCAACACCCAATTAATTTTGTCTTAATATTGATTCCCTATTTGGGAATACTGATGAGATGAGAGGCCTCCAACTCGAAAATGAGTTGATCTCACTTAGCCTAGCTCACTATGAGGCAATCCAAGATTTATTCCCCAAGTTCAAAGCATTGGTGCTTTAGATGAAATGGTGTGGCATAGAGAATAAAGAGGAGCAGCTAATATTGTATATCCTTTCTAATCTAGGGCATGACTATTCTGTGTTTGTTTCAACATTCCACTCAGGCAAACTCACAGCTAGAAATTGGAGGATGTCTATGAGGACAGACTTCATGGAGACTTTGAATCAGGAGAAAGACAAATTAGTGCAGATGGGAACCATTAATTCCAGTAAGGATCAAGCACTTTATTCAATATTTTTGAATCTATTCAAAGGAAATAAGAAATCCAAGGACTCAAAGCAACAAAGAGTGAAGGATAAGAATCATTCAGATACAGAAAACTCCAGTTCAAATGACAAGGATTTGAAAGCCAAGAGGATGAAGAGTAAGAGAGAGAGGCCCACATGTGGTTATTGCATAATTTCACATCATGAAAAATATTTCTTCATAAATAATATGGACATCATGAGAAAACTGCTTGAGGAGAACAATATTGATGTTCTAGATTTTGCAAGAAGAGGGGAGCACAAGCTCTCTTTGGAGCCAACAGAATGGTAAGTACATGCATGATTTGAGAGAAAGGAAGAAACCCATTTCTCATATATCTATTTCATATGTATTTGTTTCTGATTTACATTCATATATATCATAATATGAAAACTCCATCCATTCCTTGAAAGAAACCCCAAACAGTTCACCAAAGTTTCCTCCCAAAACTAGTCAATTTTCATTAGTTCCAATATGTCTTCTGAAAGATATTTCCAACTCCATTAATATCCTTGAATTTATGATTCTGAAGGTTATATATAGGATTATATACAGGATATCATATTCATAAACCCATTTCCCCAACCATTTTATGTCCAAAAGACCCAACAACCCTCCATCTCACTAGTTGGAAAATCTCAAAATTTCCTAGTTTCCAATACTATGTCACTTGTGCATGTTGTTTTTATTTATTGCATAGGATTAATTGGTTTCACATAAATTTCATTGGCCTTAATAATACATTTTTCTACATGTATGGAATTGATCTCACCAACTATGGTTCAAATTTCAAATCTCCAGACCATCCAAGTTCGCTTAAATATCAATGTGATCTAGTTTCCCACTATGGACCCATTCGCTCATGGAGACACTATGCATTTGATATTTTATGTTGTATATGAACACTATTATGATATTTCAGAGAATCATGAGATTTTATATATATTTATGAGATTGTTTCATCAAATTGGGAAGACGATTCATGGTTTTATTCATGATATGGTAGCTACACATGAGGCATATTTTCTTGAATCTTTTGTTGTTCTTTGGGAAAGAGTTTGAAGAGATATGTTTTCAATTATTGATTATGCTTATAGATAATAGTATTATTGTATAAAAATAAATTCTTATGATGCTTATCCATCAGCAAATAATGACCTTCAAGGGGCCTCTCCACATGTTCTTTGTCTACAACACATTGATGCATTGATGCATGATATTGGCATCCACAACATCTTCACCAAGTCCATCACCAAGAAGTTGTTCATTCATCTCTTTAAAGTGATGAATAGGACCTAACAAATACCTTTTGTTCATCTATATGTCATGTCCATTCTTGAGGGAGCATTTTACCCATGAGGTTTTCCTTCTTTGCTTGTTTTACATGGACACATAAAAATTCTAGTGTAAGAGGTGACTTGAGCCTTAATTTCCAAGTCCTCAGTAATCATTTGGTATAATTTGTACTAAGTCATGTTTAAGGGGGGGTGTTATAGAAATAATCCACCTTATTACCATGTCCATACACCTAGGATACATTTTCATTTTTCTTGTACTTATGTCATATGATTGAACTTAGGTTATATTGATCAATATTGTTCTATTAGGTGAGTCTGGATCATTCAATGATAGTTGAGGTGCTCCATTTTAATCATCCTGATAGTTGAGGAACTCTAGTTTTATCATCCTGACAACCTAGGTTCCCTCATTAATGACAGACCACTCCTTATCCCTTAAATCAGGGAATATGTTTGACTAGGGGCGCTAGTGTGTGAATACAGTTATTTTTTGGTCTTCTTGGACATTTATTACCTTCTAGACCCTCTCCCACTCATACGTGTTCTCACTCATGCTTATCATGCCTTTATTTATGATCCAGCATGCTCCATCCATGTTTGCACTTGCATTCATGACTGTTTGGTATGGTTTGGGAGCCTATTGGTCAACCTAAGGGGTTTTGGGGTCAAATCCTAGCCTGACACATGTATACATCCAAATGGCCTCCATAGGCTAACGATATTATCCCAATGTATTATAAGTATGTACAATACACATTTACAAGTTATTCACTAATCTAAATATTAGTTATTGGCAGCATCTACGTGTGTTATTTTTCTCCCTTTTACTATTTTCTTGCCTATTTTGTGAATATTTCCTTAGCTCCTAGATCTCATTGTGAAGCAATTCTCACACTTCTTCCTTAACTACAAATATCAATTCTTTAAATTTAATCATAAATTGGGGATGATGGATTGTCAGGAATCGATCTATCTTTCAGGACAAGCCTTCGGTTCCTAATATTATTCCAATTCAATGTTTAGATATTTTATCACATTTCCCACAACAAAAGGATGCAGCAAGAATTAAAGTAGTGTAAGAGGAACAAGTAAACAAGGAAATCCTATGGGATCATTTGATGGTGCATCACCGGATCAAATTTGCGGTGGTGGAGCTATTTTATACTTATTTGATTCTTCTTTATTTAAAATTAAAATGGGATTGGGGAGTGGAACGAAAAATTACGTAGAGATAGTGGCTTTAAAATCCTTTTATGTTTTTCCAAAGAAAAGGGTTGCACAACTATTTAAAATTTTGGTGACTCAATGAATGTCATAAATTGGATAAACAAAACTCAAACTTGCCAAAATTTGTTTCTTTTTTCATTGATTGAAGAGGTGCACCATCTCATTTCTAGTTTTGAAATATGTTCATGTCATCATGTTTACAAGGAAATAAATTTCATTGCAACCAAACTCTCCAAAGAGGTACTTTAGCTTTCCTTTGGGCAATGGAAGATTGCAAATGATTAGAACGGGTCCTTTTTTTTAATTTGATCACCAACCCTTTATAGATGGGATTGTTACTTGTCCACACTATCTAGATATATAAACAAAACCGTAGATTCATCAATTTCAGTACATGTTATATATATGTTTTTTTTTATCATCCTTTATGGAACAATCAACACATTCCATCTCAGGTTATAATCCTTTTTTGTGATATATGTGCCCTACCTTTATGCATAAGAGGTGACAATTTTTGTTGTATCAGGAGTAGTTTGTCTCAATTACTTTTTTGAAAATATCTTTAACTCTAAAGACAAGACAATATGTATAGTATTTTTTTTATGCAACAACCTTTGGGTTGAAAGTCACGAAACACATGGTATACATGCATTATGTAAAATATAATTTCTTTTTTTGCTATAAATAAAATTACGTTTTTTTGCAAGGAAAAAAATAACAATAATATTTATTGATAAAACAATGAATAATAAAAAAAAAATTAAATACATATAATTAATATTCAAAAATTTGACAAAGATTTTACTAAATTTATAAAAACAAGTTATAGAACTTGACGAAAACTTGTCATTGTTCTCGTTTTTTGGGGGTCAATTTAAGTAGTTGTTTTTGCTTTTGTTTCAAAAAGTGTGTATACCGGTAGCACCATATTTCATTTTGGCCCATTTTTTGATATTTTCAAACTTCTTTGTCATAAAAAAACTATAATGTTTCATTAGAGGCGCATTTTTTCAAATTTTACAAAAAATATATACATTTAGTACGGAGTTACAATGCAAAAACATATACATTTTGAGTTTTTTTAAAATTTAGAAGCTAATAATAATGAAAAATATATACATTTTGGAAGTTTTTTGTTTAAATATTTCTCTTAAATAAGCCATTTTTTCGGCAAATTTGAAAAAAAAATGAGAAAATAAAGACATTTCAAAGGTTTTTTAACCTATTTTTCAGTTATTTTATGTGTAAAACTGATATTATTTAGCATTATTTTCCATAGAGTGAGGATTCACATAAACTCAACAAAAATTATACCATACATTTGTAAATAACATATGAAAAAACATAATAGTTATTCTCAAAATAAAATCTTAAAGTCAAAATATTACATAGATATCTTATCAAAAACTTGTCAAGTTTGACATTTTCCTCAACAATATGAAACTAATCAAGAATATCATGAAGAATAAAATCTAATTTTGACATTCACCTCAACATCGTGAAACTAATCAAGAATATCATGCATACCAAAAATTCATCGAAATCGTCATTTTCTATAGCTTGGCTCTCTTCCTAAACCTCGTTGTATTTTGCCATTGAGTATTCTACTTCTCTGAAATGCTCAGAGTGATAATTTATGAGAATCACTTTTAGTGGTGGTTGAGGCTATTTTGACATATTTTCCACAATCGACTCATGAAATTCTCCTTTCTTCAAACCAACTTCCTGCATTTCATGTGGAAGAACTTTCATAGCATTAATTCTTTGCTTGATATAATTGCACTATAGTGGATCATTATCAATGGGTATGAAATTTATTCCTTTTTGTAAGGAGCATGTTATTGTTGTACCTAGTCAACACATGCATAAAAAAATAAAGTTAAATAGCATAATGAAACATAAATTTAAAAAAATATATTATAGATATAGATTAATGAAACTAGTTTCATATGTAATATCAGAAATATTACCTAATCTCGAGAACAAATCTAAAACCCAATGTCCTTATTTTGAAAAATGTATCTATGAGATAATTAATCAATTCTTGTGGATTTTGGTAGATGTTTACAATATCTCTTTTCAAATCTAATTCTTCATATGTCAACTTTTTAACCACATCATTATAAGTTAATATTTGACTATATTTTCCTTCACTCCTTTCATTGACTGAAAGAGATTCATAGGTACCATATTTTGTCCAACATGCAACATGTATGCTTTCAGTATCACTCATAAACATATCATTGCTCGAGCTACAAATATTAGGCTTATGCATGTAACAAAAGTAAATAAGAATATAATTAAGTTATGGAAAAATAAATTTCATTTCTAATTTCAAATGCTTAATAACACACTAAAATTATCTTACCAATATAGTTTCTTCCTTGAGTTTGGTTTATCCTTGAAGGTTGTTAGCATTGTTCCTCTTTGTACATTTGAATGGAAAACAATAAATCTCCATAGAGGTGATGTTGTGACATCCATAATTCCTGAAACAACTTTATTGAATAATTAGTAAGTATAAGGATCAACATCATAAGTAATTTATATATATATATATATATATATTGTAGTCATGAAGGATGTCTACAATTACTAGGGAGTACTCCTTATTAAGAACAATATTTGCAATTTTTTCATAATCACCAACAATCACTTTATATTGCACAGTGTCTAGCCCATTCCGAACGTGATTATCAAGGGTATCATCAAGTTCAACGTTTGCAAGGAATTTCCTTCTTTGTCATTCTATTTTGGCTCTTTGAATATGAATTTTGAAAGACTCTGGTACTGTACTCTTCTGTGGCATCTTTGAGAAAAAAACTATATGTATAAGTAAAAAAAATATAAATGAATTTGCTTGCAAATAAATAAAATAGAATATATCATAAATCAACATACCTTTTTTTATGTAACAAAAAAAGGTTCTGAAGTTTTCTATAGAGCCCAAATCTAGATAGTTACATTTGACATCATCCTAACTCTTCTCCCCCAACATTCTAACCATATCCTCTTGTATTGTCATGTAAAATTTATGACTATGCGATGTAAAATAAATTATTTTTACAATCATATCTAATAATATAACATAATGCTTAATTAATAAAACATACTAAACTCAAAAAACAAACTTTAAAACATAAATCAATCCACAAAATTACTTTTCAAATTCATTGCACATTTCATCCATGGATAATTCACCTAACTTTACACATGAATTGTAGATATAAGTGTTTCATCCTTCACACATTGCAATGCTCTCCATGGTGTTATAGTCATATCTTCTGGCAATTCTTAACGTCGGGGCCTCCTTTACTGCTACTCCATGCAATTGCTTTAATTTTGTTTACCTTTTTTATTTTTATGCCAATATTATCCCACATGTTAAATATCTGTTCAATCAAATACCATATTGGCCCCATTCTAAATTCCAATTGAAAATAGTTATCTACAAATTTGAATGCATCACTTCCTTTCAAACCTTTATGTTTCATATCGTCCTCTTTAATCGGGAAACCTATTTCCATACAACATTATTCCCAGAAATCTACATCATCTTTCGATCTATCCCCACCACATATTTGTTCAAATTCATTGTGGATAAATCCTACCCCTTTAATGAATGTCATGGACATCCTATAGTTACTATCTATGTTATGATCCTATGCCAAGATTTTTTCTTCCACGCCTATTAAACAACCATAAATTATGCATTTGACTGTTTGAAAAATAGGGTTTTTGGCAAACTTTTGCATCAATTCCCTTGTGGCCACTGTAGAGTGATCCCCCCCCCCCAACATATTAGTTGTAATCAAAACACCTTGATTCACCAAATTCATGTCTAACAAGAACATATTTTGGGTCAATAAGAAATAGGTAGTCAACCACATGTGCATATGGAGTGAGCCTCATCAATGCTTTCAAGTTATGAACATGCAAGCAATGTGGTTTCCTAATTTGATACTTCTCATGACCTTCTGTGGGTCTATAAATATTCTTAACATTTAAATCAAATGTATGCCCATTGTGAACCAACTTATCCCTTTTCAATCGATCCTGAATGGAATTTTGTTTGTCTTGAAAACGCCATGATCTATATCACCACATGGAGTGGTTATTTCCAAACTATCCCCAGAAATTTCACTTTGATTTTCAGTGATAACATTGGTTTCAACATATTTTCTCCTTCTTTGACGTCTTGAAGTTGGAGGATCTAAATGAAAAACTTGTTGATCAGGAATGAAAGCATCCTCGTCTATATTTATTTTAGAAGAGTGTTTCATACTCTTACCAATAGAAGCAAAATCCTCATAAACAAGAATTTGTTGATCAAGTTCAGTTGGGCTAGATATTTTTTAAAATGTAACCTTCTTAGGTACTTCAATTTATTTTTGGATGTCCTTTCATTTATGTGTTTATAGTTCTTCAGTTTAAACATTTTGGATGCATTTCTTCCTTGGTGTTTCTCCTTTCTGAAGAGTACCATTAAGGAAATCCATAGGGTTTTTTTCAGTGGAATAAATTACATTCACAATATGGGAAAGTGGCATGGAAAATCGTGAAAAATAAAAACCTTTTTGTATTAAAATGATTACATTGTCATATCATCTAAATTATAACAAGTTCAAAAACATACAAAAATATAGAAACTTACACTCTTGCGTTCAATATCGTGCACGACTCTTGTACAAAATTCAGTGAAATTCTCATTGATTTTATAGTTTGAAACCTTCAAACAATATCATATTTTGACATAGGCCTTAGTCTGTTTCACTAGTGCATAAACAAAGTCTTTACCTTCCAACAAACAAATATCTTGTAATAATCCTAATGAGTGATCATCGTTTTTTAGATATGAAAATGTCACATAATATAAATGAATACTATCTCAACTCCCTTGATATTTCTCTTTAGGAAACCAAGAATAGTCCATTTTCTCTTCCTCTATCGCATGTTTCCATTACCTAGAATTCTTGGCTTTTAAATCCTCGATGGACATGACTTCTTCATGGGAAACATTTTCTTATGGATCAATTGTTTGTTTTAATGAATTCATTGTCAATCACGCTCTAGACAAATTTATAGATAGATTTCTTGACACCATTCTCCCTATAAAAGAAAACAAAAATTTTTAGTATCTACAAAAAAACGTTCTCTAAAAAAAAGTAAGATAACTATATAAACAAAAGAGGAATTCACAAAATTTTACAAAGTTTCAAAAAACTAAAAAATCCTAACANAGGGCGCTCCCCTTTGGGCAAACGAGGGAGGAGATAATTCCCTCCCCTCGGTCCCCTTTGGATGCCAAATCCATAGCCCATGGGCTTATACATAGCCTTCGAGCTATGCATTGGGCACCCAAAGGGGCCAAACAAAGAGGAACAAAGATCCTCCCTCATGCACCCAAAGGGGTGTTACCTAGACCACCCCTTTGGGAGCACAAGGGAGGATCCTGCTCCTCCCCTTGGGCCTATTTGGGCAGCCAAATCATTGCTCGTTAGGCATGCTCTTTAGGCACCAAAACCGTGTTCCCAACAGACGACGCAATTCTTAACATGTATGTCCCTTTGGGTAGCAGGGAGGAGCTCATTCCTCACTGAGGTGCCCAAAGTGATCTCCCAATGGATTGAAATGATTATAAGAATCATGTTTCTCATTGGGTGCGTGCTTTGGGAGCCCAAAGGGCACACGGGGGAGGAGTGGAGCTCCTCCCCGCTGCCCAAACAGGCATGTTGTACACCCCTTTGGGTAGCATGAAGGAACTCCACTCCTTCCCTGGGCACCCTTTGGGCTCCCAAAGCACCCTCCCAATGGGTGACACCAAATGCATATCCTGAATGATATGCATAAGACCATGGGCTATGCATTGGGATCCCAAAGGGGCCAGAGGGGAGGGGCTTACCTCCTCTCTCATGTGACCAAAGGGTGCATGCTGTAGGGACACCCCATTGGGAGCATGAGGGGGGAGTTATGCTCTTTCCCTCGAGACCCTTTGGGAGCCCAATGCATATCTCAAAATATTTCCAAGGGCATCTCCAAGCCCACAAAAATATTTAAAAATAAATAAATTAACCCTTGTGCATCTAAAGGGTGCAACAAGCCCAAAATGAATTTTTTTTAATTACATTAAATTTAACCTTTGTACATCCAAAGAGCACGTCAAACCCAAAAGAAAAAAAACATACATGAAGTTTAACCGTTGTGCATCCAAAGGGCATGCCAAGCAAAAAAAATTAAAAATTAAAAAATATTACATTAAATTTAACGCTTGTGCATCCAAAGGGCAGGCCAAGATTAAAAGAAAGAAAAAAAGAAAAGAAGAAAAAAAATACATTGCACATAAATGTAAATTAAACTAACCTTGAAAATCTTCTCGGTGGTCTTTGAAATCCTTGTAGATTGCTCCAATGTTTGTAATCGTTGTTTGCAGGAGGTGATTGCAAAAAACAAAATCACATTTATATTACATATATTAAGTTTAATTTAACCACAACATGAATGCGGGGTTAAAAAAAAAGAACGATAAAAGCACACAAAAAATTGCCAAGATAAAAGAAAGATAAATTTATTATAATAAAACTAACCTTGAAAGCACTACTAAATTGCTCCAAATTCAAATGTGAATAGTAAGAAAATGTGAATAGTCATTAGATAATGCATTATTAATAATTTTAAATAGGATGACACTAAATGAAATGTTACTTGTGTTATGAGTGTGGGATTAAAACTTAATGTAGATAACCAATATATTATTACAAAATTTATAGAGCATAGTTTACATGTAATTTAATTAATATTGTTACAAAGTTTTTATATGAAATATTATATTAACTTCATTAATTGTATTAATGCGTTAGAAAGTGTGATTTGTTTTTGTAGCAAACTTTTGGAGGGAAAAAAATGATCTTTTAACTACAAGATTGTTGGAGGTTGACAGTTGCACCATTCTACTTATTGTCTGAGGAGAGTGGGAGTTGCACCATTCTACTTATTGTGTGAGGAGAGTGGGAGTTGCACCATTCTAGTTTTTGGTGAAAAGTCACGGACTCATCTGAAATTATATCAATTTTTTAAAATGGTGGAAATTTTCCTTTGAGTGAGGAGTTGAGAGGCACCGATGATGATTTCCCTCCTATTGAGGATTTTATAGGAAGTAATGATGGTGATGAAGACCATTCTCAAAGTGGATATTTTAAAGGAATTCAACAAGATGATGAAAATTTTACTCCAAGTGAGGATTTTCAAGGCACCAACGATTATTTTCCTCCTAGCCAAGATTTCCCTCCAAGCAAGGATTTTCAAGGCACCAAAGTTGGATTTCCTCCAAGTGAGGATTTTGATGGGACCGATGATGATTTTGGTGAGGATGAAGGTACCAATTATGGTGTATATGATTTTACTCCAAGTGATTATTTTAATGGCACTGATGATGATTTTCCTCCGAGTGAGGACTTTAATGGGACATATAATGTTTCTCTTTGAAGCAAGGATTTTGATGGCATCGATGATGATTTTTCTCCAAGCAAGGATTTTAATAGGGCAGAAGATGATTTTGGTGAGGATGAAGGAAACAACAATGTTGAAGATGATTTTCCTCCAAGAGAGTATTTTGATGGTACCAATGATGATTTTACTCCAAGTGAGGATTTTAATGGGATAGATGATGATTTTGGTGAGGATGAAGGCACCAATAATGGCGAATATGGTTTTCCTCCAAGTGAGTATTTTGATGGAACCTATGAAGATTTTACTCGTGATGATTTTGATAGGACAGATGAAGATTTTGAGTGGGATGAAGGAAACAATAATGGTGAAGATGATTTTCCTCCAAGCAAGGACTTTGATGGAATTGATGATGATTTTCCTCCAACCGAGGATTTTAATGGGATGAATGATGATTTTGGTGAGGATGGAGGCAATGATAATGGCGAAGATGATTTTCCTCCAAGCAATGATTTTGATGGCACCAATGATGGGTTTCCTCCAATCGAGGATTTTAAAGGGACAGATGATTATTTTGGTTAGGATGAACTTGTAGTGGTGAATATACCAATATTGTTGATGATGTTGATTTAACCTCAAGTGATAAAAATAATACCGATGAGGATAATCAATCACAAGTAAAAAATGAGAGATAAGTGACAAGGTGACCAAATTTTTCTGTCACCACAGTTTTCTCAAGGGATAAATGACCAAAAGTGAGAAATTTTAATTGATCTAGCTAAAAATGACCAATTTGGTCACGGGATAAGAACTAAACAAAAAATGACTAAGATAAATGACTTATTTAGTCACGGGATAGTAACTAAAATAAAAATGACCACATAACAATTGGTCATTTTTGGGGGAATTTTTAGTCTTGTCACTCTGACAATGGAAAATTACAATTTTGACAATAAATGTGTAAAATTTACTAAATTCTAACACTACAGATGGATTTAGAGACCCCTTCAATGTTAGAATTTAGCAAATTGTAGACCCCCTCATCTGTCACAACTAAAAAATTGACACCAAATTATCTTATAAATATGATGATGAATCATGACCTTGATGATGTTGACCAATATCAGACTCATTAATATCTCTTCTTTTAATTTTTAAATTTTATGTCATACAAGGATTTTAAAGATGATTCTTTTACCTAATACACAATTTTGGAGAATGATTTTTTAAATAAAAGTTTATATTCGACAAAAGAATACTTCTTTAAATTTTTTAATCTTATGTCATACAAGGGTAAAGATGATTCTTTCATCTAATACACAATTTTGGAGAATAGTTTTTGAACTAAAAGTATACATTCAAAACAATATTTTTACATTGTAAGTCATTTTATTTTTGTAGAGTGCTATATTTTTTTGAATCCTATGGAGGAATCTCGATCGTTGGATGTGTTAGAAAACCATCTAGACATCATTAACCAAACAATACCACTTAGCATGGAACCCATGTCTCATATTGAGGATTAAGTGAAGCATTAAATAGCACTTAGCATGGAACTCACATCTCCTTATAACTACCTTGTAACCTTTGGGATCAAAAGAACAAAACTATTGTGATTTCATTGCTCTGGAGGATATACTAATATGTGTGCATAGATTCATCTAGAAAAAATCCCTATAGATAGCTTAGTCTTTGGTTATTTTCATCATGTTGATCCATTCAATCTAGCTATAGATAAACCTTAGCAAACTTATTTTAATATTCACAAGGATGCATACCATTGTTAACTACACACACAAACACACACAATACAGTGTGATTGACCATGTGATATTTTGTTTGACCTTAAACAAATAATAAGGTTAGCCCCTTGAAAATCAACCTTCCCTTGCATAGTTATCCATAGCCTTGGATTGCAAAACCTTTCAATTTTCATTTGAGAGTGGATGATATTATAACACCAAAATACACAATCCTTCCATCTTGGGTGATAACCTAGCAACCCTTTAGCATATAGTTATTCTCTATGTGATGTCCACAATAATTGCAAGTATCAGTGGTATGATTCCATATCCTATAGTTAGAAATGTGATAATGTAGAGCTAGAGTGTTGGCTGGAATAAGTTATCAATGACATTGATACCTTGTCAATACCTCAATCTTGATGTTTGATTAAGGAAGAATGTCCATAGGCAAAAGGATACAACTTCCATTTTAATCAACATCTTAGTTGTGAAAATTTTATCCAAATAAGTTACTATTAATAATGTGGATACCTTATTGAAAATATTGATATGTCCACGAATAAAAATTGACAATTTCATTTTCCATCGATTTCTTAATAACATTTGTAACTTGTGAATGCCCTCTTCTATTCCAATTTATAAATAAATCACCAATAACATAGATATATGTTGTGTGATCTACCATTAATCTATTTTATCACAATTATAACCAATAAAATGGGTACTTTTTGGAAGACCCTAGTCTATTTCAATATGTGAAAAGGATATACAAACGATATGTAAACCCTAGTCTATTTCAATCTCTAAAAACAATATTATATGAATGATATGTATAGCATGGGTGATTCACCTTGTTGAGGAATATCTTATCATGATCATTCATAAAGGGAGGTTTTTAACTGTGAAAAAGAAGGTAAATATATTGTAGGTATTGGGGGGTGGGAAATATGGTATGGGGGGTTTATAAGTATTGGGGGTATAAAAAGCGATTTCTAGTAAAAATAAGGAATATATTGTAAAAATAAAGGTTTTTTAATTGGAAATATGTATTGGGAGGGGGGCTCAAGAAAATGATTTTTGTAAGTAATTATCAATATCTAGTGAAATTATGGGTATTCTTTAATATCCCATGAACGAAGGTGCTATGACATGGTTTAACTAAGTGAAGACCCCGTGATGTATAGCTTGAGGAAATATTTTATACAAGAATAATAATGTGGTTACCTTCCTTATCTCTATACCATATTTCATTAGGTTCTACATCATGGATAACTTGAGGAAGACTCTAGTTTCATTATGTCATACTTTTACTTAAGGAAGCAAGTTCAATATTGTACTATTGGTATTTAATTTATCTTATCGAAATGGAAAGAGCATTTATATTGAATTATCATCACCAACACGTGAACTCCCATCAATGTCACCTTTAAAATGTAATACCAGGCTCACACAACTTTCCCTTGACATTTACTGCATCTCCACTCCTCTCAACATTTCCAAGCTCAAATCCTTCTTCACCCATCATCGGAACTACATCGGAAAAATCCATCTTACGGAATTATGGCTACCACTGATGGAAGGGTACCCTATGGGAGCATAGAGCACCATGGATATGTTAATCCATATTCACCTCTGTTTGAAAAAATCATGGATGAACTAGAATATCACTTGGCACTCGGTTTGACCCTTTCAACCCTCGGTTGAAGTTTAGGCACTCGATTGAAGTTTCAACAAGTCAAAGTCCTCTTGCATTATGTCAGCTAAAAATGGTAAATTTCTAGTCATTTGATAAACTACCCAATAGTGTCCATCGCATGTTTTCTTGTCATTCCTATGATAAGAAGTAAAAATATCCCCCCTTGGTGCCGGTTTACAAAAACAAAAACATTCATGACCCCATTTTAAGAAAATGTATCATCCCTTTTTTTACTAAGCTCATCATACTTGTATATTTTATTTAAAGATGAGAAAACCCTTGTTTTAATTTTTCAGACATGTACCCTTTTACTAAATAATTACCCTCAAAATTCCCTTTTCCCATAAGTTCCCTTCCCCTTTTATTTAAATTTATATTTTTTCTTAGTCCCTTAAGATCCTTCTTTGGTTTCATTTTAGAATTAAAAGGGAATCACATTTTCAATTTGTAAAAGGCTACTTCTCCTCTTTTCCTAATTTTATATTTTGTTATTTGTTTTTTATACGAAGACAAACAGGAACCTTAAGTTATTGAACATGCTACATTTACTTTATTGTAACGCACCTATAGAATATAAGCTAGTCTAGTTAACCTCAAGCATTGATTTAATAACATGTAGTTATTACATATATTAATATATTATAGAGCTAATATAAATATTATATATATTTAATATATTAATACAATATATATAATTAATATAATATACTTATTACATGTAATATATTAATATTAATAAATTATAAAAAACAAGAATATAAAGAAAATAGTAAATAGAGAAAATAAATAAAAAGAATTAGAAATAAACAAAAACAATGAGCAGAAAAATGGCCAAACTTAAAAACTTAATTGAGAAAAAAAAGGTAATAGGGAAAAGAAAAGAGAATGAGTGGCAAAATAGATCAATTTAAAAAAGTAATTGATTTTAAAAGATGAAAAAACAAATGAAACAAGCATGAGCCAGGGCATTTGGCATCACATTCCCACATCCTGATTATTTTGTCCTACTGCATTCCAGCTTCGGATAATTTTTTCTTGCAAATAAGGTTGAATATAACACACGCGAGTCTCGAAAATTTCTCTTGAGTGGTGTTATTGGGAATTTTTATTCATCTCAAAGCTTTGAGTTTTCTGTTGAGTGGTGTTATTGGGAAGCTTTATTCATCTCAAAGCTTTGATATCAAATATGAGGATGCATGCCATAAACATGTTTTTTTTCATGATTGATCATCTCCCATCCAACAGAAACAATAGTGCGGCCTCAAAATCCATGCCCATCTTCTCATGTAGTGAAGGGATTGATTACAATCCATCTTCTCAATGTCATAGACCCTTAGGTTGAAAATGAGGGTTGAGGGTAGTGCAAGTTGCATTTTGGGTTGTATAAAACCTTACCGGATTCGAACTATGTGCTTGGTTTTGGCCATTGTGTTTTGAAGCATTGTGGATAAAGTGATCCAAGATAACTTTGAGGGGATTCTGTCAAATGGGTCGAGTTTTGAGGATATTTCATCAAATGGATTGAGTCTAACAAATTCAAAAGAGGACGGTTTTGTAGATATCATCCACCGTGCATTGGAAAAAGAGTTTTCAAACAAGGATCAACCAGATCATGGTAAGTCAAATATATCAGATAATTGTCATTTTTTATTCATATCAACTAATACTAGCTTTATGTGTAATCAAAGCTAATCAGATTAGTAAGCTCTATTCAGGGATTTATACTGCGTCATCATAAAGAGTTAGTAGTGTGATTAGTATTCATAGCTATCAATATTAGGGTGATAATTACATTGTTTTAGTACAAATATATGGGTTTCAAGTACACTAATTAATGGAATCCATACTGAACCAAGGTCAATTTCCCTATTACTGTAAACTCCCTCTCTGCCTTGTTGAAACACATCTCGAGATGACGGTATAGTTCTATGAAATTCAAAGAACTAGGTACTTTAATATGTCATATTATTAGAGAAGAGATTTGGTCTATAATATATGGAAAATTTATACAACGGATCACCCTCATCCACACAGGACCATACCTTTGTGTAAACGGATCCAACAAAACGTACGATTTTTTTCTTTATTCTCGGGGAGAATGCACAAGCATCCTCAACTAAAAGGAGAGATCTTCCCTCTATTTATTATAAAGATCGACGTGTTTTCTCCTCTCCTCTTCCAATTCCATTCTTTGTTGATTTGTTAACAGTTGATCCCTTTGTTTGATCCTAACTTTAACCTTCTCCCAGGCTGTGGATTTTTTCTCCATTCCTACAACTTTGAACGGACCTTGCAGGAAGGAAGGTGGGGTTAAAACTACACAAGGTTTGTGCAGCTGAATGAAGGCCCACATGATGTCTTGCATAAAAAAAAACGCCGAAAACAGGGACACACACATGGAACAAATGAGGACAAAAGAAAGAGAGGGAGAAACTTAACGGGCGAAATCCCGAGGGGTGGCCTAAATAAATGTTTGTTGGATAATCAATTGGGTTCAAACCTATTAGCACTAGACTCATTCATCATCTTATAAATCAGTTAAATACTCATTCGCTAATCAATTGGGTCACTATATTACTAGTTAGGAACAATCGTTCGCAAGTGCAATAACTTACTTACCATGGCGGGGTATTGAATTGATTGTGTTTGATCAAGATGAAAGGTTTATGGGTGATTTCTTTGTCCATCTCTTCCATTCTAATGTGTTCCATTATATGTATATATGTCATAACTCACACCAATGACAGGAGTCTTAGGTTGAACGCTCTAAGTATCCCCACAGTCTACTCACCAATCCAACTACAGATTGCCAATAATTCATGCACCAAGTGCTAAATTATAGAAGATTGAGGTTGATCTCGATGGCTCCTCCCCCTCTCTAGCAGTAGTTGGGTTACTTTGCTCCTGTTTGTTTAGACTATGCAATTCAACTTGTTGTCTCCCATGTATAAATATACAAAAATGTGCTGGGAATATTCAAATTACCAGCTACATACTAGGTTTTGCAATAACCATTGGATGACATGGGAAATTTTTGTTTCAATCCCCCAACATATGCGAACAATTTGAAAGCGATTTATGGGTGTGGCTGGGTCATTCGCTCAGTTAAGAACAAAGGTAAGGTGGATGAATAGAATTTCTAGATGGAGTTGTCGCATTGATGCTTTCCTGTGACACCTCAGCATTGGGTGAACCTATTCATATTTATACGTAAAGAAGGAAAAATATTTCCTATGAAGTAAGAAGGGAATGGGCTACTTGCTTATTTGTAAATTGCCGATGGCTTGCTTCCGAGATGGATGGGGATTCAAAGCATTGTACAGGAGATGGGATTCTAAAATTGTTGGAATAGTTGTAGGGATGGATGAGATTAATCAATGAATGGAGTCATTTATTGGTATATAGTACCTCTTTTTTGCATGGAGTGGGGAATCTTATGTATACAATCATAAAAAATAACTTTCCTGGCGAGGATGTTGGTTATTAATAAACTAGATTTGTGGATAGAATCAGATTTGCTCGCACAGGCTCTGGTTCTCAATTAATGAGGTAAAATACACAAGCAGTATTTATCTTTGAATTTTATCATGTAACTCAATCCCCTCTTAATCACACCTAGGTTCTACTGGTTACCACTCTTCTATTTATACGGTTTGCTTACTAAGTATCTTCCCTTTATGAACTAGTAACTGAACTTCACCTTTCATGACATTGAACTGAACAGACCATATGGAGAGTATGGCGTTTCTCTTATTTCTCAGCAAAGGCACGATCTATTGCAATATAGTCCGTTGAATCTTAAATGAGTTATGGCTATCGAAAATAAAGGGTTTGTGATCGATATTCTGGTTCTTTCTATGTTTTTGGAAATGAGAGGGATTACACTGGGCGAGGTGTTTATTAGACTTGGTGGTTTGGCACGGGATTTTTATATGATCCTAGAATAGGAGATTCTTAGATGGATTATTCCACTGGTTAAACAACTCAATCTAGTTTTGGTTAAATGGATTAAGTTGTAGGAGATACTTGTATTGATTGCTTATTGAATCCCCTGCCTCTTAATCACCCCTAGGAACAAGCGCTTAGTTATCAATTTAAATAAACTAAACCAACTCGATAAACACATGTTGCTTCAAGGCTATGTTACCAGAAACGAGAAACGGGAAACGAAACGAGAAACGAGAACGGTACGAGAAACGAAGTTACCAGGTTTCGCAAGTATAAGAAACGAGGAGAGAGAAAAACAAAAAATTGAATTAATTAAAATATATAAATTAAATATTATGACAATTTGCAGATTTTAGTACTGACTCGACTTGGTTCAGCGTTTCAAACTCTAAGCTCCAACCAGCTTCACCGAGTTAATTTTAGCTTCAAAGACTAACAAACAAACTCCAGGTTCATTCAACTCCGAATTGAAGAATGGAAACCAATTCATTATAGGTTTAACCAATTTGTTTTTAATGTCCAAAACTTACTTACAACGTTGTATGGACTTCATTCAAATGGAGAGAGCTGTTGGACAGGTGGGAATTATTAGGTACAGCATTGCACCAGCGTTTGAAAACACTTGATTAACTAATCTTACTTGTACAGCATTGACCTAGCTTTGTATTATGAATACACTTCATAACCCAAGCACCCCATCTCTTCTCACTAAAGGCAGTTCTATCATATTTCCGGATGGTTCCTCTGAAGCAAGCAACAAAAAGATCGTTATTCCGTATAATTTGAATCTAATTCAACGGGGCTTGCCTCATTACCTATCAAAAATCTAAAAATTAAACCTCGAAATTAACCAATTCGCAAAAAAACGAAAATTCGTTTCTTGATAAACCGCTGGGGAAAACGCTGCGTCTTTTAAGAAACGGAATTTTGGCTGCAGAAACGAAAACGGCCGTAGAAAACGGCGTTTTCCGTCTCGTTGCCGTTTCTACACGGTTTTTTGTGATAAACGTGGCCTGCCGTCACGTTTCTGGTAACATAGCTTCAAGGTGAAAAACTATTGGCTCTGGTGCTGAAGAAACTAATGAATCGAATGCTTATTACTGGGATCCTGGCTTTCTCTCTACCTCTGTTTCTAGTTCTATTGGGGCTCGATCTCGAAATGGAGCTTGAATGAGCTATGGAATTGGATTTCTAGATGGATATGGCTCATTGGTGGCTTCATATAGTTGTTCTCATCATTCCTTTAGTTTTCATGGATTAGGGTTAGATATCATATTTATATAGTTAAATAGATTAAAATTTTCAAATTGTATTTTAGGTAGATAAAAAAATTAAAATTGTAGTATAATTTTTAGAGATAAAAATTTTAGGTTGTAATATAATAAAATGATATAAAGTAATCCAATTTAATTTAGATATAATTTATAAAAAATATATATATAATTAAATAAGTTATAATATTAAAGTTATAATTTATTATTAGAAATACTTATTATGTTGTAATAATAAAAAATATATTTGAATTTATTATTAGAAATAAATTTTATGTTGCAATAATAGAATATAGATTTAGATAATATAATTAAAATTTAATTTACTCTTATTTTAATATCTTTAAAATTTTACATAGAATATTTTAATTAATTAAAAGCTATTTAGATTTATTAAGTTAATATTTAGTATATTGTAATTAGAATCCATATGTTAGAGTTAGATATTATTACATATATATGTTATACCGATTTTTAGGTTTAGTATTTTATGATTTATTGGTTATGAAATTTATTTTGGCATTAATATAATTAATTTAAGTTTTTGTTATTATTTTAGGGTTTTTTGTTCGGGTACATAGGGTACTTTCAAAATACCAAACACCTTGAGCAACCGCTTCACACAAATAGATCACAAATCAACACACCGATGTTTGTCACGTGGTTAAAACCATCGAGAGGGAAACAGTCCGTGGCCCCAACCAAATAGCTACTTGGAGCAATTTATTGTGCAAAAGAAAGAAAGTTACATGAGCTTCTCATAATCGATCAACTAGCCAAGGACCCTCCATGCTCTTTAAATAGAGATCATGGACCAATCGAGTGTTAAGCCACAGATCAATGGTAGGTATGATCTAAGAGAAGTTGAACCGTCGGATCACTCTATGTCTAGAACATATCATGACCATCAGATTAGAATATTTACAAATTCATACTAAAGAAACACACTTTTACCTAACGGATATATTACACAAGTTGATCTTAACTAACTCCTAAGTGTCTAAATATCCTAACATCCCCCCTTAAGACAAATTGCGATATGATTGAAGGATTTACAAAAGTGACACTATTAGGAGAAGGAAGGAGGCATTAGAGCCTATCCCCCCTTAAGGATACATTCCTGAACTCCTAACATAGACTGAAGTTTAGAAAACTTCGCTTCTGTAAGAGACTTGGTGAAGATGTCTGCAACTTGATCATCTGTAGGGAAATAGAGCACTTCAATAACACGATCATGAACAAGATTTCTGATGAAGTGCATGTGTATCTCAATGTGTTTGTTGCGCTGATGTAGAACTGGATCTTTGGCAAGCTTGATGGCACTTTGATTGTCGCACCAAAGTGGAGTAGGCTGCTGCTGCTCGAATCCAAACTCTGAAAGGATCTATTGAAGCCATAAAGCTTCTTGACTGGCATTAACTGCGGCTCGATATTCTGCTTCCGCTGAAGAAAGAGAAAGAGATTGTTGTTTATTACAAGCCCAAGTGACAGGTCGAGATCCTAGACTGAAAACATAACCTGTAGTAGAATTTTGATCATCAGGATCGCCGACCCAATCTGAATCAGTGAAACCAACCAACAAAGGTTTTCCCCCTGTACTGTAATGAATCCCAAACTGAATTGTACCTCAAATATATCGAAGTATTCTTTTTGCTGCTTTCTAGTGACTTTCATGAGGAGCTTGCATATAACGGGAAACACGACCAATGGCAAAGGAAAGTTCAGGATGGGAATAAGTCAAGTATAAAATACTACCAACAAGTTGACGATACAAGGTGGCATCTACTTTAGGGGAAGTACAAGTGGTAGAAAGTTTGACTCTAGACTAGAAGGGAGAAGGGGCTGGTTTACAATCTTCCATGTGGAAGCGATGAAGAAGGTCACAAGCATACTTACACTGGGAAAGAAAGATTTCTTCTTTGGTTTGCAAGACTCAGAGACCAAGAAAATAATGCAAATATCCCAAGTCTGACATTTCAAAATTTTGCTTAAGACTGGATTTCACATGGGTTATAAGTTTAGGGTCACTAGTAGTAAGGATAAGATCATTAACATAAAGAACAAGTATGATGAGATGGTTTCCTACTTTCTTGGTATAGACATTGGGGTTAGAATGGCATCTAGAGAAACTAGTGTCAAGGAGAAAGCTATCCATTTTGGCTTACCAAGCTATAGGAGCTTGCTTAAGGCCATATAAGGATTTCTTAAGGAGAGAGACAAGGCTAGAGTTATCGTGAACATATCCAGGAGGTTGTTCCATGTAAATTTTCTCCTCTAAATCAGCATGTAAAAAGGCATACTTGACATCCATTTGATGGACTTCCCAGCTATGTAAGGCTGCAAGGGAAAGAAAAAGGCAGATGGATTTATTTTTGTGAGAGGAGGAAAGGTTTCATTGTAGTCAATCCCTTCAACTTGGGAAAAACCTTTTTCAACAAACCTTGCCTTAAGTCTTTCAACACTTCCATTTGATGCATACTTAGTTATGTAGAACCATTTACATCTGGCAAGTTTTCTTTCTTTTGGAAGAGGAACAAGATCCCAAGTATCGTTCAACATTAAAGAACGATATTCTTCATCCATAGCTACATCCCAATCTAGTTTTCCTGAAGCTTCTGTAAAAGTTTATGGACCATGATTCTCGAAAACTTGAGCCAAAAGAGAAGAGGCTCACTGAAACTGAGAACGTGTTTGACGTTGATCTCTAGGATCACTGGAAAGACCACTAGTTGCTTCACATGTTGAATGGACCCATCGAGGTAGTATTGGTGCTGGTGCAATTGAAGGAACCTGAGTAGGTGGAGGTGCATTTTCATCCTCACTGTCATCATAAAAAATGGGAGTTGGAAACCTGTCAAGGAAGTTGGAATAAGAAGAAGAAGGCACAATCACCGAATCAGGTTTGCAGGAAAAAGATGGCACACCCGCCAAGTTAGGCTCACGGTCCAAGAGATTTTCATCAAATTTAACATCTCTTCTAATGATTATATCATGAGAATGTGGCTGAAGAAGTCTATAACCTTTTACATCTTCAGAATATCCAACAAATATGCACTTTTCACTTTTAGGCTGCAATGCTTTCCGTTTTTCATCCAGAATGTGAGCCTATGCTTCACAACCAAACACATGAAAGTGACTTACATCTGGTTTAATTTTACTCCATGCTTCTGCTGGTGTTAGACCTTGTAAAAATTTAGTGGGTGTATGATTAACTATGTAATTTACACAATTTATGGCCTCAACCCAATATTGAAGACTTAGTCCCTTAGATTGGATTATACAATTAGCCATTTCTTTTAAAGTGTGGTTCTTCCATTTAGCTACACCATTTTGTTGTAGTGTATATGGAACAGTGTGTTGTTGTTGGATTCCTTGTTCAGTGCAAAAAGTAGTGAACTTGTTGTTAACATATTATCCTCCATTGTCAGATCTTAACTTAATAATTTGATGACCATATTGTTTTTCAACAAGGGCCTTATAGGCCAAGAACATGTTAAATACTTCGCTCTTAAGTTTTAGGAATTAAACCCAAGTGCATCTGGAGTAGTCATCAATGAAAGTTAAGAAATATTTGAAACCAGAAAATGATGCAGATGGAAGAGGGCCACCCATGTCACTATGCACAAGCTCTAAGGGAATCGAGGTGTGCCAAGAGGCACGTTTGTCAAAACTATCCCGATGATGTTTTTCAAGTACACAACCGGAACAAACACCATCCTTGCAAGATACCATTGGAAGACCAGTCACCATATTGTCTTTACATAGTTGTTGCAATGATCGATAATTTAAGTGACTAAATAGCTCATGCCAAAGTTTGCTCAAGTTATCACTATGAGCAACAAAAACTGAAGGAAAAGGTGATGACCCAAAGTTGTTAAATTTGTACAACCTGGTAATATCATCAACAGTTCCAGTAGCAAGGACATTTTGAGTATTTTTAAAATCCTTGATTACAACTTGGTGAGGTGTAAATGTCACAGTTTTACCTTCACCTGAATGAGTAATTTGAGAGACTGATAACAAACTGCAGGAAATTTTTAGAACACATAGTACATCACTGAAATGACCATTTTCTACTGGAACTGTTCGAGATCCTATAACACTTAGAGATCTATCATCACCAACAAATATTTGTTTGGTGTTACATTCATGCATAGTAGAAAAGATGGCTTGATCCTTAGCTATATGATAAGATTCTCCAGAATAAATGAGCCATTCCTTTGAAGTAGAAGAAGAAGATGCAGTATAAGAGTAACTAGAAGCACAAAGTGCATGTCCATGAGAGGTAGATTCTGAAGATGAATCTAGGCTGAAGTGGTTCTTCTTCATTGCTGCTTCCAAGGCTGCCATCTTCTTGAAACACTTAGATTCATCATGATTATCTTTCCCACAAAAATTGCAATGACACTCAGTCTTATTTCCTTTTGGCTTGGATCCTTTCTCATTTTTTAAATAAGGAACTAACTGAGAGGGTTTGGGACCCTTGTTGTTTGGCTTATTATTGTGAAAATTTTGTTTCTTGGGAGGCTTAGACTTTTCTTTCTGTTGAGACAATAAGGCTTTCCCAGATGTATCTACATTGTTAATTATTCCAAGATGAATGAGCATATATTACTCTCTAATTAAGGAATCACAAAAAGATTCAAGACTACGCTCTTGATAGCTAGTTTCAGTTAAGGATTCTATCATGGAGTAGAATGTAGATACAAAAACAGAATATGCAGGTCCAAGTTTGAAAAGAATATGATAAATACATTGTTTGTCTTGTTTCTTAATCTTGCATTCTGCACATAAGAGTCTAAGAGTTTTATACTTAGTTCAATAGTCTTGAATGCATGAAAAATCATTTGGATTCAAGTAAATCAACTCATTCTTAAGTTGATGACCCCAAATTTCGTTATGTTTACCAAACACAGATTCCAACTTTTCTCAAGCTATATCAAGCTCATCAATTCCAGATATGTGGAATTGCAGATCAATAGAAATTGACATCCCAATCAATCCACGAGCTTAATCACATATATTTTCCCATTTAATTTTGTTATCATCATCAGTGTGTTCTGTTTCTTTCCCTGAGGTTATCCTGAAAAGTCCCCTACTTCGTAGAATATCCTCCATATGAGATTTCCATGAGAAATAATTAGAACTTGTAAGTATAATATCACAAGGGGCAACCATACTATAAAATAATGGCTGAAAGAACAGAAAATAACTATTTGGATGCAAAGAGCTCAAAAAAATATGCGGTTTTAGAAAAAATGGCTCTGAAAACTGATTCTGGATGATGAAGTTATGCTTGATCAAAGAAAACGTTGAAGATGTCCCCAATTGCGACGTGGCGAATATTAACTTGAACAACTAAAAAAAATAACCCCCCTCTTCCCAAGATCAACCTTTGACAACCACTTTACAATAAAGTTGCTTTTAAGTGAATCACTTTTGTAGAATAAGTGATGTTCACTTTTACACTAATGTTACTTTTAAATAGTGCGGCAATAAATTAAAAGACTTAAGTGACTCACTTTTTATTTTATTTTATTTATGTGAGATGCACTTTTACAATAAAGTAACTTGAAAATAGAAATTGCATGCATTAAAAAGTAGCTTAATAAGACTTAAACTCAAGACCTATTAAGGAATAAAACAACTTTGGACTAAGTGAGCTAAGTTTAAAAGGTACATAAAAGAATGGAAAGAGGAAGGGGGCCTTTTTTTTTACTCTTCTCTCTTGTTCTCCCTTTTTCCACACAATGGGGTTAGATGTTGGTTAGATTACCTGGAAAGTATATGTTTTCAAGTTTTCTCGTTGTTTCTTATTTTCCGTGATCGCACAAGGTGCATGGCAAAGAGCATACGTAGTCGAGAAGACAAGAAAAAAAAAACTTTCCCTTACTATTTTTGATACCTTCAGATTTGCCAAAATTGGTGTTTCTGGAACAAACGGAAATAGTTTTCAATGAAACAAAAACTATTTCCCAATGGAAATGGTGCTCCGGACACAATGGAACATCTCCCACAGGCCACAAATGCACACAAAATCTAGAACCAAAAACCCTTTCAAAGTTTCAGCAACACCGGTTTCAGATCTTGATCAAAACTGAAAGCCGCTCTTCATAAACAATCTGATACCATGTTTGGGTACACAGGGTACTCCCAGAATACCAAACACCTTAAGAAACCACTTCACACAAATATATCATAGATCAACACGCCGTTGTTTGTCATGTGGTTAAAATCCTCGAGAGGGAAACATTCCACGGCCCCAACCAAATTGCTACTTTGAGCAATTTATTATGCAAAAGAAAGAAATTTACATGAGCTTCTCATAATCGATCAACTAGCCAAGGACCCTCCATGCTCTTTAAATAGAGATCATGGACCAATCGGGTGTTAAGCCACGGATCAATGCTAGGTATGATCTAAGAGATGTTTAAACGTAGGATCACTCTATGTCTAGAACATATCGTGACCGTCGGATTAGAACATTTACAAATGCATACTAATGCATACTAAAGAAACACACTTTTACCTAACGGATATATTACACAAGTTGATCTTAACTAACTCCTAAGTGTCTAAATATCCTAACATTTTTAGGTTTTTAGAGATTATATTTTTTTCTTAATTTCAAATTTAATCTTGGTTTCATTATGATTTTTTGTTATGTTTTTTTAGTTTAATAATTTTATGTTTGGGTTTCCTTTTAGTTAGTTATATATTTGACATTATTAATTTCTTTTTGTTCTAAAAAATATGGTGTTAAATATATATGTGGTACACCTTAACTAGGTTGAGTGTTCTGAAGATGAACCTTGATACATAAGGTTGAAACATTGATAGATGAAATTGATACTACGATTATCCCGTATACCACTCCTCAAATCAATAAACATGGGAATCTAAGAGAAAATATGCAAATGATGACTAATTAATTTGTTTTGCATTGTTTTATGTTGCAGTGTTTTGGTCTTAGTGAAGGCGTGCATGCTGGTCATTATTATGCTTTCATTAGACCAACTTTCTCATACTGGTGGTATGTATATGAACATTTGGTGCATTTTTTATTTGTAAGAGCCTGTCTATTTTGACCTACAGTCATTGTAATATTATAAAATATTGGCATACAGAGATTCAAGAGTCAATATCATATCGTAGTTGTGGGTGTTTTATCACAAGGTATAAATTTATCCTATGGCACAAGGTTTGGATTGATTGACTCATATCTAGAATGGGATAAAACACCCTCAACATTTCTAGAATGGGTAATTCAAATAACTCTTAGCATTTCATAAAGGGAATTACGAATATATTTGTACTTTAATCTTTTGTTATTCAAATTTTAGCTCAGATAATTCTTTGAAACTTGTCTAAGTCATACAATTTATGTTTTGTTGTCAATCCAAATATTTTATTGATACTCACAACCTTGTTATGCATGCATACAATGCTTTAAATTTGGTTCTGCAATTAAAACACTTCGCATTGTATAAAGAATTATGTGTTTTCATGATGGGATGGAGCTATGTCTTTCCACCAGATAATGACAAATCATATCAGTCATTCTCAGCACTTGAAGCAATAGAAAACAATCAAGACCTAATTTTATGGCCACCGTTAGTTATTATTCTCAATGCATGCACTAGAAAAATAAAGGATGGCCCTTCAGATGGTATTGGAAATCGAGAGATTGATGAACAACTTAAATGTGTGAAAAGCAACTCAATCCTATTCCTATTTTATTTCCTTTTCCATTTCAATTTGCGATAATTTATGTTTCTTTAAATAGATTTTCTTGTATACTAGACAACATAGTGTACATATTTTATTTCCTTTTCCATTTCAATTTATGATAATTTATGTTTTTTAAATAGATTTTTCTTGTATACTAGACAACATAGTGTACATGGAAGTTATCCAACAATATGAAGTCGTTTTATTGTAGATATGCCCTGAATTGTTCTATTCTTTAATATTTAGATATGGCTCTAGAGTAGTTCGGTCCTTTTCCATATATTAAATAAACTTCAAATGGATATAAGAAAGGAGGCTTCTATGATGCATTCTGCACTTCCTGTTTTTTTGAACTTATGAGAAAAGTTGATAAATATGTTAAGCCCTATGCTAGCCTTATCATTGGGATAATGAGATCCTCAACTTTTCAGCTCATAGGCCAATCATGTTATATGTTTTTCAATATTTTTAGCATCATATATATCAACAGTATGTTGTTATTTATTTCATTATTGATCCCTACAAATGATGTGTGAAATACATGAATAAGCTTGGTACTTCTACAAGTATTATAGAGAATTCATTTCCTTACCACCTCACTAACCTTGTTCTTGGTTCCAATGGCTAGTTGTACTAACCATGATCTTCTATGCTTTGACATATTCAAACTACATATCTCAACAATTCCAGGGGTGATTTAGTTGTGAGTGGATCTAGGGTCAATAAAAATAGAAACAGTATCACTCAACAATCTCACCCTCAAATTCCACCACAGTTGATTTATGATCTTCCATGTGGTCTTCTTACACTACACAAATTTTAGGAATGGTCCCTGCTTTTTGAACCACAGTTTCAGCTTCTTGGGTGCTAGGTACTTGACCTTCATTCCCATTATCAAGTGGAAAATTACTACACATATGGTGTCCTCCACATCCCCAACATTTGAGTGGTTTCCTTGGATTTTCCCTCATCACTCAGGATGGCTCAATCATAGCTTGTGATGGATTCCTTTGCTACTTTAGGAGGTGAGAAGGTTTAAACCTTTTCTTCCTTGGGTTAAGCTTCTCATTCTTCTGGTGGGAATTTCTCTTACTCTCTTCTACCTTTGTTAACTGATGCCCATAGTATATCTGCCTTTGGAGGTCTTCCAAACTTTGTAGCACGACTGTAGTCATCTAGTTTTTCTCTGTCAGAACCTTGGTCATCCTTTTATTTTCCTCTCTGCAACTATGCAACTCTACCCTCAGGATTCTTATGGTAGTTGTAACATCTGGGGAACTATCTTGTTCCTTCTTCCCATCGGTTTCAGTTTCAGTTTCAGTTTCTTGGATATTGTAAGATGGCCTTACATACCCTTTCCCATGTGGACAACTCTTGTGCAAATGGGGTCCTCCACATCTCCATCACTGGAGTGGATTTTTGTTCTCTTGTGGATCTCTTGGATTTTCCCCCATAGCATATTCCCCATGTCCACATGGATCATGTGCATCATCCATGCTATTAATATTCTTAGCGTTGATCTTCTTTGACCATCTTAGTCGAAACAAGACCAACTTTTCGATATGCACTACGACTCTGCAAAATGTGTTAACAACATAATTTGTTAGACAATCTTAGAAATTCAAAAATTACTTACCAACTGCTTATTGCAGGCATGAATGGTTAAGATCGTAGTAGAATCCAGATCTACATTTAAGGTGCATTTCATTGGGTTGGAGAAGTTTAGCAATTCTGCTAAATATCAGTCTTTCTCACTGTAGTTTTCTTTCTGCAACTCATATTGTCTTGGCACATTTATACCAATCCTACAACCAATAGATCTGTTAAACCACAACCTAGGTGTTCTTTTCCATTTTAACTATTCAACTTGGCCCATTTATTCCCTAATCCCTTGTGGAAATCATGCCCCGCTCAGGGGTGGCAGTGTGTTGGCTAAGTTTAGCAATGTTGCTAAATAGCACTCTTTCTCACTATAGTTTTCTTTCTACAACTAATTGTCTTGACACATTTATACCAATACTGGAACCAACAAATCTGTTAAACCGCAACCTAGGTGTTCTTTTCCATTTTAATTGTTCAACTTAGCCCATTTATTCCCTAATCCCTTGTGGAAATCATGCCCATCTCAGGGGTGGTAGTGTGTGGAGAGATTAATGAACACACTGGCTTATGGTTGGCTAGAACGTTGCAGTGAAATAACTAGTTGTGGTTTTATATTAATTTGTACATTTACATGATATATCAAAATATATCTACTGTTCTTGACTTATCACAAAAACCATAGGCATCAACTTTGATCACATATTCACAAAACATCAATAACTAGCAGGGCCTTGGCCTTGAGCTCCTCGCCATGATTTACATATAATAATTACATCATGTACAATTAAATACCATGGGGTCAAAACTGGGGTATTAAAATCAAGGGTACTAGCTCAATGGAAGAGCATCTTCCTTATAGGTAGGATATTTGTAGTTCAATTCCTCCATACCCTATCTATCGAAATCAGTGAATATTTTCATATAAAATGACTAAATTGGTGACCATAAAATGAGAGATTTAAGTGACCAAAAAAATGAGAGATAAGTGACCAAACAAATGGCCAAAATTCGTATATAAATGACCCAATGACAGTTTTGGTGGATAATTTTCAGTTTTTTATCACCAAAAATATGACCAAATTAATGACGAAACATATGGCCATAATAATGACCAAATTAATGACTAATCGAAAAGATATAAATGACCAAATTATATATGACCACATTTTTTTCCGCGTGATGAGAGACCGAAAATTAGCCACCAATGATCACCAAATAAAAAGTGGTCATTTATATGCATATTTTGGTCATCTTTTGATCACTTATCTCTCATTATGTACTAGTGAATCTCCCACTGAATTTGGTGATGATAATCTCAATGAGAGAGATAATATTCCTCGTAGTGATGAGGATACTCATTTGAATGAGGATGATGCAATGGTACATTAATCATAGAGGAAAATTGTACCAATGAGCAATATTAAATGTAGGACTATATCATTTTATATCAATCCAAATAATTCTAGTTATACAAGGTCTAGAAAAGATTTGCTCACAAGTCCAAGTTCTATTATTGATTTGATTTCAAGTGAGTGTTTCCAAAAACATTGTTTGAAACATATGCACTACAATTGTGACTTCGAGAAAAGGATAACTTATATTTATCAATGAACAAAAATATGCAAAATTCATATTTAGTGGGGTGCATTCTTTCCATAAAGGAAGGTTATGATTATAGCATTGGAAGTATTTTTCTTTGCAAAAAGGCATTAGAAAGAATTCACTTAAATCGTAATCTTTGAATATCAAGAATCCATACAAGGATAGAAAATGATCCCACATTTTATTCTAAAGAATGTCATGAATAAGATAGTGGGCCAATAACAAACATTGCAATATCATGGATGTGTGACTTCTTTTCTAAGCATGGAGAGAGTATGCCAGATAGAGAAACCATACGTATTCTAGATAATTTCTCAAGGCAGGAAATATACAACTTGTACAAGGAATTTGTTCAAGAGGCCAAAGGAAATAATAATTTCATCATATATGTATTTTACAAGACTATGGAAAATATATTTCAACAATGTATGTATTCCTAAGAGGTCAACATGGGGGTTTGTAGTATATTTGTTTCTCTTAAACAAAGAGGGGACAAATAAGAAGGGATACAAAGAGGTGTGTCTCTAAAAACTTTATTTTATTGAATACATATCAATTATAAAATCTCATCATATTTATTTATAGATTCTTTTATGAAAGAACTTCAAGCACATCACAACCAACAATTAGTTGAACAACAAAATTTGTACAAACATTGCAATAGGTGTTATTTGGGTTTGATAATTGATGGCATGGATTAGAAAAAAAACATGTTTGCCACATTTTGTTCGTGTACCAAAGAATTTAAAGGAGGAAAATTTTATTCAGCTTCACTTGGTTGGTTGTATCATTTTTAATGGTCAAATGTCTCCAAGGTTTACTTCACAACTCCAAATATTCATAATGATGAAAATTTGACCATTGCCATAATTCTTGATGTGATTACTCATTGGTCCAACAATCTTCCTCGATTTCTATATCTTCAATTGTACAACATCAGTTGAGAAAACATAAATAGATTGCGTTTGGTTTCTAAACATGCTTGTTGAATTGGGAAAATTTTAAAAGGTTAAAGTTGGTTCTGCTTGTTGGGAATACACATTATCATATTGATCAATTGTTTATCCATTTTGCAATGACGTTGGGGAGTAATGATGTTGGGATTTTCCCATCATTAATTGAAATTATTAGAAATACATACAATACAGAGCTTGTTGTACTAACGTTGGAGGAGACCGTTGACATGCGAAGATATATTATGGGATTGCATGGTGAAGAAAGGTGCATTGAAAAAATTAATGACATTAGTTTCCAACATCAATTTCATATAAAAAATATTGATGGGAAAACACTAATATGAGGTAAGAAGTACTCAACAAGTACAGAATGGGGGCCTATATCAGGTTCAATATTTCCGAAATTCATCCCAATTCGTTGAATTTATGCTTCAAATTTATTGTTATTGCAATCAGTTGTTGAGATTCAAATTGCATGCCTAGACAATAGAGATGTTGATTCTTCTCAATAATTGGAATAAATCAAAAAGTCTATTAAAGATACATATGACTATTTTGAAGTTGTTGATACTGTTTGGTGGGAGACTTTTTTCATGGAGAAAAAATACATAATTTCAAACACTATAAATGGAGATATTTTTCTGAAGACTCTATTTCATTGGATGCAAAGTATAACAAATGAAAACCATGAAATAAATGTTGAACCGGAAGGTGTTGATCCTTCTTAAGCAGAGGAAATGGAAATGTATATTGGTTCTAGAAGATCATCTGCACAACGAAAGTAAATGGAAGACCTTTACAGAGGCTCAGTATAAGATATTAAGGAAGGTTGTATGATTGCAATTTTGGCTGCAAAAGATGCACGCTGTTATCCATTTTAGATTTTAAAAGTTATGAAGGTCAATAAAGAAAATGAAGAAGTTATATTCATTAAAGCACATTGATATGCAACAGACACACACTCATTTGATGGTGTGTACAAGCCAGAGATGGTGGTTGAGAAAAAAGTTTGCAAAACGATAAAAAGAAAGGATCAAAATGTAAATCATCATCGCATTGATATTTTGAACTTAGAAGATATTGACATACTATTTTATGATTTCCAGTTGACAAATAAAGGCACTCTTCGATCCAAGGCTACATAGAATATCAAAATATTGTTAGTATAAGAAATATTGCAACATGGGAGTCTGTTGAACCAAGGCATAGATCGAGAAGGAATATGTCATATGGAACGTTGGGCACACATGAAGACTCACACGGTGTACTTATTGATACTAGAGAAAAATACAAGTCATCTACATCTTCATCCGATCATTCATCCGAAGAAAATGTATTTTCTGATGGTGTGTTAGAATCCATGTATTGATTTCAATATTTGCACATGAAACATTTTGTCATTTTTATTAAGATGGCATTGTCTGTGTCGCAACTCTAAAGGAATGTTTCAATATCAATATGAATAGATTCTATGTCTTATGGTTTAATATATGATTTTATTATGAGTATTATCATAAATTCCTTTATATTATATGGAAAGAGTGGTATAATAATTTATTGAATAATTTTTGTTTAATATAGTGCAAGTTTTATATAGTGTTACTGAGAGTTTTAATAAATACAATTTTAAATTACGATAAAATGATATAATTACGTCATTTTTTGAAATAGTGTGCTACATGTAGCATTAATTTTCATTTTGAGGCTTGATTTTAAGGTTATTGTACATAACAATAAGGATAGTTTTTGTCCATGTCCACATTTTATAGTGAAGAAAGGTGCATTGAAAACACTAATGACATTAGCTTCCAACATCAATTTCATATAAAAAATATTGATGGGAAAACACTAATATGAGGTAAGAAGTACTCAACACATGTAGAATGGGGGTCTATATCAGGTTCAATATTTCTGAAATTCATCCCAATTCGTCCAACTTATTCTTCAAAGTTATTGCAATCAGTTGTTGAGATTCAAAATGCATGCCAGCGCAATAGAGATGTTGATTCTTCTCAATACTTGGAATAAATAAAAAATTCTATCAAATATACATATGACTATTTTGAAGTTGCTGATACTGTTTGATGGGAGCCTTTTTTCATGGAGAAAAAAGACATAATTTCAAACTCTATAAATGGAGATATTTTTCTGAAGACTCCATTTCATTGGATGCAAAGTATAACAAATCAAAACTATGAAATTGTTGAGGCTTGGAAATTTGCAGGCGGCAACAGTAAGGGATTCTCCCCAATCAACGTTCCCAAATAGCCCGTTGATTGTTTGGTATAGGGAATCCGTCTGGTTTACGGTCCAGCTACTGTAGGTCAAAGTAACAAACAAGGGTTTACCAGTTGCGGCCCGGTCCACCAGAATTTGTATTTTTGACTTAATGTATGCAATGCATATGCCTATCTTAACCATGCAGGGTGATAAATATGCAAGGAACTACACAATGTGCGGCGCAGGTTCTTACCTCTCGTCTTAGGTTCACAGACATCTAAACCACATATGCAACCATGAACTAAAGCACTTACTATCTAAACACCTAACTATCTATCCCCGAGGAGCCAGAAGAATGATTATTTGTGAATAATGTATTATTTCCATGTATGATAAACAAAATTACAGACAGCTGATATTTATGCTTACAACACATGAACAAGAAAAATATTCTAACAATAAGATAGCCAATTGTTATATGAACCACATACATTACTCTGGGTGAGTTTTCCACAATTTAAATCAGAAATCATTCAACAAGACATAGGTCATAAAGTTAGAACGATCTCACGATTCATGGACACAAGATGAAAAACAAAGTAGTTCGTCTTTCTGCCATCCATTGCATAACATTTGGAAAATTCACAGCTCTTTCTCCAACAGGCCAACCAAAATATTTTATTGCAAAAGGAAGTAGTTCTTCTTACAATATATCTTCCAGTCTTATTGGGAAAAAGCCCTTCTCTTCTCTACATTTCCTATTTTTATACAAAATCAAAAATTGGTTGGGCTGCCCAAAGTGACCTTTGGGCTTCCCAACCCTTTTGTCTTCCCAACGTTTCATTTTTTTCAAAAAAACCTTTTACAAACTATTAAATTACAGCAAAGTTGACCGGTCCTTTTGAGAGGAGGGTCCCGCTTGGTTCTCCAAGAATTTTATCCACGCTACTGCCTCAACAGCGAGTCCTTCAAACGAGCTGGGCTCTAAAAACTAAATGTTTAGCTTGAACTTATCAGCCTGGTTTCTTATGGCCTCTACCCTGGCTGTGTTCAATCACACCTGTTCTTCTAAGAGAAGCACACTGACGGCTGTATGGCCTATTTCATTTTTCAGGATTTGGTCATCAATAGCTTTGATGCATTGTACTCTAGCTTCTTCATCTTGTTGTCCTTTCTGCAACATTTCCACAAATGCATCATGATCAGGGAACTCATATAGCCTTTTCTCGGCTTCTACCTGACATCGGTTGTAGGTAACCAGGGCTCTCCTGAAGAATTCTGTGCAGGCTCCCTTGGTCTTCTTGACTATTTTCTGGAAGTCTTATGCAGTATGGATAGCGAATTCTATCAGATCGTGGTCCCGTTTAAGGGCTTGTTCATCCTTGGATGGTAGTTCAGCTGGGGCTTCCTCATCGTTCTCCGCTCTGGCTATCCTTGTAGTCAGTACTTCGAGGATGTCTTGAGACCTGTCAACAAAATAAGAAGCGGTTTCCAAGATTTCTTCCAGTCGGCCATCAATCTGGAGGACCTGGCATCTTTCTTCTTCTAGAGCAGTTTGCAGGTGTAGCACTTTAGCTTTTTGGGCTAGGATGTGTTCTTTAACCGGCTGTAGATCGACCTGTTGTTCCTTTGCTGCTTCCACCTGCTCTTTCAGTTCTTTAACATATGCGGTATTGGACTCATAGATAATATACTGCTGCGCTTCTAGGTCTTCTATCTTTGCCCTCAACTGCTCCTGTTCATTCTTTAAGTCTTGAATTTCCTGCTGTGCACTTTCCAGAGCCTTATGTGCTATTTCCTTGGCCTGTGCTTCTACCTGGATGGCGTAAATTTCACTCTTTGTGGCCTCCATTTCTCTCAGCATATGTTCATATTTTCTCTTAAGTCTATTTCCTTTTTCCCTTTCTTTTCTTAGGGTGTCCTTAAGCTAAGAGGAGGTCTTCTTGGATGACTCTATTTCAATCATCATTCTGTCTATGTTATCCTCTGAAGCATGTATTGCTGCAGTCCCAGCCCTTATAGTAAACCTTGGATCTACATCTGTCCCTACCATCATGACCTTATATGTTATCATTTTGCTGGCCATTCCTTCTGCCTCTACCTTTCTTTCTGTTCTCCTCATTATCCTTTTAGTATCCCTATCATAATATACGGTGCTGAAATCAGGGACTTCTTCCCCTTTTTCCTGTACGAAGGGTACTAGCTGAATCATAGGGGTAGCAGCTACGATGGTAGTGGGTACTTGAGAGATTTGCACCTCAGGGTTTTCCTCTCCCTGACTCTGCCCTGATGGTGTTTTGGGAGCTTGCTGTTGCGTCAACTTTATCTGTTCAGCCTCCTGCTCTCGCAGTTCTTCATCTAGCTTTCTCTGGGCTTCTTCGGCTGCTTGCCTAGCGGCTTCTTCTGTTTCTCTGGCTGCTTCATTGGCTCGTTCAGCTGCTTCCTCGGTAGCTTTCCTCTTTTCTTCTTCTCCCTTTTGCATCCATTCTGCAGCCTCATATTCCAGCCTCTGAGCCTCCTCTCTTATCGTTTTGGCTGCTTCTTCAACCTTAGCTTGCTCAGCTTTATCTTGTTCAGATCCTTTTCCACCCTTGGTGGGGTTTTCGGTTTGAATCTCTTACTAAGTGCAGTCATGTTTGGTGCACTCCTAAAAACAGATTCATCTCAATCAAAATGGTGGGTGTACTCATAAAATACCTTGTGCTTCTTGCAGTGCTCAGCCATTCTGCCATGAGTGTCATTTCGTCTGAAAGTCATCTCGCCAAAGTGGAACTTCCCTAGCTCCTCTATAAATTCTGCAGCTTGCTTCACATTGGCAAAACTGCAGCTGCCTAGCTTAAATGGTAGAGGTGGATAGGCAGTCTTCTTTTTCTGGAACAAGAAGTGACCAACTCCATCAATAAACACTTGTCTGACTGCCTCTTTGTGGACTATATAATCCGTTGCATACTTGGGAAACATATAAGGTGTTTTTGATCCACCAAACATTATAAGATACATCCCATTTTCTGTCAAGAAATAATCACCATACTCCTCTATTACCTTCATTTCCTCTTCAGACATGCAGTTACATTCCTTTCGGAAGATAAGCGTGTGCAGAGGCATAATAAAATGCTCACAGATTTCTTGGTAATAGCTATGGTACTGGTGAGCCCCAGTAATTTGTAGGTTGCATACACGGGCATTCTTTCCCTATCCCAAACACATTTGAGCCCTAGGAAAGGCTGGTGGCATAGTATGCAGTCTATCAGAAAGGAACTCATGTAGAACTCAGATTTTTTTCGGGCTTCTCCTCCCCCCAGGGCTGCAGCTACACAAGAAGAGAGACTGCTAGATACTAGGCTAGCCCAGTTGAAGATTGTTCCATCTGTGGCTACATGAAACATAAGAGGTATCCACTCCAATTTGAAGAGTCTACCATTGGCTCTTCCAAAGATCCGGTTTAGCATCAAGGCTATAAACCTGTAAGGAGCTCTTAAGCTCGCTGTGTCATATTCCTCAGTTGCTCTGTGTCTATAAAGATTTCTAGGTAAGAGCATTCTTCTCAGGGTTTCCACTAAATCCATCCTGAGGTTATCTAACCAATCGTTCGACAGGAATACTTGGGGCTCTGGCAGGTGGTACGCCAATGCCACATATCCAGGGATAAAGGCAGCATAGCCCTGACCTTCAACATTCCCCATCAGCATTGTGTTGTTGTTTGTGTGTGGCAGAATCCATCTCATCACATCAGAGCAAGGGAACAGCGCTGGTCTGGTAGCAACCTTCATGATGGCAGATTTTTCTATATTGGCATAAATGGGTTCTTCCTCAAGACCTGTGTCTGGGACTTCCCTACGGGAAATCAGTCTGTATATCTCTCCCCACTTATATTCAGGCTCAACCCCCATGACACATTGGGTGTCCTCATAGATATACTCAGTTTTTGTTTCTGCTTCTGGTACTGATACTTCTTCCACTGCTGGAGCTTTCTTCTTCTGCCTTCTAGACATTGTGAATTCCTCCTGCCATGTATAATCATTTTGACATCAAGTAATTCAAATTTGAAGACAATGTGCATCAATTTATCCTTTCTCAAGTATATTATAAATGTGACTAGTCAATAAAATCAAAACATAAGTATTTCAATCTGAATAATCGAACTGTCATGCAGTATTGTGCAATATATTATTATCCTATGCCTAGTATGGTAAGGTTCAGTGCAACTAATACAAATATTGTTCATCCCCACAATGTCTTAATACTATGGATGTGTTATTTCATGATCTGACCTATATGCAGCAAGCCAATCAATCATACTTGTGCCAGGATTAAATCTACATTAAATTGCAATATGCCACTTTCCGCCTGGTAGTGATACAAACAAACTAGTATATTATGTGAAATGTGCAATATTCATCCATTAATCTATTTCATTATCAAACAGAATGAAGGATTAAAAGCATCAAGCTTATGCCAATCAACACTTCAGCCCTACAGCCCAGCAGACACATCACAAAGGAGACGCATGCAACTGGTAGCGAAAAAATTACATTAAGCTGGTAGCACATTTCACCCTCCTCAGCGGGATGTAACCACATTTCTGCACAGGGTATCCTTATCAAAACACGACCCATGCTATCCTCAATAAACGCAGTGTAATCAGCGACACATCCCTTCTACCCTACTAGGGTTTTGGGCGACAAAACGCAAAAGGGTCCCAAAGGATGGCGCAAATAACACAGGCTAGGTTCGACCGCGAAGGTGACACTGTCGACTGTAAAAATCCCCTTCAAAAACCTATTCCTCCTGGCCAAATGCAGGTTCGACCTTCCGCTTCGTCGAGGCTGCGGAAAAATGTGAAAGCGAAACGGCTAGGGTTTACAGGCTGGGAAAGCACCATGGAAATCAATAAACTATCAAACCCCCACTGCAGTGCCCAAAATCCGACCACCCCCTGTCTATCATGGCCGCGTAGCAAGGTTTGGCGCAGACGACGTAATGGCCGTCTGCGCCTAAACCCTTCAACTCTTGTGCGCGCGATGCATCGACTAAAGGCGAAAAGTAAACGGCTTAAATGGTTAAAAAAACACCCCCGTTACCCAAGGTCAATATCAGACCCACTTGAACAAGCTTAAATCCTAGCTGGACGAGGGAAAACTCCGGGGACCCAAAACCACGGTAAAAAAAAACAAAAACCCGTTCAAATGTAATGGGAAAACAAATGGGATAAAACCTACCCGGCAATCCGACGAAACGAGCAAGCTGATGACGGTTGGAATTCTACCCTCGCCACCTGGAAGCTGGTACATGATAGCTAGATCTTCACGCACTCCCAAGATCGATAGCTCAACTCACCGCGACAGTGCTTGACAATAAAACAAAACAATACAAACTCCGAACTGTCGCCTCGTATAAATATAAAAATTCGCACGTGCGGGAGCTTTAAATCAAACGGGGAATGAAAGTTGCGTCGGGCGACTAGAGCTTCAGTTCCTCCGCAACGACGGAAAATCCCCGGTACTAATTCACCCGCCCGGCTAAATATAACGCGTGAACAAAATGACAGTCAGGCGTCGACGGATACCTTGATTGGATGACCAAGAATCCGAACCCCTCCGCAACGGTGGATGCTTGGAGCACGATCCTGTCCGCAAAGGAGGAGCAAACGATGGCCAAGCGCTCCGCTACAAAGACGGCAAAAAAAAAACACACACATCGGAGCACCGATGAAAGTCTAATTCTGAAGTGATCCACAATGGCGGATGCCTGAAAAGGAGATCTGTCCGCAGCATCGGACAAGGGAGACTTCAAATCCCTCCGACGAAGAATCCAAACCCACCCGAAACGTTAAAGAATGAAAACTCACGCACAACGGTCGGAGTGAAAAGGACAGTCCACACCCGGAAATGCTCTGCAACGTCGGAGGGTAGGATCAAATATCTGCCCGCAACGGCGAAGAGGACGAAGACTTAACTTCCGATTGAACAAGGCTTCGAGAGATATGCAAGACGATGACGAATTCAACTAAGGATGGGAATCGTTAAAGCATTGAAATTAGCAAGCACCAATCGATTGACAGTAACCCAAAGTGCCGGAAGATGCTTTAAAATCCATAGGCCAAAAATCAATAGGCTGAAATCAAGAAAAGAACTGACTAATTCAAAGTAAAGGAGGGTCCAAAATTTTTTAGAATTTTGGGAAATTGTTGCAGATGCAACAGAAATAAATGTTGAACCAGAAGGTGTTGATCCTTCTTAAGGAGAGGAAAGGGAAATGTATATTGGGTCTAGAAGATCATCTACATGACACAAATAAATGGAAGACCTTTATAGAGGCTCAGTATAAGATATTAAGGAAGGTTGTATGATTTCAATTTTGGCTGCATAAGATGCACACAGTTATCCATTTTAGATTTAAAAAGTTATTAAGGTCAATAAAGAAAATGAAGAAGTTATATCCATTGAAGTACATTGGTATGCAACAGACACACGCCCATTTGATGGTGTGTACAATCCAGAGATGGTGGTTGAGAATTTTTTTTGCAAAACAATAAAAAGAAAGGATCAAAATGTAAATCATCATCGCATTGAAATATTGAACTTATATTGAGATACTAGTTTATGACTTCCAGTTGACAAATAAAGGCACTCTTCGATCCAAGGCTACATAGAATATCAAAAGATTGTTAGTATAAGAAATAGTTGCAACATGGGATTCTGCTAAACCAAGGCATAGATCGAGAAGGAATATGTCATATGAAACGTTGGGCACACATGAATACTCAGACGGTGCACTTATTGATACTAGAGAAAAATACAAGTCATCTACATCTTCATCCGATCATTCATCTGAAGAAAATGTAATTTCTGATGGTGTGTTAGAATGCATGTATTGATTTCAATATTTGTACATGAAACATTTTATCTTTTTTATTAAGATGGCATTGTCTGTGTCGCAACTCTAAAGGAATGTTTCAATATCAATATGAATAGCTTATACGTCTTATGGTTTAGTATATATGATTTTATTATGAGTATTATCAGAAATTCCTTTATTTTATATGGAAAGAGTGGTTTAATAATTTCTTGAATAATGTTTGTTTAATATAGTGCAAGTTTTACATAGTGTTACTGAGAGTTTTAATAAATACAATTTTAAATTATGATAAAGTGATATAATTACGCCATTTTTTGAAATAGTGTGCTACATGTAGCATCAATTTTCATTTTGAGGCTTGATTTTAAGGTTATTGTACATAACAATAAGGATAGTTTTAGTTCATGTCTACATTTCCCCTTCCCACCCCCCCCCAAAAAAACAAGTGGTGCTACCAGTAGCACCACTTTTTGATTTGGAGATATTTTTTCACAAAAATAAAATTTTATGGCTAGAGTTCTCGATTTGATTACAAACTTCTTGTCAATTTCTATAACACGTTTAAACTCTTTTTTTATATATAATATAAACATATAAATTTGAATTGTTTTTTTTATTAAATTAAATTCATTTTAGTTTAAAAAACAATAATACACTAAACTTTAATAACTCAAAGTATAATAAATAATAATATCATATATGATATTTTTAAAAGCTCAAAATATAACAAGGGAGGATGCAAAGGAGCAAGTCCCTTCCCAAAGTTAAAAAGTCTCTCTAGAGCAAGATTCACTATATTTTGTAAGTTGATTTTGAAATTTTCTTTGATGTTGAACATTCAGTTTTGTTTCATGATTCGGCAAAGCTATCTTTTGGTAGCAAAATTGCATACTAAAAAACAAATAAAATTAGTATGGAAGTGTGTAGGTTTAGGGAAATCCCTCCAAATTTTGAAGAGAATGTTTTGTTATTAAAACCAGTGTTGCACTCAATAAACAACCAAAATATCCCAAATTTGAACTTTCCGAATATCCCGATTTTGACCATTTGTGGGTCGATTAGTGTCATCAAAGAGCTCGCGCAACTTACCGAGCAATAGAGTGCAAGGGCTCGAACCTGCTTCATTTTTTGTCCTTTTAGAATTGACCTATCAAAAATAAGAGGGGATATGCATTTAAAAGTCCTTCCCAAACATAGATTCTGACTTGCTTAAAGAGATTTGTGTTTTCTCTCTAAAATGTTTGGGAGGGGAGCTCTTATAACATAAAAATAAACTATCTATTCTAGAAAAGTGATCTAGGACCACCTCGAACTGCATGAGCACTAATAATATGACGATAATAAATATATGGATAGATAGGGATTGAACGGGTTTTTGGATTGAGAAGCTAGTTCCCCAGATTCCAACCAAAAAAATTGTATCTAAAAACGCTAAGAGATACTCCCTTTGTCACTTATATTGTGAATAATCATTAGATTCATGGTCTAGGTGGTAAATGAGTAATCATTAGCTTCTTGGTCTATAATTAAAAATGTGGCTATTGCTTTGATACCAATTGTTGCTGCATAATAGGATTATAGGCCCACTTTCACAGCAGAGTGGAAACTCTATAATAACACTCTTGACACTCAAAGAAATGCACTTGTTCGTTAAAATCTAAATTTCACCTAAAATTCAAGGACATTATAAATATAAAAGTGAATATTCTTTAGTCTTGCTGAAAGTGACTATTGTCTTCAAGAATCCAGTTTAACATATCTTAACAACAAATCATATGATACAAGTGGCAATGGAAGAATGAACCTATTTTTAACCCATAGATGTATTGACAGTTGTGTGTAGGCACAATTGACTATGTTATATTCCATGAAAGAATAAGCCTTGTTGGTACCGACAAAAATGTCATCCATGCATATAAGAGAGATGAGTGAAGCATTAACTGACCATTTGCCAATCCATTTGCATGTGGTCAAGATGTGGAATAGTAAATATGAACCTTAGCAGTGGAAAATCCACAAAGCTCCATGCAATAAGGAAGTCTGCCATTGCTTCTACCTACAGCTATTTAAAAAAAAAAAAAATGGTCTATCAAAGGTGTTACTGGTTGAAATAGTAGGTTAAGCCACCGGTAAGCATATAAGGGAATGTGACCACTGTCACCTTAGTCACTTATCCCTAACTACATCAGAAGCCAAATCCTCCTGGAGAGAATCCTATTTTGACTCTGCAAAAGATACTTAAATGTCATTTGATATGCCTATAGGTATATAGGTACTAGTAGATTCACAAGTTCTCGAGCACTTTTGGGAAGAGCACTCGTCTTGCAGTTGGGGCCAGTGTTATGTTGCACATGTACCCAATGCACCTTCAGGTGTACCCCAGGGAGAGAGGGTCAAATTTTTGACCACGAGGGGTGTTATTGAGAAATGGTGGTCATGGTTGGACCCTTTGGCCCTCCTTTAGGGTACTATGGCTTAATGACACTGTTGACTGCCCTTTAAAGAGGTTTTTAACCTCAGGGTTGGTGTCTGAAGACCCTAACGGTTTACCACTGTGTCTCATGAATCCATATGTTTCTTACGTGCTGTGGTGGCCTATGGTTCAGCTACGAGACACTCATTTTCATTCGCAGCCACTTCATACACCATCATGGACCTTCAGTTAGTGGGTCCTTTCTCTCCATGGTATTATTTCCTCAGAGGAATACATCCTCCATACTAGGCCGTTTCCATCCTTTGAGGAGGGCGTTGAGGGATTTTACAGCATTCTAGGGGTTAGAGGGGGAATAACCCCCTCCCTCTAGCTCACTCTGGCCTTTAGTTCGGATTGATTTGCTTATTTGAGCATGTTTTGGCACCTGGAGATGCAAATACCCAAGGTAGCCTACCTTAAGACTACCTCAAGATATATTTTAATATTATTTTCTTTTAATTTTTTAGTTGACATTTTATCATTTCAAATTAACTCATTTTAAAGGCATGTTGACATGGATTTTATTTGTAAAAGTGAGTGTGAGATCATATAAATAGATCTCCTCACTTCATTTTTAATACAGAACTTATGGGATAATACACTCGGGCATTTGTTTTACCCTTGCTACGGTTCTTTGGAGAGATGTTACCCTCTTGAGGAGGTTTTCCATGGGTTTTCCTGGGTGAATGTAATCGTTTTTTTGGAAATTATTTGGTGAAATTCTATGTTAGGTGATGTTTTGATTTGTTGGTTAAACACGAGCACAAGGAGGTGAGGATTCTTATCTCTTTGTCTGAATGGTGGTTGATGATGCATGTTCAAGTCTAAATGGTAGCCACAGTGCTGCATTTTTCTAGGATAGGCCATTACCATCATTCTTCTCGCCTTAGTAAGTTGAGGCATGTCTCCTTGTGAGGGTGCTCTAGGGTTTTCTCCTTAGTTTTTCTAGGCTAGTTGCTTGACTTAGGAACTCTTCCTCTCTAGTAGGTTAGTCGTCCTCCCTATATGTCATAGGTTATGGTAGGGATTTTTCCAGGGTTGGTTTCTCTTGGTTTTAACACATTCTTTCTTTCAAAAAATTAGACTAGGGTTAGTTCTAGGCTAGTTTTAGGTCCAAAATTTATAAAATTTCATAAAAGTCAAATATTTGGCCAATTTAGGGCCTCCCAAAATTTTTGGCTCCTAAAATTTTGTGCCCTAAAATTTTGGGGCCTAAGCTTTCGGGTCCTATACTTTCGTGTCCTAAAATTTTGTGCCCTAATTTTTCGAGCCTTCTACATCATAAAATTTCAGGACAACCCTTAAATTCTGGGCAGGTTAATTTTTAGGGGCGAAATTTCGACAATTGGCTATTTTTTGGGTTTTTTTTTCAAAAAATAAATTCATTATTTGGTCATTTTTAGTGTCTAATATTGCCTATATTTACATAAAATATGTTTTTTTTATCATAATATTCATCAAAATTTACACATTTCAGTGTTAATTTTTTGTTTAATATTTGCCTCCCTGTCTATAACCATGTTTTTTCAATCCAAAACAATCGCCTAGAATACTATACTAAGTATAGTATTATAATCCTTAAAAAATACCCTAATTCCGGGTCCTAGAATCCTGTGCCCTAATTTTTCGGTCCCTAAAATTTAGCGAGCCCTAAAATTCTGTGCCTAAATTTTCGGGCCCTAAAATTACATGCCTAAATTTTTGGGCCATCCATTTTACTCAGTTGTACCTTCCCTTGCACTTCAATCCATTAAACCCTATGAAATGACAAGCAAACATCAGTTAGATGGTCACTATCCTTTGTTGGTATGAATTGGAAGGGAATTGTTAATGTTGATTATGTCTATTGACTGCATACTATTTATGATATTATTACTAATAAACACATGCAACTTGCTTTCAAAGTTGATAAAAATTATTTGGTAAATGCTTGGTTACATGCACGTTGTTGTTTCTTATACTAAACCGAATGCCTAAACTACTCATTAGAGGAACTTTCAACTCAAAATGGACCTTTTAACCATAATTCAAATTCCATGTCATCATGTGTTAGCCAATGAAATTTATTTAAATTTGAAATACCGTATAGGTCTTAAACAAATTTTTAATATAAATTTGGGGATAGGTATCATAAACAAAATACTTTTTTTGTTCGTATTTTCGACATATCTCCTTATGTTTTTACTCAAATTTAGATCGGGAGAGCTTCCTGGATGTAAAATTAAATTCCGCATCTAACAAGTACCCACTTGGCATACTTTTGACAGCCCTTGCTACCCCAAAAACAACAAATACCTGAAAAATGTGATGATGACATCATCATCATGTTTTTCAGGTATTTATTGTTTTTGGGGTAGTGAGGCCCGTCAAAAGTATGCCTAGTGGGTACTCGTTGGATGCAGAATTTAATTTCGCATCCAACGATCTTTCCCGATCGAAATTTGAGTAAAATCACCGGGAGATATGTCGAAAATACAAACAAAAAAAGTAGTTTTTTTCTTTTCTTCCTCCAAAATTAATAAATATTATTTTATTGTTTTAACTATTATTTTATTATTTTTCTTAGGAGGCCCATTTTGAGTTGAAAATTCCTCTAATGATTGTTTTCATAATATTAGCATGCATGAGTGATACACACTCATGTACATGTCCTTTAAATTATTATTTGATAATGATAAATACTTATGAAATGCATGTATTTTTGTTAATTCCTACATATTGCACTTGTTATCTATGTATTGGAACTAATTAGTTATGCAATTGGCTTATCCTTGGATGAATGAACTTGTATTATTCATATCCTCTTCTAGACTCCATTAGGCACTGGTCACTAACCATACACACATAGGAGATATATTTTGCCTCTAAGTGTCTTTTGCAGAGTTGAAATAGGGCTCTCCCCTAGGAGGAATTGGATTTTGAAGTATTTAAGGATAAGTAACTAAGGTGATAGTGGTCACTTCCCCTTATGTCCTTACCGGTGGCTTAACTTTCCATTTCAACCGGTAACAAAAGGTAAAATGTTAAAAAGTTTTTTATGCTTTTAGAACCATTATGCCAAGTAACCCAACAGGGACTCAAAAAGATAGCTTCACTTTGAATCCATGGAAGGAGATTAGTATGTGCCCCATCATTTCATGAGGAAACCCATAAAGAATGCATCATATAATAACAGAATGTAATTCATTTTCCTAGCGATGAAAATATCAAGTAATAGTAACACTAGTGCATCTTCTTTGTATGCCCAACCTACCAAATCTCCCATCCCAACCTTAGACATTGGTTTGGTTCATTTAACAAGTCTAAAAGAAGATAGCGAAGATGGGATGTCAAATTTCTAGTTTTCATAATCAATGAGAAGGAACTTGTTTATTTCAGATTTTTGTTTTAATGCTTTATGTTCTAGTAGCTAGATATTTTAATGCTTTATGTTCTAATAGACTTGTATTTGTCACTATACCTACTAATGGTTTCCAGTATTATTTTAGAATATTCTCCACACAGTATAGACTGGCTAACGATGGAATCATTCCCGTGAACCAGCTTGATGTATAGTGGTAGATAGAGCACCAGGTTCTTGCAGAATTCAATCTCCACATATTACAAATTTAATACAATTGAATAATATATGTTGATGCAATCAATTTGGTAATAGTTTTAGTAACAAGCAAAGAATGTAGGAGAAAGGGTAACATAGGCAGTAGTTAATTCAATTTATACAGTCACTATAGGAGCCATTCCGCACTGAGTTGATTTAGATACAAGTTATGCAGAGCCTATTTCTGTTTCAGGCACATAGTCCAATCCAGAACCTTTAGCTGAAGATATAAAGTTATATAAAGATGCTAAGAAATATTTAATCAAATGGGAGCCACACCACCTATATATAGTTGAAGATATGAAGTTATATAAATATGCTAAGCAATATTTTCTCAAATGGGAGCCACACACCTATATATGCAATCTTTTCAAGAACCATGAAAAGGGAAGTTGTGAACAGGAGCGAATGTTGCTTCAACTAGATATGTCTTTGCTATCATTGCTTCCTCTACCACAGGATATGAATCAAAGGATTTCTCTACGTCCTAAGAATAAGAAAGAGTTTCCGAGTGTTGAGAACATCTCCGAGGTATAATATGTATAAACTAGCAACGACCATATTACTAAGATTAATATGTTCGAAATACGTCGAGAGGTATAAGTTCTTGGAACTAATAGTCCACCTAATATAAAAAAACACTTAATTTATGGTTATTAAACTCATAGTTGAAGTTAAGCTCATAGTTGTATGATCATTGGAATTAAGCCAATAACTGTATCTAACAATCAATTTAAAAGTAAAAGTTAATATAAAGATATTGTTGTTAATATCACAACTTCGAGTTATCTCGTTTGTTTTCCTACAAATGGAGTTAGACTAAGCCTTATGCACATTAACGACTCCCAATTACCACATGGAGTTCAACTGTCACATGAGTTGCACATTACCTAACTGATTGTTCTTGGTGCATGGTTTCAGTGCAATGAAGGTTGACTCTTAGGCTAAGAGATGGAGTTCATATAGATTTGATTTAATAGGTGTATCACTATTGGAATAATCTAATAGTTATCTAATAGTTATCCAATATAACCATGGTTAGAGTTGAAGTTAAAACTATTAGTTGATCTAATATTTATCCAATATAACCATGGTTAGAGTTGAAGCTAACCCAATAATTGTAGAATCATTGGAGTTAAGCTAATAGTTGTATCTAATAGTTACCAATTGCAATTCAAGTAAAAGTCATGATTGGAGTTAAAGTTAAGCTAATAGTTGTATCATCAATGGATTTAAGCTTTAATTGTTGTATCTAATAATTGAATAGTTGTATATAATAATCAAATAACACATATTTCATTAAATTTGGAATTATACAAGGGATCTAGAATTTAGAACTTCAACGAGATTGAGTTTTCAAAAAATGAAAAACCAAAAAATTACTTAATTCACTCATTTCAATCTTTATATTCACCATTTTTTATAATATTATCAATATAAGCTAT
>LPNX011085572.1:155937-168977 GCA_001517045.1 Pseudotsuga menziesii
GTAAGAAATATGTCTTCCCTATGGGTAGTTTAGATCGACCTTCATCATCTGTATTCCATAACTCAACTGGTTCTGACCACTCAACATCTCTTATGGATTCTTTATACCTTAATACCGGAACATCATTGAGTACAAGCAATTGGAAGTACTAAACATTAAGATGTCCAACTAGTGCATTTTTTCCTTCCTTGATGTATCCATTAAGGAATATTTTTAAGTCATACACCTTATCAATCAATTTAGGTGGAAACACTCTTTTTTATTCAATTTTGCGATATGTATCCACCATCTCAGGTAGAGAATATATATCTTTACTTTTCAAGCTGGAATACATTCTCCCATAGGTCCCATCTATGTCTTCGTGGGTGTGTCCCACAAGCAAGAACCCAACCTCAATAGTGATGAAGACACCAAGTGCAGTGAGAAGTGATAGAAACATGAAAAGATAACGATTTTTATTATCACTTGCTGCATTATCCAATTGTAACAATAAATGTGGAGGAAGAGGTTTAAAATCGATATCTTGATTTTCTAATCTTCCATGAGATAAAAATTCATCCTTGTACACTCTACATTTTGAGTAAATAGAGGTGTCAAGTAATGCATTTGAAAGTGGGTTTCTTGAACTTCCACTCTCATAAATAAGATCACCATACATATCAAGACGTGGGTCTTCAAGGTCCCTTAAGCACTTAGCAAGTGATGTAATGGTAAATTGTGATCCCATATGTACAAATGGTAGGGAGAAATGACGAAAACCTCTTGTCTTATGCCCGTGTGTTAGCATACCTGTCAATGACAAACCCAAGTTTATTCCTACAATAGATTTTGATTTGAAGCGTAGCCTTGGAATTGAAGTCTTTTTTTTATCCATTTTATCCTGGATAATACTCAAATACTCCTTTGGAAACCTCTCTGACATGATTCTGTGGGCATAATAGCAACGTCTTCCGCACATAACGATCTTGTTATGTTTGTTCAATCTAGCGCGTGCCGTTTCTTCCAACTCTTTTGTAGTTGCTGACTTCATTTGTGCTTTCAACACAATACATTCACTACATTTACTGAAGTTGGTGTTCTTTGAGAATGCCACGTCTCGAAAATGAGTGTTCCAAATCTTGCTCATTGTTGGTTGTGATATTAATGGACAATTGAGCTTTTCCAAACCCACATTGATCTCTTTTAGCAAAGAGCTTTGTGTGTAAGTCGAAGGCAACAATCTTAGAGGAGAAGAAATTCCATCTGCTTCGACTTGATGTGTTTGGTTTGGTGAAAAATATGAATTGTCCATTACAATTTTATGCAGTATTTCTATGGCTTCCACAGTATGTGCACGTGCTTTACATGTATTGGTGCTACCATGAATGGATTTCATATGTCCTTGTTCAAAATTATGTTGGTAGCTATAGAAGGTGCTTTGAGGAATCTTATGTATCTTGTACCATGCTTTCTTACAAATAACATTACCATCAAATCTCATGTCCTTTACTTTTGTAATAATAGGAGGTAGGCCATGGCCATGGCTCTTTGACATGATAGTGTTTGAAACAAGTGAATTCAATACAAATTCCCTGATACCATTTTTGTCTTTGCATTCCATATCCCTTCTAGCATTTGCAATGGCATTCCTATCCACATGTTGAAGACAATCTTGTTTACAACATTCATCTGCAGCCAAAAGTCGGACTTCTTTCTCTTTATCTATCTTGGTTTGACGTTTTGCAGCTTTTTCTCTTGTCATAGCTCGTTTAATCTTTTTATATGGCCTCGATGCATTAAAAACATTGACATATTGATCTTTTTGATTATAAAGATCCCCATCCCATTGGTATAAAGGACTTATATCCTCTATAACATCCCATATTAGCATTTCCATGGGTGGCTCTTTGTACTTTTTCTTGACCCTTAACATCTCACCTATGTTGTCCACCAATTTATGTATTGGCCATCTAACCAATCCATGTATAGACTTATCCCCAATCTTGCATCTTTCACAATACCCGTGTATGTCTTCCACAAAAACACCAAAGTTATCTTCACCTAGTGTTTCACCCACAACCATGTCATCCTCATGGACATTAACTATCATTCCTTTGGCAATGCACATAATTGTTGCTATGCATCCATGTGTAAGAGAAACCCTTGTACATGTGAATGCAGCCCTATATTGTGGAATATTTATGGGTTGATCTTCACAATGAGGTTTCAAATCTATTTCTGGCCAAATCTCATAAGATTCTATTGCACCCCCTAGTGTTTCCTCAAATCCAGTTGGATGTGGTAAAGGAGCATGATTTTTTAACACCTTCTCAATTCTAACCACTATGCATCCTTTCTTTACAATATTTCCATGAAACTTATTCCCAAGCTCTCTATTGAATATGGAGCCCTCACCCACCTTCACTCCATGTTGTAAAATATCTAATTTATCTCCAATAGAAAATGTTGAACAAACATTTGCACCTGTACACCAAACATAACAAACTTAGTATTTTCTCAAAAAAACATTCAATAAACTATGGATAACTCTTAACACATGCTTTGGTGTTTGATTTACCTATGGTGTGCCTCAAATCTGTAGTCCTCCATGGATGTGTGTCCCCTTCATCAACATATTCCACAATCAAATGTGGTTGACTGACATCAATTATCAAAACCATAACATAACCTGCAACAACCCTTCCTCCACCATAATAAGTTCCAACTTCTGTAGATTCAACCTTTCCTAGCCCAATAACTTGACCATTAACTAGGAGGTCAACATAGTCCCCTTTTGTGAAAATTATACTTTCCATTATCGCTCCTACAAATTTTGTAACACACAATTGAATTATAATTTGTAGTTAAGGTTAAACCATGTAAAGTGTTCTCTTATATTTTAGAAAAAAACACAATCTACAAAAAAATAATATACTTGTAATAGCTAAAAAGGGTATGGCATCATTTTGTTGTGCAAATTAAACATTGTTCCCCACCATTTAGTCCCCACTACCAAAAGGGACTTTACATGTAAATTATGATGGAGCTACAAAGTGTAATCCAAACAAGATTGGTTATCAATGTATATAATCTTAAGACAAACACAAAACTATTCTTAGAAAAACTTGTAAAAATGTTTAAAAATTTTCCATACTTAAGAACTTGTAATAGTATTGAAGGTAGTTATTAAGTAGGTTGGAATCCAACCATGATTGATCATGCAAGTTTGTATAATCATGGAACTTGTAATAGTATTGAAGGCAATTATTAAGTAGGTTTGAATCCAACCATTATTGATCATGCAAGTTTGTATAATCATGGCTCACTAAGATTTATTTTTTGTATCAGTTGTTCAAAGTAAATTCAAATATCCTTGATTGGAGTCATCCCTATTTTAAGTACTCTTGAAAATAGTTATTTGGTGTCATCTAAACCTATATTGTGGACTAGTGAAGAATAACATCTATATGGAACTAGAGTAATACCAAATCTCAAGCAATGCTACTTGATGACGCTATTAGTATACTAATACATAGTAGAAGTTTGTGGAATTATAAGCGACTCCTAGCTTAACAACTACTAATACATAGAGACTACTAGCTTTCCTTCTAGCATATTAAGCATTTCCTTCTAGCATAAGCACACATGCTTATGCTAGAAGAAAAGCTAGCACTCATTAGCTTTCCAGAAGAAAAACCCTGGGCATGGTGATTGGTGGTTGCTAGGTTATGCCTTGGTATTGTGCCATGTGCTCTATTTTGAAATAAGCACATGGCACAAAATCAAGGAAAGCTAGTGACTCCTAGCTTTCATTCTAGCCTAAGCATTTCCTTGTAGCATAAGCACACATATTTATGCTAGAATGAAAGCTAGTAGTTGCTAGCTTATACGTTAAGCTTGTGCCATGTGGTCTATTTTGAATGAATGCTAGATTTCATTCTAATGTAACACACATGTTTATGCTAGAAGAAAAAGCTAGTAGTCGCTAGCTTTCCAATGGAAAAACCATGGGCAAGGTGATTGGTGGTTGCTAGCTTATACCTTGAGCATGTGCCATGTACTCTATTTTTAAATAAGCACATGTTACAAGATCAAGGAAAGCTAGCGACTGCTAGATCTAATCTAGCATAAGCATGTCCTTCTAGGATGAGAACACATATTTATGCTAGAAGGAAAGCTAGCAGTCGCTAGATTTTCAATAGAAAAATTCTGTCCATGGTGATTGGTGGTTCCTAGCTTATACATTGAGCTTGTGCCATGTGCTCTATTTTGAAATAAGCACATTGCAAAAGATCAAGGAAAGCTAGCGACTGCTAGTGTTCCTTCTATCATAAACACACATGCTTATGCTAGAAGAAAAGCTAAACTTCGCTAGCTTTCCAATAGAAAAACCCTGTCCATGGTGATTGATGATTGCTATCTTATATCTTGAGCTTGTGCCATGTGCTCTATTTTGAACGAATGCTAGCTTTTCTTCTAGCATAAACATTTCTTCTAGCATAACACACATGCTTATATTAGAAGGAAAGATAGCAGTCACTAGCTTTCCAATAGAAAGACCCTGGGCATGGTGATTGGTGGTTTCCAGCTTATACCTTGAGCTTGTGCCATGTACTCTATTTTAAAATAAGCACATGGCACAAGATCAAGGAAAGCTAGCGACTGCTAGCTTTCCTTCTAGCATAAGCATTTCTTCTAGGATAAGAACACATAAGTTATGCTAGAAAGAAAGCTATTAGTCTCTATAGTAAAACCCTGGCCATAGTGATTGTTGGTTGCTAGCTTATACCTTGATTGTGTGCCATGTGCTCTATTTTGAAATAAGCACATGGCACAAGATCAAGGAAAGCTAGCGACTGCTAGCTTTCCTCCTAGCATAAGCATTTCCTTCTAGCATAAGCACACATGCTTATGCTAGAAGGAAAGCTAGCAGTCGCTAGCTTTCCAATCGAAAAATAATAAGAATCTCTTTAAGTTCACATTTCCTAAAGATTCATAATAGCCTATCCCATAGAGACCATCATTTAACTTGTTAGATGAATAACTTTTGGACATGTCAACATGAAAGAATAAGTGTTTATAAATGACAAGCTTTAAAAACTCAGCGTCTTCTTCCACATTCACCTCATAATAAAACTTCCCATTACATAGAATGCCAATCTTTTCTCTTGTTACATGAGAATTATGTCCAAACACAATGTATAGTTCAATGCGCTTTGTGTCAATGATTATTTTAGCACCCAACTGCATTTCATAGTTCAATACATCTTCCATCCTCTCAAATTCCTGGTGTATTTTCTCTGTATCTAAAAAAATTGGATTTCTCTTTTATGATGGTCTACCTCTATACCAAGCCGGTAGATGTTGCAAGTTTGTCGAATTGTAGCAACAAGGCAATGCAAATTGTAATTATTCTTTCCACGGAACCTCTTCAAGAGACAACTTGAACTTTTTATGATATCATCTTTACATCTTACCATGGATTTGGCATTAATGTTATTTTCCCAGCACCATTTCTTCCTTCTGAATTTTCGTTTATCCTCCCACTTCTTGTAAACTGAGAGAAGAGTAAAAAGGTCTCCATCGAGATGGAAGAAACAAAGTTTTAAATAATCAGACTCTGATTTTTCTACCTTTGTACCAACCTTAAAAAATATCCTTCTTGCAATTTCCATCAAAGCTCCAAGTACAAGGCCCTCCTTACATAAACCCTGATAAAAATTGTCCAAAGTAATCGTTCCTAATCGAGGTTGGATAACCAACTTCACAAGTTTCAAACATAATTTAGTTAATTTCAGAACTTCTTGGGCACAAATCATTACACCTAACTGCACTAAATATTTATCAGCCATACTAATTGTCTCTTGGCTTGAAGATTGAAAAAAATCCAAAGATTCAAGATCCTGAATGGGAGACAAGAAGGACATAAGATATTGAATAAGTGTACTTCTTTTCGAGTATGGGATTCGTTGGTCTAGATTCAAAGCCACGTTCAACTACATATCTTTCAAATCACCAGAATAATCCTATGGAATATTTAAAGTGCCCGAAATTTGCTTCATTTTTTCTTTAATCAACCAATCCCATTGAAACTTCAAGTCCATCGAGTAAGAGTCACAAATTCGCTTCTTGTTGCGCACTGTCACCATCAATACTTCACCTACGTAGCTTGATACCTTCAAAATATTATCTTTACAAATGTCGAATTCTAAAGAACCTAAAACAATGAGAAATTCCTTTATCCTAATGTTGGCCTAGGTGCTTAAATTTATTTCGTCCCAAGTTCCTGCACGATTCCAGACTGATCCCAAAGGGATTGATTGTTGTTGTTGATTTGATAAATCCTCCACCGAGAGTTTGCAGGGAGTGAAAAGTTGTGTCGCTTCGGTTGTGGTCATTACTAAAACTTGTTTTCCATAATTATTCATTTTTACATTGTAATGAGGAAAATACCTTGCAATGCCTAGAGTACCATCCATTGCTTGAGTCCACGTTGAATTCAAATATAGATTCTCATAACACTCTACTTCAACATGTCCATATAAATATTTTACTAGAGCAAACCATTATGTTTTAGGTGCTAAATCATAGGATATTTCTGGGGGTGTCCCTGGAAGTTTGGATTCTACCTTCACTCTTTCTCGACCACATGGATCCTCTGCAAGCTGCTTTGAAGCAGTGGCCATGATGTTTTCCACCTTCTCATCATAAAACATGAGCCATTGGTCACCTCTCTTCACTATAGAAATGTAATTCCCATCATTAACCGTGCATCCCACATGCACCACAACATCAAATGAAGAATACAAAAAATCATCTGCTTATCCATCTCCACAATTGTTAATTAGTAGTATGTACTCCATGGGGAATGCAACATGATAGAACAACTTCTTGAATCCCTCCATTTCACCTTCATGTACTTTGTATTTGAAACCTTTTAGATGGCAAGTGAGAACTTGAGGTGCAGATTTGACCTTCAACTTCTTCTTGGCATCTTGCAAATGGCAGCAGTTGTCACACCAACACTTGCTTTTCCCACTCAGTTTCTCCACGGCGCTGAAAGAACTGAGATAGCTCAACAAATAATAATGTTGTTGTACCTCCACACTTAGATACTCGTCTCTACATGTTACCCTCTCGCAATAGGAACATTGAGTTTCATTTGTGAAAATGCTCCAATTATCTAACCAATAGTAACATGTTCCACCGAAAGATCAGGATATCGTTAGTTTTGGCTGGGTTTTTTCCAAACCTTTCACTGCACAAATGTGGCTACTAACCGTGGCGTTCTTATTTTCTGAAGGGTTCGTGGTCTATATTTTGGAGCACAGAAACAATCGGTGGTTCCAAGGGCAGCGTAGGAAACATTTCCGAAACATATTATGGTAAGAAACAACTTTTAATAGCCATGCCCTATTCTATAGACCTGTCAACTGGACAGGAAAAAGCAACTATAGAAGAGATAGAAAGCCTTAAAAATACATTAAATTTGGCAATGTTGGTTTGTGTGCAGGTTCAGTTTTTCAACTTGTTTCATTAATCAAGGTATGTTGTGCTCTTTCTATATCACAAATTCCTAGTTTGTGCTCCATTTTCTATTTAAGTCTCATAGCACTAATTTAATCGAAAAAACTGATTTGGGATAGTAGATGACATTCGGAGCGTAATGGGACGCATAATGATTGTGGCCTAGCTTTTTGTTTTTGGAATTCTGCAATCTTGCTACACAGCAAATTTATCAGCTATTCTTATGGCCACACGTTTAGAACAGACCCTTCACGACATCAGCAGTGTTGAGGCCAACAATGTAAGAATTGGTTATCATAATGGATCTCCATTAGCAGACTTATTGGTACAATTTTACGGAATCTCTCATCACAGACTAATACCTCTAACCAGAGATGGTTATTATGGTGCTTTGACTAGAAGTGATGTGGGCGCTATCATAGACACACGTCCATTCATGCAATCCCTTGTGTCTAAACATCGCAGTCGCCTCGCCATAGCTAGCCAAACGTTCACCTCTCTAAACTTAGGATTTGTAAGTGATTGAAATTGTGATCTATAATTGGTTTTTATTTCCCCAAATATTCAATGAAATAACTAGCGACCATAACGCTTTTAATTTTATCTGTGATTTCTGATCGGCTGTTTTGGGCAGGCATTTGATCGCATGGATTATCAACTGGCGAGGGACGTTTCTGGTAGAATACTAGAGTTATCAGAAAATGAAATACTATACAAATTGCGTAAACAATGGTTGCCTTATTATGACCATGATTGCAACAAAAATATAAGTGATCAGTCGGGAACCAGTCAACTTTATGTTCAACACTTCTAGGTTCTTTTCACCATATCAGGGTTGGTATCATGGATTGTGCTATTGTTTTACACGGTGCAAAAAAAATGGAATAGTTCTAGAGTGGTCTCACCAACTCCTCCACCTAAATTCTCATTTGGCCCAACTTTTCCCCCTGAAGATTCATTTGGCTATGGCGAAGGAGGATTTATTCCCGGAGAAGACTATGGAAAAAGGTTAGATACGATGAATAAAATTCAATGCTCATCTGGCCCAACTCCTCCCTCTGAATATCCATCCGGCTATGGCGTAGGAGGGGATTTAATCACGAAGAAGACTATGGTGGAAGCTTGGAACTGATGAAAGAAACTCAATGTTCGTCTGGCCCAACTCCTCCCCCTGAAGACTCATTTGGCTATGGCAAAGGAGGATTTACTCCTGAAGAAGACTATGGCGAAAGCTTGGAACCAGGGGTTAAATTTGACAAGCGCACCTATCCAACATGTAATTCGTACAATGAGATTTGCAGAGGAGTCTTTACTCCTGGAGAAGACTATGGCGAAAGCTTGGAACCAGGGGTTAAATTTGACAAACACCCCTATCCAAGATGTAATCCCTATAATGACATTTGATAGACATGTCATATTTATTTTTGCCAACATGTAATTCCTATAATGACGTTAAAGAGAGACAGTGCAAAGCAGCGGCCTATCCATAAAATAATGATAGTTGTTCTGAGTCGTCATTGTTATGTATGGATATTGATCAGTGTATTGTTTTGATGATCCATTTAGATGAAGTTGTAAAGACAATAGTTTGATATATGGGCCACGGAACTTGTGAGAAGTGCCCTGGTAAAACAAGACTATTTAACTTGAGACTGGACTTTGAAGGTAGATGGCACGCTTGTCTGACTCTGGTAAGTATTGTTCCCTTCAAACTTGAAAATTTGCTATAATTACTTTCTTTCGAGTGTTAAACATATATATGCAGATGAATAAAACTCATCTGTTATATATTCACACAGACTATTGGTTGTCCTATGATCTATCAATGGGAGTGTCGAGTACCATGATCAGTCTTAATGGTCCCATTTCTAAGATTTGAAAATCTATTATACAACAATATTTAATCTACCAAGAGCTTGAAATTCAATTCATGCTCTATGCCGGGCATTGCCAAGCATTATTAGTGCACAGTTCCTATGCTGACTATTCTTCGACCTATGGCCTGACTTTATTATTATCAATCTTTTTATTACAAGGCGATGATCACTAGTTGAAATCATTGTATAGGGAGTGCTCAAATCCTTTCCTTTCTGTCGGCGTACTCTGTCCAGAACTGAAATATGTTATTTTTGCTTTGATCTAAAAACTTTATTCCACAGGGCTGATTGATTTCTTATGCAGATTGAATATTTGTTGAACATATATATAGAATATTCAATTTTCTCAAGCACACTGGGAAATAAAAAGATTTAGAGCATCTTCTTTAGGTTTGGAGATTGCTGTCAAAATAATAATGCAATGATCAAACCAACTTGCAAAATCAGGTCGTTATAAGCCCAAAATTTAACTTGTAAGACGAAGACTATATTTGTGAATGGTTGCTATGGATGTTTCCTTTTTCCTGCATGTTGAGAATATCATTACCAGGCTTTACGAGTTTGTATTGTTATTGGCACTCAGACCCCACATTATTCCATTCAATTCAACGCAGTGACTACGTTTATTTTCAAAGTAAATAATTAGTAGACATATTTTCTTTCATTTGTACTGCCAATCTGCTAGAAGACCGACCACTGCTCACTGATTCCTGGGTGCATTCCTGGTCGAAAAAATAAATAGATTGAGCTGTATTAGAAGATGAGAAACCTAAGTACTGTACTTCCTTAAATCCTGTACCAAGTCGCTTAAGTAGTCCTAGTCCCCTTGTTGTTACAACTATGTTTGAAATTCATGCATGAAAGCATTCTTTGACATTGGTGTTCGTGGAAACAAAAAAGGGATCTAATTCATTGGAATACTGGTTGTGTTCCAATAGGTTTCCACTGTTCCAGCAACCAGTATTCATGGAGACAGAAGCCAAAGGAACGTGAGAAAACATTGAGGTCTTTCAAGATTGGGCTCACTCCTATTCTTGTTGCTACAGATGTTGTTTCTCGTGGTCTTGATTTTCCACAAGTTGCTCATGTTCTTAGTTTTGATTTGCCAAATGACATTGATGATTATGTGCATCGCATAGGGCATACAGGTCGTGATTTGTTTATTGCCTTCCTCCATGAAGGTAATTTTAATATAGCTAAGTCTCTTGCTAAGCACCTTCATGGTTTTCAGCTTATGCTTCAATATGTGGAATTACAGAGCTGAATGGATAGGAAGAGAGAGCTGGAATAGCACAGCAGAATAGTTTACAGAGAGGCAGAGTTTACAGAACGGAACAGTACAGATGAAATAGAGAAGAACAAAATGGAACAGGACGGGACGGAACAGAGCACACAGCTCTTCAATTTAATTCTCATTAGCATAATCAAAATGAATATAATACAATCATACATAAGAGATGTCTCGTTAAGCGAGAGACTCAACAATAACACTTGTCATATGTCAGTGATGCAACTTCATGCATTTAATGCCAATAATTTAGAAGACCAGAGAGAAAGATCCAGCGCTCTTACTAAAGAATCACATAATATCATAGGCATGGGAGATCATATTTGTCTCCTTACGAATATGATATTGCAGAAATATGGATGTCAAGTCATTTCCCTTGTGGGTATGGGGGGGCTCGGTAAAACCCTTCTGGCTCAAAATCTATTCAAAAGAGAAAGGGTCCAACACGGTTTTGACTACTTGGTATGGCTGGCTTTATCACACAGCTTTATAGTTGAACAAGTGTTGTTGGAGATGTGCAGTCAAATCAAACTTCGAGTGAATGAAAATCAAGATCAGACAGAGGATGTTATAAAAAAAATTCATCAACATTTAAAAGACCGTCGTTGTTTAATTGTTCTGGATGACGTGTGGCACAGGGATGTTTTGGAGAAAATTGGTTTGCCATTGGAAAAGGAATCTAAAATGAAGATCCTGCTCACGACACGTAATAGAAAAGTTACAGAAGCTATGCCACCTCCTTATGACATCCAAACCCTAGAGTCTTTATCCTCGGAAGACAGCATGAAGCTATTTTGCATTCATGCTTTCCCTGAATGGTGTGCAGACAAGAGTCCTCCAAATGAGCTGAGTAGCTTAGCCCTCAGAATTGTAGAAAAATGTGCCAGATTACCCCTGGCTATTAAAACAATAGCAGCTTCTATGGAAAAAGTAAGGAGGCTTCCAAATGACTGGGAAAGGACCTTGAATCGTCTACTTGTAGTAGATGCGATGAGCGAGAGCGTTATGGCGTCCCTCAGGTTAAGTTATCAAATTTTTCCCAATCATCTTAAGCTTTGTTTTGTTTACTTCTCAGTCTTTCCTAAAAATACTCAAATAAAGTTCGACTATTTACTGCATGCTTGGACATCTGAGGGGTTTACTCCAGAAACAAGAGAAGAAGCATTCAATGTAGCACGCTCATACATCGACGAACTTATTGATCGATGCCTCCTTGAGGTTTCAAAGGTTAGTGGGGATGGGTGAGTGAAATATTACAAAATGCATGATTTATTGCACGATTTAGCCATTTCCGAATCCCACAAGCAAGCCAAATGTCTGTTAATGCCAGGAAAGGAATTTTGAATGAATTGCCACTAAGTGAGTGTGTGGACCTCTGTAGGATTTCATTGATTAAAAATAGTATATCAACAATCAATGGAACCCTCCAGTGTCGAGGGCTCCGCACTCTTTTGCTATGGAATAATACCCATCTTAGATCAATTTCTGCAAGTTTTTTAACTAATGTGAAATATCTAGCTGTATTAGATTTAAGCCAGACTTCTATTGCTTCATTGCTGGAAAGTGTAGGGAATTTGAAACATTTGAGATTCTTGAATTTATCCCAGAAAGAGATAGAGAAGTTACCTAAATCATTGGCTCATGTACGAAGCCTCCTGTTTCTTGATGTTAGTGGGTGCAAACATCTATGTGAGCTACATTCGGGCATAGGTGAACATAAGTCTATGGTATATCTGAATGTGAAGGGCTGCAAAAATTTGAGGTCACTGCCTGCTGGAATATCGAAACTCATATGTCTACAGTCGTTGAAAGGTGCTGTTCACCTAGAGGATGGGACTTTTGGGGCTATGACAAAGATGCGAGACCTCTCCTTCAAATATATTGATCCCTGCAGCCTTCTTTGTCTTCCCAAAGACATTGGTGTCATGAAATGACTTAAAATTCTTCATCTAGGTGGCTGTGAAGTCCCAAAATAGATCTTTCACCTCCAAAACCTCATGGAGCTGAAGTTAGTTGGTGATAACGATTCATAACATTCACCTCGAATTTTGAATGTTCTGAAGCGGGGAAATTGAAAATTCGAAACCTCATGGAGCTGAAGTTACTTGGTGATAACGATCCAGAACATTCACCTCGAATTTTGAATGTTCTGAAGCAGGGAAATTGAAAATTTGAATTCGAATTTTGAATGTTTGGGGGGAAATGAAAATTCAAATTTTGAAGGTTTGCGGGAAATGCAAATGCAAATTCAAATGAATGAAAATGCCCATTCAAAAATACACAAAATCTTTTTGCAGCATAATTTATTTGAGGAGAATTGCATAGATGATAATGATAGATCTGTAATAATACGAAATAAAGAAGAATCA
>LPNX011085631.1:0-20372 GCA_001517045.1 Pseudotsuga menziesii
CAAGATGACGTTGAAATAGTTAGGTATACCTCGGTGTGACTAGCTGCCATTGATGAAGCAGCATCAACTGCTGCATCAACCATCGATGCTATACTTTCTTTTGTTAACTCCGGCTCCTGATGCAGTAAACATGCAAATCAAACATTAACAAAAACAACTTATGCACCGGATTTCAAGTTAAGCAACAAATATCATCGAAGGATATACATTACCATGGGCTCAGAAACTCCATGGCCGTGGGCAACTCGAGTCTTTTTTGGAGTGTACCGCCTCATGTACACACGACCCTTGTCCAGGAAAGGCCTGGGAGGAGATGCATCTGCAGGCAATGGCCTAGATGTTTGGGTCGGTGCCTAAAATCAGCAAGTGAACTCATGTAGTTAGATGTATGCATAATTCAACAAACATGTACATGTATTTAAAAAATGACATCTATAATTGTTTACCATATTAAAATGTTTACCTGGGTACCATGATGTGTCTCCTGGATCTCTCCACCCAGTGACGAATCTGGGATCTGCAAGTTTAATAATTGTAAATATTAGACCATAGATAGAATTAGTGAACTAACATGTAAAGTATGTGGAAATTAACAAATTATTGACAAGCATAATTGAAAATTTGAAATTTTAGAATGTTTACCTCAGTAGAACCAGATGGGCCTGTACCATCATGGATCCCTCCACCAACAAAGGGATCGGTCGCTGTAATGCCATGCCCCAATCCAAAGTCCGGGGGGTCTCTAGCGTCAAAACGCAACAACTGCAAGTTCACAAAATTAATATATTAGCTCAAACTATATATATGTGTACAAAGAGGAAACTAAATGAAGAATTTATAAAAATTAACCAGATCTACATACCTCACTCAAAAAACCACTGAACGCAACATCTGTGGAAAGACCATAGCAGGGATGACCACATGATGTGCACTCGTGAGGATCAGAACTCTACTGGGGATGTGCCGATGGTGGTGCACTGGTGGATGGTTCTCGTGGCCTAGTAGGTGGTGGTGCACCAGTGGATGGTCCTGCACTAGGTCCTCGTGGCCCAGTAGGTGGTGGTGCACCAGTGGATGGTTCTGCACTAGGTCCTGCATCCCCACCCATCTGCTGAAGAGTAGTGCTATGGTGAAGGACCACTCGTGCCAGTGTCAAAAAAAAATCCCGTGTCTCAGCAACTACGCGAGTTGCAGGTGGGACATCTGGCCCATGCAATGGCGCGTGAGGTGCAGGGATAGGGCGATTAGGGTCTTGGGCCCTCGCATTGGGTTAGTTTTGGGGCATCCCCCCACCGATCCCCTGAAAATACAAGTAAGAAAAATAGTTCACGTGTTTATGCAATACGAACTCCGCATACAACTTTCGAAGGAAATACATGGGCATTTCCCTGTTGTTATGCGGTGGAAAATCAAAGACCATATACCATCTATCCATCCAGTTATCGATAAATGGTTGGTATATGCACCACTCAATGGATATATGTGGTCGGTTTGCATTTGGGATTTTTCCAGTCCGAGGATCCCTGAATAATGCACAAATTTCCTCCTTTGTTATTTTTAGCCTTCTTATTGCCACATAATCCAATCCATCCTCTTGTTCTCTTCTTTTCCTCTCTCTATATGATGTGATATCATATAGTATATTAGTTGACTGTGAAATAGTGTCAACAATAGCATCCATGGTGGATGCAAGCGAACAGCGAATCTCATTGCCGCCACGAAAAGAGGCACTGATGCCCCTTAAGCGGGCAAGCTCAATTAGAATCGCGGCATTCAGATCCATTGCAGCAACTGCAAAAAAAACATCAATAAGCAAATCATTAGAAACATATACATGGCATATAATGACGTCTCTTCAAAATTGAAAATGTATTAAATCAAACTCAAGTTAGCAATTTAATGACAAATTCACTTACATATATTTATTTAAACTTAAGATTAAACATTTCACAATTAAAACGTAAGTTTCGTTCAACTTGTGACTACATTCAGTTAATGAGTAAGTAAGAATTGGATATAACTTGTTCTGGCTTCGAAAGATGGTTGCGCTAACTTAGAAAGATGATTTGAATTTTGTTGAGAGGTTTGTCTTTCGTTTAAGGTTTGGATTTTGGCAGGAAAGGAGGAATTGTTCATTGTTCCATATTTCTTCTATATGGGAAGATTAATAGGGAATGCCATTATGAAATTGTCCATGGTTCTATAGTGAGTACGAGTTCTTTCATCACTTTTTGAAAAGATGCTTGTTTATGCTTCCGGTCATATTGAAAAGATGTTTGTTTATGCTTCCTAGATTCTAGTGAGAGTGGTTTTTTTTCTAATGGTTATGGTTTTCACAATCTCTAGGAATTTTGGCTTGCATGTAATTTTAAAGCCCTTAATTCATATGTATGGCATATGATGTAGATTTTTAGGCAATATTTGGTTTGTTGGTGAATTTCTCTTGAAGGGTAGGCTCTTTTGGTCATGTAATTGTTTGGGTTATTGACTATTCTATTTTTTTTATGTACTAGAGAGTTTCATTTGATTAGATATAGAATAGCATCTAAATTGTTTTTTATGAGGGAAAAAGAAAATAAAAAGTTTAGTCTTCCTACATAATGCATGTCAATAGGGTTTTTTCCAATGGCATTGCCTAGAAACATTTGTGTCAATTGTATGTGATCAATTTATGTGTTTAGTCTTGGGGAAGGCATTAGCATATCATCATCTTTGGTTGGTTGGTGTTTTGGCTATGAGATGGTTGTTTATTTTTTATGGTTTTTATTGCATTTACAAATAAAAAATGGTAATTTAAGTATCTAATTGAAAAAATAAAGCTATGGGTAAATGAATTACTTGTTAATATGACGATTCACCGGAGGATTTGTCTTCAAATCGAGGAATGGGCACTCTTCCAAGCTCCTAGGGCACGGGCACGCCATTGTCTTCACGCTCCTGGTTGGTGAAAATGACTCTCGGTCAGGACTGTGTGTGTTTTTAATTGTTTTTAGATTTACAAAATGCGCACGCGTTATAAAGTTACAAAACACGTGCGCTTTTTGTAGTTCTATAACGCGTGCGCATTATGGTTACCCGGCCTACATGTCTGCTGACATGTCAGGCTTGGATTTACTATTCCAAGTGCTATGGAAGAGGAGCGCGTTCTTTTTCTATGTAACGTGAGCTTGTTCCTAAAAATTTGAATTGCATCTAAAAGGTCCCTCAACTTCTTGCACACACCCTTCTAATAATGGAAACAAGAAGTACAAATTGTCTACCAATATATCTAAACAAGGGAATCCCTCGACGAACATTCATGAATGAGGGACTGGGAGTGCAGTGAGCTAGAAAAGAACATGATTTCAACATCCTCATTGTCGCAAGCCTCTCAAATGTGTGTTTATGATTCGTCTTCCTTATTGACTATGACAGACACTAGACACCCAACTTGTAGTGATATTTGTTGGAGAATTTTAAGTTCTTCCTTATAGTGAACTAATAAATACTTAACCTTTTCAATAGGGTTAATAAACTTGATATAGATTTGAGGGACTATACATGATCTACCTAAAATTGGGCTTTTTGTTTGATCACTTCGAATTGGGGTATAAAATCGATATACATTGGAGGGACTATCCATAATCCACCTAAAATTGGGGATTTTGTTTGATCACTTTGAATTGAATGCCTAGGGAGGACATGATTCAATTCTAAAAATAACCGTTGAATTTAGGTTATTACATTTTGGGTTTTTTCTTTTAGGTAGGCCCAATCACACTTGACCAATAGAGCCACCATCAAGCGGAATCAATCCTCCATTCAAAGGTCCTTCCAAATTCCAATGCCTTATTTTTTTAACGACCTAAAAACCTAGTATTTCATTGGCCTGATAGAGTTGTCCCTTATCTAAGTTCAAAAAATATATATTTTCCAAGGACCAAGAGAGTAGAGATTGCTTTAGATATGTATGGACTCGCATTAGCTAAAATAGTAATGATTTTGTATCCACGCATGTGTCTCCATATTTGTATGAGATCTTTCTCCATGACATGAATGGCGGAATATGTCTCAACGGTTTATAATGTCAATCGTTTGAGGTCCATAGAGATGTGAATTATAGGTTTCCACACAATAATCGAGTGCGCAATATAGTCATCTCTTGTGGGCTCTGTGAGGTTAAATAAATAGTTGTTTCTCCTAAAACATTTAGGTGTTGACAATGATTTTCTGTTTATTTCTGATTTACAATTAGTTTGTGTGCATCTGAAATCCATAAACCATAATAGAACAAAAAAATATCAAAATTTTAAAATACTTGATATTTGTTGGAGAATTTGAAGTGTTTCCGTAAAATTACTAGGATAAGATGTCAATATTGGAGACACTTGTTTTTTTATTTATTTCAAATTTCTAGGATTTATATAATTAAGGGTATAGAAGGCATTTACTTTATGAGGATATCTCCTACATTAGGGAGTCCACATGGATAAGAATGTGCAATGTATGCATTGGATGTAAACCATTTCAATTTGTATTGACTTTGGTTCTTTCTTTGTGCTCCCTCCCTTACTACAATCTACCTACTCACCTACTCTTGCATATGTCATGGATAGATAGATTTGTTCTTGAATAGATAGACCGAACCATTATAGGCACTATGGGCATTCCAAATCAATTTCATTACATTATAGGAACTACATGCGCCGAAAGCAATATATAGGGAGACGAGAGTTTGTTATTACATAAGTAAGATAACTTGTCTTTCATGGTGCATTTCACCTAGAGGGGTATATCTCCCTCTTACTATTGTGACTAGTCTCAATGACTATTCCTTTTGGGTACGCACTTATTGCTTCAAAATGATTTTATTTTCATTTCCAATTCCAATAAGTTTGTGTACATTTGAAATTGACCATAAACTATAATAGACAAAAAAAATTACCTTTGAATATGAAAATAATAAAAGAGATGAATTGCTTTAAAACAAAAAAATGTTTTTTTACCATAACTGAAATGATTTACATTGTTCAAAGTGATTCCTCTCTTCAATTATTGTACTGTTCTTTAATTAAATCGAGATTGAATTTTATTAAAAAAAGATTAGATAGTAATACAAGATTAAGTTGTAGTTGATTAATCCTAACTTTTTATTTATTTTTTTAAGAATTATGTCTTTTAGGTTATATTGGAGTAAATGAGATATGATAATTTAGGTTACTTTTTACATTAAATGTTTCCTAGGTTATGGCCAATAACTCACTAATTATTAAAAATTTCTCTTAAATTATTCTTTTATATAAAAATTTGTAGTATTTCTAGGTTAGAATTAGATATTACATTTAGTTCTATATTTTATAAAAAAATAGGTTAAGTAATTCACAATTTATTCATTAAGAAAAATATTTGATATTAATAAATTTAATTTAGACTTATATTCTATTCTAAGTTTAGAATCATTTTAGCAATTTAGGGTGTTTGTTTTAATCACAACTTAGACTTCCTTATATCTAGCTTAACATTTGCAGGGTTTGGGTTTGGTCTTAGTTATATAATGGACATTATCTATTTCCTAGTTTTCTCTTGAAATGTGTTGTTAAAGATATATTAATAAATCTTTATTTGTTACTCAACTCAACTCATTGCCGACGATTACCTTGCATACCACTCCTCAAACCTATCAAACCAGAATTTAAGAGAAGAGATTGTAAATATGTTTTTTTGTCAAAATGACATTTTTTAATCATGTAAGGTTCACGAAGAGATTATAGTATATAATAGGGCCTTGGTTTTTGTCTAACCTTTTTACATAAATTTAAGGTGGAATTTTGAAAAGATAATTGTTGAAGCCCTCTCAAACTCCTTCTCGTGTGAGATCCAGATACTAGTAAGATCCACATTGAAGTTTGAAGGATACTTTTTCAATGTGTTTGAATAATAAGTATATGCATTGAGTTTTGAAAAGAGAAATGGGAATCCCTATCAATCCCTCTCATTTGACATCTAGATGTTAGTAGACTCAAGACTAAAGTTTAAAGGATAAATTTTCAAGTGTTCTAATACTTAGGTTTATTATGGTGAAGACAATGCTTAGTGATTAGGTGGAGTTTGAAATTGAATGGCTAGTTACTCACTAATTGGGTCCATATGGACAAACATATAAATTAGCTTTGTGATGGTATTTGTAACTTTTTTTGGCGGTTAATGAAAATGTGGATTGGAAAAAACTTCATGTAATGTAAAATGTCATGGAAAAGTCATTCTTCTGTTTTTTTTACTTTTATGTTATTTCTTTAAACCATTGGTTATGGTAATGATAAGTGGTCACAACAAGGATCAACAATTTTAAATCTCATAGGGATGTACAATGTTAGAAGTATAATAGTTTTACGAATATACCTTGGCACTCGACAAAAATCACCTTTTTAGTTTTTATTAATAATGTTAGGGATCTGATGATTGATCTCTTTTGGCCTTATAATATAGCACTTATAGTAGTGGAGCTCTTCTCAAAAACAATTCTAGACACAAATAAGCTTTGGTACCTCATGAGGCTACTTTCATCCCCAATTTCATATTATGCATTCAGATAAGGTTGTTAGTAGTTCTCCACTACTAGAATCACTTTGGCATGATAGGAAAAAAACATTTCCCCTCACAAAATAAATAGGCCAAAAAAATGCAATACAAAAACCTAATACTCCTAATGGTTCTGGCTATGTTCACATTAATTAACAAAACAAGTGCACCAATATCTTCCTAAATGGTCTTTTTTCCAATCTCATCTTTGATTATGGGTACATTTTCGTCACTCTCAACCTTTATTTTAGTCTCTCCTCCTCTAATCTAACTCTTAGACGTGATAAATCATCATATACATAGTTTACCTCACTAATTCTATGTAAAAGTTGAATCACTTAGGATTTCTTCTTATTATCTTTTTTTTTCTATACACTGTTTTTAATAAATAATAAAATTTTGTTATACACTTTCTGTTTCAAATGAAAAAAATGATTTATTTATACACTGTTTTTAATAAATAATAAAATTTTGTTATACACTTTCAGTTTCAAATGAAAAAATGATTTATTTTTACATGTTGAAAGGTTAAATTTCTTACAACCTGGGACCCTGCCCTTCAAATTTGATCCCTGTCAGCATCGCCATTAACGATTATCCTCTAACCTAAAAGGACGATAATAAATCCTGCATTTTAAAACCTAAAAGGACGATAATAACTCCTGCAATGTTAGAAGGTGATCTGCGTGCTACGTAGTGTTATAATAACCAACCACAACAATTACCGATTATCCTCCTAACCTAAAAGAACGATAATGACTCCTGCAATGTCAAACCTAAAAGGACGATAATAACTCCTGCAATGTTAGTAGGTGATCCTGCGTGCTACGTAGTGTTATAATAACCAACCACAACGATTGACGATTATCCTCCTATTCATTCCCATGGCAAGTGTCTGGTTTAATCTAACGCGAACTTCTAACGATTCCAAATTCAAATGTGTACTCATATGGACCTCACAAGAACTTTAAGCGATTCCAAATTCAAATGCGTACTGAAATGGAACTCACAACTACGCCAACTACGCCACATTCAGTCAAACACCGACCCAACAGCAATATTGATAATCTGGTTATTCCCATCTATTTTACAGCATCGTCATATTTTTGGTTCAAGCAGCTTTGGGCATCCAGAGAACAAGGTGCAAGCGAGTTTTATCAATGGAGAGACTTCATTTGGACGAGCATTGCTCCCAATTAGGTCAGCTGACTGTAAATGTAATAGGGTCTGTCATGGTCCCACCTTCCCGACCTTCTCCCAAAACCACACTCTATCTTTCCAATTTAGATGACCATCTCATTGTAAGGCGTAGATTCGATACACTGCTTGTGTATAATAATGGTTCTCATAATATTTCGCCCTCCCCAAATCCTGTGAAGGTTATTAGAGATGCCCTGTCACAAGTATTGGCTTACTATTACCCAGTTGCAGGCCGGGTAAGGAGAACCCACGACGGCCTAAAACTCCAGGTAGAGTGCACTGGGGAGGGCGCTCTCTTTGTTGAGGCCTCCACGCATAACACTCTTTCACTGCTCAGCGAATTGGAGGAGCTGCAGCATTCGTTTGAGCAACTGCTCTTTCAGGTTCCGCTCACTACAGAAGTCGAGGAAGTACCACCTCTCATATTTCAGGTAAACTTTTTCCTCTTCTTCTGCCGTGATTCCTATGATTTTAATGGATCCGTTGAAATCAAACATGATCTCATTAAAATGGTCGCATTCATTTAAAAATAGGTAACCCGCTTCCAATGCGGGGTCTTTGTTGTGGGTGTCAGTTTTGACCATACTCTGTGTGACGGGGGCTTTGTTGTGGGTGTCAGTTTTGACCATACTCTGTGTGACGGACGAGGAGCAGCACAGTTTCTCAAGGGAGTTGCAGAGATTGCAAGAGGAGTGGCAGGGCTTTCGAAACCCCAGCAGCACTCCCATCTGATCCGTTTTCAGCATGATGAGCTCCTTGAAAGTGGATTCGTCGTAAACCCTAATTGTTCCATACCCAATGTGAATGCCGAGGAACTGACCCTCGCTTCGTTTTAGTTAAACTCGGATGCTTTACAAAGGATAAAGCAGCCCATCGCAGAAGAGCTGAAGGAGAATTGTACAACCTTCGAAGTCTTAGCAGCGTTAGCCTGGCGAGTGAGAACAAGGGCTCTGGGGATTCCTCTTGATCAAGCTGTCAGGCTTCTCTTCGTGGTAGACGTGAGGAGGGCGTAAGACCCCCCGCTTGCAGAGGGATACTACGGCAATGGTGTGTATTTGGCATGTGCACGCACCACTACAGTAGCAGAGGTTGTCAATGGATCCCTTTCAGTTGCTGTACAACTGAAAGGGATCCATTGACAACCTCTGCTACTGTAGTGGTGCGTGCACATGCCAAATACACACTACGGCTCTCTGCAAGCGGGGGGTCTAACGCCCTCCTCACGTCTACCACGAAGAGAAGCCTGATAGCTTGATCAAGAGGAATCCCCAGAGCCCTTGTTCTCACTCGCCTGGCCGGCTGAGCTTATACAGCATGTAAGTTCATGCTGGTTAAGCCAGCTGGCGTGGTTCCAGGTCGAAAGAGTCTACCCTCCTTCCGGGATTGTTTTTAAACTTTTCGACTGCACTGTAGCCCACTGCCATCAATTTAATATGGCCTGTACTCCCCCGTTCCGAGCTGCATTGTCATCAATTTAATTTAATGTGGGATGTACTCCGCAGTCACATATGTCCGAAGCAGCGAGCAGTAGAGGACGCCATTCTCAGCCAAAGGCCAGAAGAAGGGACCAATTACTGGAATGCCCAGACTCACAGGAGAACCATGATCTATGTTCATGCCAAGCTCATGATAGGTAGATATTCTCTGTCATTTTTCTCCAGCTTGAAAGGCTGGGCTACCATATTTTCTTTCAATATTCTTGAGTCGCTACGAATCAGCACATATCCCTACTTCATTCACCTCACTGAGCTGTAAAATGTTTTCTTTGTGTTATTCAGTGGACGATGAATATATTATGATAGGGTCGGCCAACCTGAACCGGCGATCGATGGACGGAGCCAGGGACACGGAAATAGCCCAAGGATGTTACCGGCCGGAGCACATCAACAAGAGGGATCGCCGAGCTCGAGGGGAGATATTTGGATACCGAATGTCTCTCTGGTACGAACATTTTGCCCATAAGAATGGAGGCTTGCGGCCTGAATATGTCCACCCTGAGAGTGTTGAATGCGTGAGGATGGTACGCAGGATATGCGAGGGAATTTGGGAGTCTTTTGTTCGGGAGGAGACTGTGGAGGATCTGCCGGGCCATCTTATGCTATGCCCTCTGGCGCGGGTGTTGGACGACGGGTCGTTGGATGAGGATGAGGGTATTGTGTTCCCTGGTACCAAGGCTTCTGTGAAAGGCCAGAAATCTGACGTCATTCCTCCCATACTCACAGTCTAATCATCCGGCGGATACCTCCCCGTTTTGAATCTGTGGATGCTAGCTTAGCTTACATGTTAGTTTACAATGGCAGAGACCGGGGATGGAATTTAATAATCAGAGTAAAATAAACCGCATGTTTGTTGTAAACTTTTTAAAAATCATTGTTAAATAAACCATTGGTTCGTTGTAAAGTTTTTAAACAATGCATTTGACTCACTTGCAAAGCTAAATATATAAAATAAATATACTTTTTAGAGCACCGTGTGCTTTTTTAAACCCTGCATTTGATTCTATTGGAAAAACAATAATATATATGTATACTTTTTAGATCTACGCTGGTCATAAATGGTTACCACTACTAGCAGTTTGCATGGTGTATGTTTATTATATTTGTTTTTAAAAAGTTGAGAGATACTTGTTTTCATAGTGTTTGAAAAGAGTAGAGTAGGGCTGAATATATAAGGTAACATAGAAAGAGGTTTTTGATTATCTTTCAAGCCATATAATGTTTTTATTAGCTTGGTACTTTTTTGATTTTATGTGGAGAGTGGAGAGTACAGAGGCGATTTACAGTATATATGAGTGATGAAAAAAATTTAAAATGTAGAAATAAAAATAACATAAATTTATCTTAAATCAAATTTATTGAGATATATATATTTTTATTTTATTTTTTTTACAAATACAAAATATATAAATACCTTAAGTAATTTGATTTTACTTATTTGTTTATTTTTTTAAAATTCTATATAAATATTTTTAAAACATTTAATATAATATGTTTATATAAAATGAATTTATAAAATTATTACTTTTATAGGTGTTTATATATTATCTTATATTATAAACTTTTTTGAGGAGATCAACAAGATTAATTCTAGTGTAACAAATGTAAAACCAAGATAACCACATTACTTGTGACTATGCTAATATACATATATTTTGTAAATTAAAATCATTCATTTGAACCTCTAAAAAAAATGGTGCCCTTATTGAAAAATACTACTCGGTAGGTTGCTTATAAATTAAAAAAAGAGTTATTTTTAAAAGTTATTTTTCTTAAAATATACATAAAACATTCAATATTTGCGGTAAGACCGGTCATGTGCCATTTTTCTCTGATTCATGTCACAAAAAATCAAAGAAAACATTAAAATATATATATATATATATATATATATATATATAGTCTCCAAGAGAGAATAATTTATCAAATAATGTATCTATTTAATTAAAAAAAAAATTAATTATTTTGAATAATTAAAATGCAATAAATAAATTATATGACAATAAAACAAATATTTAATAATATATTCCAAAAAATATTACCCTAACTAAAATCTAATATTATAACTAATTCCTCAAATTTATATTACCAAATAAAACTAATTTAAATCTAATCTAATATTTGATATTATAATTAAAAAATAAAACAAAATATATATCATAAGTTTTAAAACTCTAAATTTTTAAAATCTAAAACTAATTATGATTATGGACAAAATTAAAAATAAAACAATAAATTTAAATAGTTGTTATTTTATAATGTGTAAAAAATGTAGGCAAATTTACCGTATCCATATTATGCTGAATATTTGACCATTAATTGCCTCATAATTTTAATACATAAAGTTCAATAATGGCAAATTATGCTAACATTGTTCGCATTAATGCCTAAGAGAATGAGCAATATACATATTGCACCTTGCACTCGATCAAATTGCACCTTGCACTTTATCAAATTGCACCTTGGCCTCCACCCTATTCCACCCTATTTAGAAAGAAATTATTTCTAGTATTTTTAATTAATGAGTTTCAAGTTTTTATTCTAAATGTCTTCTTCCTAAAATAATCATTTAAATTTTATTAATGTATTTTATCTTTGTCCATATTTATGAGTAATTATTTTATTTTATTAATATATATTTTTTAATTATTTTTTTATTTTTATAATTATTTTTTTTAATCCTCTTCCTAGTAAATTAGCACTTTGTTGGTTGGTATATTGGTGATTAGAAGTTGATACATTAATAGCTTATAATGAATAATGATTAGTAGTTAATTAATAATGGGTTAGGGTTAATTGTTTTTGTTTGAAGTTAGTGAGTTTTTACGTTGGAGTACAAGTTAGAGATCATTGGAAAGTAGTATGTTAAAGGTTGGTGTTTATGGCTAAATAGTTAGTTGATGGTAAGTGGATATTTGTTTAAAATTTTGAAAATATCAAATTAATTTATTAAATTAAATTTACATATATAAGTTTATTATATTATAAATTTTATAAAGTAAAAAATTAAAAAAAAATTATGAAATTTTAGATGTATAATTTTATAATTTTTATATTGTTTGATTGTTTTTGTGTAAAATACTATTTCTTTGAACTTTAAAAAGTAGTAAAGTGACATTTTGATTTAAAAAAATAAACACTATGAAATTGTGATAAGATGAGTTTGTTAAAAGAGGAGCCTCACTCTCTATAGATTTTTTTTAAAAGAGTATTGGACATGTTATTCATGGCTTAAAGGGGGGATTCAATAAGGGAACTTAGTAACATTTTTTGTTGGAATGTAACCATATAAGTTCTCCAAGCTATCTTCGGGAGCATGGAATTCCTTGTGATCGAAATTTAGTCAACTTTAAGATATATGGGGATCACAATAACACTCATCCACCCAAATATTTAGACTGGCAACACATTATTCAAAAAATTCAAAAATGGATGAAACAATGGGGAAGCTACTAGCTAAATCCAACTAGTTGAATTGTCTTCATAAAGAAATAATAGAAGCTAGCATATCCTATAGGGATTGACACTGCTAGGCCATGTGGGGAACATGAACCAAGGAGCTCAACTTGTTTGCAAGTTTCTTTGATGGGTGGGGGGGGCGGGGTATTAATATAAAACAATTCTACCATAAAAATTGAACTCCATTTGATCTTCAAAGGATTGTAGAGGGTTGGAGATAAAATATCCCTAATCGGTGAATCAATCAACGCAGGCATAAAATATGTGGTTCCTTGTTTCCAACAAAGATGCATAGTGGAAATCCATTCTCCACAAAAAAATTACATCCATTTAACTCACCTTAGATGTGTATAAAATCCCATTAGAGAAAGCAAAGGCCCACCAATAAAAAGACTAAGCAAAGTGAAGGATAATATTATTTAGAAAAGTCTCACTTCAAGGTGTTTGGAAGCAATGGTCACATAAACGTATGAAAAGATAGGATTCTCAACAATCTACCCCTTAATCTTTGTCAAGAAACTAGAATTAAAAGCATAGATGAAAGAAAACAACCTCACCCTCTTAAGTCAAATCTTTTACTAGGATATTCATAAAGGCCAATGGACAAGTTAGAGAAAACCAAATCTCCGAGAGGACCTTCACCAACAATGGGAAAAGCTACAAAATTGTGAGGAGCAACTCCAATCAATAGAGATATTTGGGACAAACAAGGATGGGGTCTTTGTGTAGGCGATTTCTTTGTTAAACAATGATTCAAAATTTAAATAAATGAGCCCCTGGTTGCATGCCCTATTAATTGGCTCAAGACTGCAGTATGTCCAATTGCATTCTTGCTTCCGCCAAAAAGCAAGAGAGGTGTAAAGATGGCATTCTGCGTTCCACGGGAAGGATTGAAAGCACTTGAAATGGAAATGCATAGTCCGATGTGAATGGTAGTTACTCTGGTTGGAAATGCAGTTGTTCATGTGCAAAATAATTAACCAATCGAAAAAAGCATGCAAGTTGTTTGTTCTTTAGAAATAAGAAATTTTCAGTTGTTTACATGTAACAACTTACATGTAAATATATATAGAAATAAGTGTAAATTTCAGTTGTTGATCTCGTTTGTTAACATGTAACATCTTGGTCTATATTTGATTTTGGGACTATTTTGGATTTTACTGAAATTTTGATGAGCTTCTTTGGCGTTATAGTTCTTTGGACTACCTGGTTTTCAGTTGTGGTCTATGAGAGTTCAAATTTTCTCTTGCATTATTAAAATGAATGAGAAATATTAATAATTATTTCAAGAATATTTATTTGTGTTTTTATTTTGTTGGAATGAAGTGCTATAGGGGAAAGAAATTTGCCTTCCTCCTTCAGTGCCACTTTCTTTTCTTTTATATATATGAGTTACAAGGAAGGGGAAGAGCGGCCTGAAGGGAGTACCGGCTCACTACTCTTCCCTTGTGTTTAATACTGTATTTTTTTTTAATATTGTATTAATATTGTGTGATTATGAATTGCATAGAAGAGGGGCGACCTACAAACGGAGGGTTGGCTCCATCCATTCTACCCTTGTTCTATACAAGTATTTAGTTATGATTGCCATTCATTAAATAGAGCAGTCATTAGGGAAGGTTGATCTTGCTATGTGGTCTTTTATTAGACTCTAGAGGAGCGATCCTCTATGGAAACTCATCCTATCTCTTGTTAATATGTTTATTGTTTACAAGATGTGTGAAGAGCGAGATTGTTGAATCCCATCTATCGTTTAGTTAACATATAGAAAATTGTTGAATGAAGAAAGCATCTCTCTTGGAAGGGAAAGGGAAGACGACTCCATATTTATGGTTATTGTTGATAAAAGTGTTGAATGAAGACAGCGTCTCATTCTTCGGAAAGAAGCTATCTCTAAAATTATGTTTATTGTATAGAAAAATAGAATCGTGAGAAGAGAGTACTCCTCTTTGAGAAGTGTCGAAAAGCGACATGATGTTTAATGATAGCCAAATCATTTGTGTAATTAGCCCATTAAAAGCTCTATACCATTAAAGAGATTATAATTAAGCTTTTTTATTTTGTGCATAAAAAGTTGACTTCTCTATCCTTTAACATTTCTGAGTCGAACTGTAATAGTTGAAAACCTTTACAAGGTTACCAATTTAAAGAATGAACTTTAATGTTTGAGAAGCCAAGCTTACTCTTTAAGAAGTCAAATGTTTTATTATGTCCCCGATATCGTTTTTAGTTAGGGGTCATTTTTCTTTGGATGGGCGGTATGTAGATCACTTGAGCTCTACAACAAAGGTTTACTTATAAAGCATTTTTTTAATATTTCAAATTTTGAAAGAAAAAAAATTCTGCTTCTATTAGCTCCGTCCGTGATGACGCATTCATCGTTTGGAGTGTCCACAGTCCCACCTAGCGGCATGCTGTCTATCACTGGTTTTTAAATGTGTGCTGAGATTACTTTCATGCGAAGTCCAAGTTTCTAGTGTCATTTGAATACATAGCCAAGGTGGAATCAATTGTAGTTTTGTCCATGCGTCAAATAATACACCAAATGATCTGGAGAAACATTCATTTCGCCATTTTCTCGAAGAAAGCGCCATCACTATGAGGTTAACGCTTCTTCCTTGCTATATCCTTTCTGTTTCAAGAGAACTATGTTGTTTTTTAACACAGTTTGTGGAGAACGACCCATCACCTGGGATTGATTTAGGAAGCTCTAAATGCCAGACACCCATACTTGTAGAAATCACAGGAGCCTCTTGCTAATGTATTAAACACTGAAAATATTTTGGGTTCACAAGGGCTGTGCTCCATAGCATTTTATGTCTTGCATTTGTAGTTCAGAAATGTTGAAACTTCATGAGCATATTAGCTTATTGAAGCATAAGCTCCCACAATTAGATATTATATTTATCTTTTTGGTTGTTCAGCATTATTTGAAAGTCATTTGGAGTATGATGGTCGGTAGATTAAATCTCTCCTCGTTAGCAATATGGACAATGATATGCAGGAAATAGAGAATTGTGGGACCTGGGATTTGAATTCAGCCTATTGTTAAATGAAATTTTGATGGCAATTATTATACAGATGAATAGTCTCATTTAAGTAACAACCCTGTGCTTTTAAAGTAACTCATTTTATCCTTGTACACATTTACTTATTTTATGTAACATAGAAAAGAGAAACAATGAATTATGTTAAATTAACACCTTCTAAAAGTCTTTATACTACCAATACCAATAGTTGTCATTCACATGAAAAATAACTGAGAAATACTTCTATTTCAGATTGTTTCATTGTATGTTTATGCAGCTTGCCTTATGTTAAGTAATTGTTCCTGTTAATAGATAAAAAATATTAGTAATGTGCTAGATGTCAAAAAAGTGGGAAATCCAAAAGTGGAAAGCCCGCTATTACGCTGTATCGAACATGATTGAGGTTTTGGAATTTGTGATAAAAACGTTCCTCCTAGCGTTGGATGAGAAGCATACATCTAACTTCAACTCGTCATGAAAGAATTATTTATATTCCACTTGGATGCACTTCTATATATATGTGGAGAGTGTTATATCTTATTCTATAACAAATAAATGGAGGTGTAGACATTTCAAAAGTAACACGGCTGAGTGGACTACTTCAAGTTTCTAGGAAGATCGTCTTCGGGATTATAACATCTACATATTATATGGGATTATAACAGCATTAGTTTAGCATTCTGTTAAGTGAATATATGTTAAGTCATGTTCACAAGTATTATTTAATAATCTTTAAATGAAGTTTTAAAGCAGTGGGTATCTATTGTTTTTTTGAGGTTTTAAAGCAGGAGGTATCTATTGGTTTTTTTCAATTTTTTCATGCATTATTTTTTATTTTATAAGTTTAGTAATGTGTTATGTTTTTGGTTCAATTTGTTTCTGAATCATTTCTTTTTAAGTCTAGCACTGTGTTTTTTCTGTAACATTTTTATAAATCATCAACTTTTTATTTAATTGTGGATATCATAAAAAGTTAATAATATAAAAAAAATATTTAAAATTTAGATTAAAATCAATAAGAAGATAACAATCAAATTGTGAACATCTAAAAGACATACAGCCAAAAGCTTACCTTATATCACGTGGACATTAAATTGATGAAAAAATAAGATTTTTGAAAATAAATAAATTTAATTTTAATATCTTTAAAAGCTATTTTAGTTATTTATAATAATTACATATTACAATATTTAAAAAGTAAAAATAAAAATTTGTGTTATATATATAAAGTTACTTATTATGTTATGATTTTGATTCTTTTATTCTTTTAACTTGTTACAATTGGTGATTTAGGAATGTAAATAATTTTTTCAAGAAAATTAAGTTTTCTTACAATTTTAAAGATTAATAAAACAAAATTGGTCTCAATAAATATTAATAATCATACACATCAATAATAAAGTATATATTATAATTGTAACACTTTTTCTAAATAAAAATATTAATATAATCTTTATCATGTAAAATCTTAACTATTAACATAATTTAATTTAAAGCTAATTTACTCAAATCTTATAGAATAAATTTATGAAAAAACATGTATAAAACACATGGCCTTCATGTGCTTTATTTATAAACAGAATAAAGGATGTTTTCTTTTTTAATTAATGAAAATTGTTAGAATAATCCGTGGGGATTATTGTAAATAAATAATAAATAGGAATATGAATAGATAGGAAGGTGAAAAGGTTGGTTCTCAACCGCCATTGTAATGTATAAATATTTGCTTTGGTAAGGGAATAATATTGATCGGGAGTTATTACCAACAAGTGGTATCAGAGCCAGGTTGCCTGCCTGCCATAACTCCTGCCTATTTCCAGTCTGCCCATTCAGCTTGCCAGTCCATTGCCAGACTACTCCATCAGTCTGCCAGTCGATTCGCATGCATTGTATGCGTTACATTTCCCTCACGCTGAGTTTTTCTTGTGCTGCGATTTTGTTGAGAGTCTTCCACTGAACGCAGAAACCCTAATTTTTGCTGTGTTTTAACATCCCATTTTCAATATAGTGTGCCCATACTTGTGAAGACTGTGCCCTCTTGTAGCGTCCTTCCACATTGCCAGAGAGATGCGATTTCAAATGGTTCTCTTCCGTGAAGAGACTGCTGAGTAAGAGCCTGCGTTGGAGACTGCTCTTACTGAATGCGTTGAAGACTGAGCCCGTGAATGCTGTGCGTGGAGCTATCTGCATTCTTTGTGTGAAGGCGTTATTTGTGTGAAGGCGTGGAGCTGTCTGCATTCTTCCTATGAACGGAGATTGTTGCGACTTGAAGCCGTGATATGCTTCTGCATTTTTTGGAGATGGAGATCATTGGTGGAGAGTCACGCCTTCATCAACTACGTGGAGACTATTTGAAGAGCCGCTGGCTGCATGGAGGAGACCTACGTGAAGCCTGAGCGTGAGACTCATGTTGTGAGAGCTGGGACCCTTTGAAGACTGTTTGCTTAGACTGCTGAAGACTGCTCCCATACGTGTGACGGTTGAACTACAAAAGTTGTGAAGCTATGGAAACCCTAATTTCTATGTGAACACGTTGAAGACAGCGTCCGTGGCTGCGTTGAATCCTGAACCCTAACTTCTGTTGAGTTTGAAAAACTCAGTCTCAGTCCATTACTCAAAACGTGGAGTTTTCTGGTAAATTCTGGTAAATTCTCACTGTGCGTGGAGTTATTACTCTTACTGTCTGCAAATATGTTTATATGTATGAGTGGTGGTCCCGGCGTGGCTGAAGATAGCTTCTGTTCACTATTTACCCTAGACTATATGCTAAATTTGTTGGGATATCGTTTCCTTGAATCTGGTGTTGCTGCGACCTACAATTGATCAAGACTGCGTGTGTAGATTCAAGTTTTTTAAGAGCGTGAAGACCGGTGGACACAATTGGAGACTCAAGTTCTTTTTCCAGAACGTGAGTATGCTGCCTGCGTGAAGATTGCTACTACTGCGATCGTTTTAAAAAATGAAGACCGCTGATGGAGAGAGACTTCCCTCTTCAACTACGTGAAGTATGGCTGCTGAGATGAACCCGTGAATATTGTGAACCTGAATCATTGAAAGAATCTGCAAAGGCTAAGAGAAATCACTAGAGACTCTCCTCTTACTCAGTCGCATGGAGTGAATTGCTACGATTTCCTTGAACTGAAATTGCAAAGTATCCACTCTAAGTTTGAAGGCTGCGTTGGAGTGCACTCCCAGTTCTATTCTGTCGCTGGACTCTTACGAATTGGGAGTAATAAATGCTGCATGAAGCTCATTCACGCCCTCATTTAGCTTGTTATGATATGAAGCTCGTTTAGACTGTGTAAAACCTAAATTTTCTTAGTGACTGTGTGCTGTAAAATTTAAATTTAAATTTTACATTGAAGATTGTTGGTCTGCTTTTTTTTTGTCATCTCTACCAGTATATGATGCGGCATGATCAATGTGTATTTAATATGCTGCGTATGAGTTCTGCTATACCTAATATGTAACCACGCTCTCTTGACTTTGAGAGAAATGAGAGAACTCTTTTGATGCTACGATTTTCTGAAGAGATATTGTGGTTGAATGATATTATATTTTGACTGATATATAATGCTTGCTGCAACTGCAATGTGAATATTGATTTATACTGAAGAATAATAGCTACGTGGAGTACTAATTCAAGGAGAATGAACATGCTGTGTGTTTGGTGCATTTTGGATATATGAGACTGAACCTGTGGAGCTGCCTACAAAATCAAGCGAGCGTGTATAATTCTGAATACTGAGACTGATACTGACTGATATTGACTGATATATTTTGTATTGAAGGAGCCTGTAAATCACCTTGGAAGAGACTGTAGACCTGCAAGGTTATTGTTTTTCTTTTTGTCATATCAAGTTATTGTTGTAAACTAACAGTTGTAAAGATGCACTATTTGGGATCTAGTATTGGTGCTGCCCTAGCTGGCAAAGACCAATCCAAAGACCCTTCCAAGGGAGATTGCAGCAAGAGAGGCAGAGGGGGCAGAAGCAAAAGATCAAAATTGCAGTGCAAGCGTTGTGGAAAGACTGGGCACACATCAGATCAGTGTTGGGCTTCATGGGATTCCATCAAAGACAAGAACAACCAGAAGAAAGATGACCAAGATGCTAGTAAAACTTCTGATTCTTGTATTGTTGCACATTGTAATCTTGGATTTAATGAAACGACTTCTCTTTCATCTTATAAATATTGTTGGCTGCTTGATACTGGTGCAACATCACACATGACATTTAGAAAAGACTGTTTTGAAGAACTGAATGAAAAAATAGATGGCATAGTGTACTTTACAGATAAGTCAAGTATTAAACCAAAGGGAATGGGCACCATTCGACTGAAGATGCCTGGATTCCCTGATTTCTTGTTGAAGAACGTTCTCTATCTTCCAAAGTTGCAGAGAATCCTACTGTCCTTGGTGGAGATTCGACAGCAAGGCCATTCCATCCACATGTTTGATGGAATCGTTGAAATAAGAAAGTCCTCTGACAACCAAGTCATCATGACCGGATATGAAGATGGGAAGTTGTTGAAGCTCAAGTGTTCATCCGCAAGATTTCAGAACTATGCCTACCTCTCTCAGCATGGAGAAGGTAATATGTCATCTAGCTCATTGTGGCATGCAAGATTT
>LPNX011085631.1:22177-55203 GCA_001517045.1 Pseudotsuga menziesii
CGCTGTTTCATGGAGATCACGCAAACAGTCAGTTCCAGCAGATTCAACAACAGAAGCAGAATATGTGGCTGCAGCTGAAGCAACAAAATAAATAGTATGGCTTAGGAAGATACTTGAAGATTTGCAAGAAAAACAAGAGAGCTCCACTCCATTGTTGGTCGACAATACTTCTGCAATCAAACTGGCTAAGAATCCTAGATTCCATGATCGAACCAAACACATCAACACAAAGTATCATTTGATTCGACATCATGTAGAGGCCAAGATAGTCCATCTTCGACATTGTTCCACAAATGATCAAATTGCAGACATCTTCACCAAAGCGCTTGGATGAGAAAAGTTTGAAAGATTCAGAAACATGCTCGGACTTACAAACACCCCTTCGAATTAAGAGAGGGATTGTTAGAATAATCCGTCGGGATTATTGTAAATAAATAATAAATAGGAATATGAATAGATAGGAAGGTGAAAAGGCTGGTTCTCAACCGCCATTGTAATGTATAAATATTTGCTTTGGTAAGGGAATAATATTGATCGGGAGTTATTACCAACAAAAATCTCTTAATATTACACATGACGTTCATGTCTTTTATTTATAAAATGATATAAGAAATGTTTCATTTTTATTCTAGTGAATATATGAATATTCTCCTTGTGAAGAGCATAACACTCCATCCCACAACCACTAGACTTAGAGCTAGACCCAATTAACAATTTATTATATAAAAACTTTATTATTAATATATTTTAAAAATACATAAACAAATTTGCATTTGCATATATAAAATTTTAATCAACATTCTGAAGATACACTTTCCTCCAATAAAACTTAATTTATGATTTTTTTAGTATCTTACTTGATTTTCAAATGATTTATTCTTTTTTTATAAATGCAAATGTGTAATGGTTTTGTATTAAAAAGACTCAAAAATCAAGTGAGAAATTAGAACCAAAAAAAAAAAACTCCACCTAACTACTCTCACGATAATTTAATTGTGTAATTGTTTTGTATTAAAAAGACTCAAAAATCAAGTGAGAAATTAATTACACAAAAAAAAACTCCACCTAACTACTCTAGAGAATTGAAAATATTTAAAAACAAAATTCCCTTGCTACTATCCTAAATATCAAGAAACCTTAAGTACTTACGTACAATAACATGTATATATATACCCTAATTTACACACAGTAACACACACTAACATACTAGATACAATTCTGACATGTACACACAATTTAACATACTCTACATTACCCTAGACGACAAGTTAACATCATACCATAAAGCACATCTCATGACTTGCATGATTACGCACCAAACCCTCTCATACCTTGTCTCAATACCCTAATTCTAGACCATGCAACTTGGTGACTCATCAACTCATTAACTTTTTAACATCATACAATTCTAACACATGTACAATAACATGTATATATATACCCTAATTTACACACAGTAACACACACTAACATACTAGATACAATTCTCACATGTACACACAATTTAACATACTCTACATTACCCTACGACAAGTCAACATCATACCATAAAGCACATCTCATGACTTACCAGGTACATTACCCTACCTTGTTCTGTCTCATAAAGCACATGTCTCGTGACTTCCATGATTAAGCACCAAACCCTAGTTGGACATCTCATACCTTGTCTCAAGACCCTAATTCTAGACCATGCAACTTGGTGACTCATCAACTCATCAACTTTTTAACATCATACAATTCTATCATGTACATGTAATAACATATATACCCTAATTTACACATAGTAACACACACTAACATACTAGATACAATTCTGACATGTACACACAATTTAACATACTCTACATTACCCTACAACAAGTTAACATCATACCATAAAGTACATCTCATGACTTACCCTACATTACCCTAACTTTCATGATTGCTCACCAAACCCTAGTTGGACATCTATGACCTTGTCTTGACCCTAGTTGTATCATGCAAGTATTGGTGATCATGTGTTTGTAGTTCACTCTCCTAACTTGCATGATTACACACCAAACCCTAGTTGGATGTATCTCATACCTTGTCTTGACCCTAGTTGGAGCATGCCACAATAATGTTTAGTTCCCAATAATGTTGTTTTGCATGTGCAAGTATTGGCACGATCTCATGTGTTTGTAGTTGACTCGAGCCTAACTTGCATGATTTCTCACCAAACCCTAGTTGGACATCTCATACCTTGTCTTGACCCTAGTTGGAGCATGTGCAAGTATTGGTGATCTCTCATGTGTTTGTACTTGAGTATCTTGACTTGCATGATTGATCACCAAACCCTAGTTGGACATCTATGACCGTGTCTTGACCCTAGTTGGAGCATGCAAGTATTGGTGATCATGTGTTTGTAGTTCACTCTCCTAACTTGCATGATTACGCACCAAACCCTAGTTGGATGTATCTTATACCTTGTCTTGACCATAGTTGGAGCATGCCACAATAATGTTTAGTTCCCAATAATGTTGTTGTGCATGTGCAAGCCTTGGCACGATCTCATGTTTTTGTAGTTGACTCGAGCCTAACTTGCATGATTGCTTGCCAAACCCTAGTTCGACATCTCATACCTTGTGTTGACCCTAGTTGGAGCATGCACAACTTGGTGACTCATGAAAAACTAGTTGGTGCATGTGCAAGTATTTGTGATCTCATGTGTTTGTAGTTGACTCTCCTAACTTGCATGATTGCTCACCAAACCCTAGTTGGACATCTATGACCTTGTCTTGACCCTAGTTGGAGCATGCAAGTATTGGTGATCATGTGTTTGTAGTTCACTCTCCTAACTTGCATGATTACGCACCAAACCCTAGTTGGATGTATCTCATACCTTGTCTTGACCCTAGTTGGAGCATGCCACAATAACATGTTTAGTTCCCAATAATGTTGTTGTGCATGTGCAAGTATTGGCACGATCTCATGTGTTTGTAGTTGACTCTCGAGCCTAACTTGCATGGTTGCTCTTCAAACCCTAGTTGGACATGTCTCATACCTTGTCTTGACCCTAGTTGGAGCATGTGCAAGTATTGGTGATCTCTCATGTGTTTGTAGTTGACTCTCCTAAATTGCATGATTGCTCACCAAACCCTAGTTGGACATCTATGACCTTGTCTTGACCCTAGTTGGAGCATGCAAGTATTGGTGATCATGTGTTTGTAGTTCACTCTCCTAACTTGCATGATTACGCACCAAACCCTAGTTGGATGTATCTCATACCTTGTCTTGACCATAGTTGGAGCATGCCACAATAATGTTTAGTTCCCAATAATGTTGTTGTGCATGTGCAAGTCTTGGCACGATCTCATGTTTTTGTAGTTGAATTAAGCCTAACTTGCATGATTGCTCGCCAAACCCTAGTTTGACATCTCATACCTTGTGTTGACCCTAGTTGGAGCATGCACAACTTGGTGACTCACGAAAAACTAGTTGGTGCATGTGCAAGTATTTGTGATCTCATGTGTTTGTAATTGACTATCCTAACTTGCATGATTTCTCACCAAACCCTAGTTGGACATCTATGACCTTGTGTTGACCCTAGTTGGAGCATGCAAGTATTGGTGATCATGTGTTTTTAGTTCACTCTCCTAACTTGCATGATTACACACCAAACCCTAGTTGGATGTATCTCATACCTTGTCTTGACCCTAGTTGGAGCATGCCATAATAACATGTTTAGTTCCCAATAATGTTGTTGTGCATGTGCAAGTATTGGCATGATCTCATGTGTTTGTAGTTGACTCTTGAGCCTAACTTGCATGGTTGCTCTTCAAACCTTAGTTGGACATGTCTCATACCTTGTCTTGACCCTAGTTGGAGCATGTGCAAGTATTGGTGATCTCTCATGTGTTTGTAGTTGACTCTCCTGACTTGCATGATTGCTCACCAAACCCTAGTTGGACATCTATGACCGTGTCTTGACCCTAGTTGGAGCATGCAAGTATTGGTGATCATGTGTTTGTAGTTCACTCTCCTAACTTGCATGATTACACACCAAACCCTAGTTGGATGTATCTCATACCTTGTCTTGACCATAGTTGGAGCATGCCACAATAATGTTTAGTTCCCAATAATGTTGTTGTGCATGTGCAAGTCTTGGCATGATCTCATGATTTTGTAGTTGACTCGAGCCTAACTTGCATGATTGCTTTCCAAACCCTAGTTCGACATCTCATACCTTGTGTTGACCCTAGTTGGAGCATGCACAACTTCGTGACTCATGAAAAACTAGTTGGTGCATGTGCAAGTATTTGTGATCTCATGTGTTTGTAGTTGACTCTCCTAACTTGCATGATTGCTCACCAAACCCTAGTTGGACATATATGACCTTGTCTTGACCCTAGTTGGAGCATGCAAGTATTGGTGATCATGTGTTTGTAGTTCACTCTCCTAACTTGCATGATTATACACCAAACCCTAGTTGGATGTATCTCATACCTTGTCTTGACCCTAGTTGGAGCATGCCACAATAACATGTTTAGTTCCTAATAATGTTGTTGTGCATGTGCAAGTATTGGCACGATCTCATGTGTTTGTAGTTGAATCTCGAGCCTAACTTGCATGGTTGCTCTTCAAACCCTAGTTGGACATGTCTCATACCTTGTCTTGACCCTAGTTGGAGCATGTGTAAGTATTGGTGATCTCTCATGTGTTTGTAGTTGACTCTCCTGACTTGCATGATTGATCACCAAACCCTAGTTGGACATCTATGACCGTGTCTTGACCCTAGTTGGAGCATGCAAGTATTGGTGATCATGTGTTTGTAGTTCACTCTCCTAACTTGCATGATTATGCACCAAACCCTAGTTGGATGTATCTCATACCTTGTCTTGACCATAGTTGGAGCATGCCACAATAATGTTTAGTTCCCAATAATGTTGTTGTGCATGTGCAAGTCTTGGCACGATCTGATGTTTTTGTAGTTGACTCAAGCCTAAATTGCATGATTTCTCGCCAAACCCATGGTGCATGTGCAAGTATTGGTGATCTCATGTGTTTGTAGTTGACTCTCCTAACTTGCATGATTGCTCACCAAACCCTAGTTGGACATCTATGACCTTGTCTTGACCCTAGTTGGATCATGCAATAATTGGTGATCATGTGTTTGCAGTTCACTCTCCTAACTTGCATGATTACACACCAAACCTTAGTTGGATGTATCTTATACCTTGTCTTGACCCTAGTTGGAACATGCCACAATAATGTTGTTGTGCATGTGCAAGTATTGGCACGATCTCATGTGTTTGTAGTTGACTCGAGCCTAACTTGCATGATTGCTCACCAAACCCTAGTTGGACATGTCTCATACCTTGTCTTGACCCTAGTTGGAGCATGCCACAACTTGGTGACTCATGAAACCCTAGTTGGTGCATGTGCAAGTATTGGTGATCTCATGTGTTTGTAGTTGACTCTCCTGACTTGCATGATTGCTCACCAAACCCTATTCTGACATCTATGACCGTGTCTTGACCCTAGTTGTGCACGTTCCAATGCTAGCTCCAACTTTATACTTACTAACATGCATATATATATCATTTACAAAAATAAGATGCCCTATGATACTAAAATTCGGATCACTTTGATATGCACCATCAAGGAAACCCATGGCTTTGATATGTAAGCTACCATGGGAAAATAATTCTATATATACGTGTGTGTTTAGTGACCTTCTTGAGACATGTGTGTTTAGTGTTTAGTTGGTGCATGCAAGTATCAAGGTGTTCATGTGTTTGTAGATGCAAGTATTGGTGACTCTCCTAACTTTCATGATTGCTCACCAAACCCTAGGTGGACATCTCAAGTATTGGTTCTCATGTGTTTCTAGTTCACTAGATCCTAACTCAAGCATAATTGCTCTCCAAACCCTAGTTGGACATAAAATAACTTGTCTTGACCCTGGTTGGAGCATGCAAGTATTGGTGACTCATGAAAGCCTAGTAGGTGCATTCAGGGTGATGGTGATCATGTGTTTCTAGTTGCCTCTCCTAATTAAATGTATATATATATATTAAACTAAAAACATCAAGAAATGTAAATTTCAACAACTCGAGAACTTGTTATTTTCCGAACTAAATTTGGTGGTGTCTAAAGACACCATTCTTGGCACCTCCAATGTGTCGTAGATGGTGTTTGTTTCCTAGGCACACCAAAGGCTAGACATTAGTAACATCATAAGAAAGAAAAGAGAACCCAATGAAAATGTGCAAACATGGTTTAAATAACGTACCTGACAATGCACTCATACAAGTAGGGCATCCGGATCATCTCTGGTGCCGATAGTGTCCATCAATATTTCGTGCTCTATATGAGGTAGCAAGTATCGTACATGTGACCTATTTTTGTCAGCAAGTGTGCGGAGCTTGATGTTTGTACCAACTACTAGGTTGGTGAAGTTATATACAATAGCTCCTGGTCTATAATCCTGATATACATACCCACCCTTCCTTTTCTATTGTGCTGCAAGTGTCAAGTACTCCCCTTTTATAACCATCGAGCCGGTTGGGAATTCAATATTTTCATCATCTGTAACAAGTTCTAGAAGGGTTTGTTTCCCCTCTAAGCAACATGCCAACCAATAGTCAGAACCCCATCCATTATTTTTTGGGGCAACCACTGCATATATCTGACCTCTGAAAAGAAATAGGTCGAGTTAACAATTTACATTTTGTAAATAAGGTCTTGCATATCTAATTTCTACATAAATTAAATTATACAAAGGTCGAGTAAAAAATTTACATAGGGGGTCATTTTCTTATTTAGGTGTACTACTCATATACCTGCTTGTATGAGATCTGATATGTGATCATAGTCTCTAGAAATATGTGTCTGATCATCTTCCAAATGGTCTATTTCATTGCCCCCGTTGAAATTGGTACCAAGTGTCACTCGTTCCCATGTATCAATGGTATCAGTATGCTCACAATCATCCCATTCACCGATGCTACAAGAACTGCAAAAGCAAGCCTTCAATCTTGTCCAAATTTGTAGAGCCGAGTTGTCTGAGCTTCTAATTGAATGAAACTGTTGAGTTCCATGCACTGTGTTCACCCGAGGTTTTTGTGATTGGTCCACATTTGTAACCTCCCAGAATATTCTTCACACTAAGTGTTTCCTTGTTGCTTGTTCTCCCATGACAGATGCACACCATTGGACTATAGATGCTGCGTCTCGAAGGCGAGCACCTGTAAACTTCATCTCTTCCCTTCGAAGGGCAGTTTTAATGCATGCACCAGCACCATCGTTCTCTCCTTTTCCATGACCACTTTCAAAGTAGTTCCATACATGTGGCACCTTGTATTTTAGGTGCAACAAACACAACCATTCAAATACACGTGCATTCTTGAATTGTCCAGCACAACAATTTGACCAAATGATATGACGATAAAATGGTATATCCATAGCTATCACATGGTCATAGAATAATTTAAAGAAATGTTGCACGTAATGGATGTCATGGGTCCGGTCGTCACTTATGTAGAAGTGACTTTCCTTCAGTATCACACGTTCCTCTTCACTGCTATCTTGCCCATGTCGATACGTGATATGCACCATTATGCTCACCTGCTCTGAGTGATAGTATTGACTTTGAATTTCATTTTGTGGTTGTAGGGTGTAATTTTCAGCAAACTCAACCATGGATAGTATTGTTCCGGGAGGGAAGGTGTCCCGGCATATTCTGAATTGCTCATCTTGCCACTGTGCCATATTGACATGTTGAATGTAATGTTGGATCTTTCCACGAAACTCTGGAATAAAATCACATACTCGAACCTGGTACATGAATATTAATATGTCAGTAAACCACATAAAAAAATGTGTGTGTACACGTGAATATTAATTTGTTAATATTCAAGAATTTACCTGTGAAGTCACCAATTTAATCTTCCTGCTTTCTTTCCCATCATTTAGCTGATATGTCTCATACTGATAGTTCTGCTTCTCAACAATTGTATTCCTGAATGCTTGATCTTCACTTTCATGGATGCAATCATACCATAAGGATAGCCCACCACAATTGTTGCAACAACTGTCTACACATTGTTTTAAGTAATGTGTCTGCCCATCTTTCCTCGGACACATGAGGCTATGGATGAAATCTTTGGATGAAATTGGCGGTACTGTACTTGAGCATTCCTGCACATGGTTAGGATTCAAAAAACGATGTATATGTGCAAATGTATGGTAATATAGGTCAAACTCCATGTGGTATCTACAAAAACAAGTGTTCCGGATGATATTGACTCTAACATACCAAGGCTTGCATTTTTCAAAAGATCTTTTCCCGAGCCTTAGCTCTACATGGGAAACTTTAAACATCTCGAACAGTTGAGTTTGTGTCATGTCAAGATAATGCTTAACATGAGGTTCAGTGTGATGAGAACCCCTACAATGTTTTAACACATCCTTCATGTTAGAAGAAGGCCTAGTGTTATCATGCCAAAACGTTTGCACTAGGCCCTTCACTGCTTCGACTAACTTCATGTCTTTGTGGGGCAGTCTACTGCTAAATGCCCATAATGTTTCCATTTGTCCCTCTACATCAAGGTTGTCTCTTCTTACTGAATATTTTTTAAGAGTCTTTGGATGTAAAGGAACAATTTCTGATGTGCATTCAAGTAAACGACATTGCCTTGTGGATCTACATCCAATTGATTCAGCCAATACATGATGAGCCACATTACAGTCTTTTGAACGAGTTTTTTTACCAGTCGATGTGAATGCAGCAGCAAGAGATTTAACAATGTGATTACTTGATTCCATATTCTTCATTGTTGTTATGCCTAAATTTCTTCTAACAGTTGCCATATTGCTAGATTTAAGCAAAGCTAAAAAAAGTTGGCATTTACTGGCTTCGGATTTGTTATCAAAATATTGTTTCATTATTTGAGAAGAATGACGAAGGATAGTGTGTTTAGCCACCTTACCTTCCATGGAAGTCAATCCGCTCTCGTCCACTTGTATTCGTTTGGGAGTTCTCTTTCATTTGGATGCAAAATTTCTTGCCGTTTGAAACGCTGGAGTGACATTTACATCCACTACCGGCTCACAACTTCGATTAGGAGATTGAACCACCGAACATGGTTGTTGCTGAGTCACATTTGCATCGGGAGTAACATAATTATTGAACTGTTTAGAAGATTGATCGTCTACTAATGGATGAATAATATCAAATTCCGTATAACCAGCTTCTTTTAATGTTGCATTATCTTCCTTAGCCTCTAGGTTAGGTATCTCTTGAGGGGGAATGGGAACTATTTGCTCATCTAATGAATGCCGACGATTTCTTGAATCTTCCCTTTTTTTTTGCTTTTTATTTTCTGCTTCTTCCGGTGTAAGCACCTTCCTTGCTGACTTTCTTCCTCTATTACGTACATTCCCCATTGAAATCCACCCAAACCTGTACAAAACTATGCAATTATGTAAGTAATGATAAAAATTTGCATGTCCAACAATTCTCTGTGCGCGGGTTTAGACGAATTATGTCTTTTGATACGTTAAAGGTGGCCAACACAACGCCACCCTACATTTTCTATAAAATATAAATCGCATTTTCGATATAATGCACCTGCGATATATCACATATGCGATATTGAATTTTAGCTTTTTTTATCGAGGGCTTTAGGGTTTTTCATATCGCATATGCGATGTAGTTCTCAATCAAAATATGTTTAATTTACATTGTGATCTTTGTTTTTTGTTACCTTTTCCACCTCGGGATTCTTACCTTTTCTCTAATTGTTATATGCTTGTGTTCTTTTTCTTTTAGCATCAGATAGATAGATTTGGTGATTTGGGTTGCATAAAAAAAATATGTACATCCATTTTTCCATCTCCGCATCCTTATCCTTTTATATATATATATTTTAAAATATGATCCATACATTCATGGAAATATACACTTATATAGTTTTGTATGCATATTATGCATAAACATACATGCACATATACATAATCAAATAGTTATTCAAATACAACAATAAGTCTAATTATTTGAACAATAACTCTAATTATTTGAAGATAAAATAACTTTAAATATTTGAAAATAAAATAATTGGAATCAAAATAAATATCAAACAAGTCCCTACACATAATTAAAAATGAACTTTAAGACAAACATCCATGGAATCTATTGGTTTATTGGCTTAAAATAACCTTAATGTTCTTGTTTAGTTAAAATAGTAACTGGACATGAAGAACTTTCTTATACTAAGTAGTTGCAAGTCTTATTCTTTGTTTTTGTTTCATTAAAATATTAATTGGATATGAAGAACTTTCTTGAATACTTATTCTTTGTTCAGATCAATATATTTCATTATCTCATAAACTAAACATTCAGTTGTTAGCAAGATGATGATGATGACGATGAGGGTGATGGTGATGAGGAGGAGGATGATGACTATGATGATGATGATGAGGATGAGGGTGATGGTAATGATGAGGATGAAGGTGATGGTGACGATGAGGATGATGAGGATGACGGTGACGATGAAGATGATGGTGATGATGAGGAGGATGATGACTATGATGATATGATGATGAGGATGAGGGTGATGGTGATGATGAGGATGAGGGATGATGATGATCATGATGATGATGAGGATGGTGATGATGGTGATGATGAGGACGAGGATGGTGACGATGACCATGATGATGATGATGACCATGATGACCATGATGATGATTATGAGGATGACGATGATGAACGATGATGATTGTGAGGGTGATGAGGATGAGGACTATGAGGGTGATGACCATGATGATGACCATGATGACGATGACCATGATGATGGTGATGACCATGATGACCATGATGATGATGATGACCATGATGACGATGACCATGATGATGATGATGACCATGATGACCATGATGATGATGATGACAATGATGATGATGTTGAGGATGAGGGTGTCGATGAAGATGATGATGACCATGATGATGATGATGACCATGATGATGATGATGAGGATGAGGGTGATGAACGATGATGATTCTGAGGGTGATGAACGATGATGATTGTGAGGGTGATGAGGATGATGATGAGGATGATGATGACCATGATGATGATGACCATGATGATGATGATGACCATGATGACCATGATGATGATGATGACCATGATGACGATGACCATGATGATGATGATGACCATGATGACCATGATGATGATGATGACAATGATGATGATGTTGAGGATGAGGGCGTCGATGAAGATGATGATGACCATGATGATGATGATGATGACCATGATGATGATGATGAGGATGAGGGTGATGAACGATGATGATTATGAGGGTGACGAGGATGAGGATTATGAGGGTGATGAGGATGATGATGACCATGATGACCATGATGATGAGGGCAAGGATGGTGACGATGACCATGATGATGATGATGACCATGATGACCATGATGATGATGATGAGGGTGATGAACGATGATGATTGTGAGGGTGATGAGGATGAGGAATATGAGGGTGATGAGGATGATGATGACCATGATGATGATGACCATGATGATGATGATGACCATGATGACCATGATGATGATGATGACCATGATGACGATGACCATGATGATGATGATGACCATGATGACCATGATGATGATGATGACAATGATGATGATGTTGAGGATGAGGGCGTCGATGAAGATGATGATGACCATGATGATGATGATGATGACCATGATGATGATGATGAGGATGAGGGTGATGAACGATGATGATTATGAGGGTGACGAGGATGAGGATTATGAGGGTGATGAGGATGATGATGACCATGATGACCATGATGATGAGGGCAAGGATGGTGACGATGACCATGATGATGATGATGACCATGATGACCATGATGATGATGATGAGGGTGATGAACGATGATGATTGTGAGGGTGATGAGGATGAGGAATATGAGGGTGATGAGGATGATGATGACCATGATGATGATGACCATGATGATGATGATGACCATGATGACCATGATGATGATGATGACCATGATGACCATGATGATGATGATGACCATAATGACGATGACCATGATGATGATGATGACCATGATGACCATGATGATGATGATGACCATGATGACCATGATGATGATGATGACAATGATGATGATGTTGAGGATGAGGGTGTCGATGAAGATGATGATGACCATGATGATGATGATGATGATGATGATGACCATGATGATGATTATGAGGATGAGGGTGATGAACGATGATGATTCTGATGGTGATGAGGATCAGGATTATGAGGGTGATGAGGATGATGATGACCATGATGACGATGACCATGATGATGATGATGACCATGATGACCATGATGATGATGATGACCATGATGACGATGACCATGATGATGATGACCATGATGATCATGATGATGATGATGACGATGATGATGATGACGATGATGATGATGACGATGATGATGATGATGACCATGATGATGATGATGAGGATGAGGGTGATGAACGATGATGATTGTGAGGGTGATGAGGATGAGGACTATGAGGGTGATGAGGATGATGATGACCATGATGATGATGACACTGATGATGATGATGACCATGATGACCATGATGATGATGATGACCATGATGACGATGACCATGATGATGATGATGACCATGATGACCATGATGATGATGATGACCATGATGACCATGATGATGATGATGACAATGATGATGTTGTTGAGGATGAGGGTGTCGATGAAGATGATGATGACCATGATGATGATGAAGATGATGATGATGATGACCATGATGATGATGATGAGGATGAGGGTGATGAATGAGGATTATTCTGATGGTGATGAGAATCAGGATTATGAGGGTGATGTGGATGATGATGACCATGATGACGATGACCATGATGATGATGATGACCATGATGACCATGATGATGATGATGACCATGATGACGATGACCATGATGATGATGATGACCATGATGACCATGATGATGATGATGAGGATGAGGGTGATGAATGATGATGATTGTGAGGGTAATAAGGATGAGGACTATGAGGGTGATGAGGATGACGATGACCATGATGATGATGATGACCATGATGATGATGATGACCATGATGACGATGACCATGATGATGATGATGACCATGATGACCATGATGATGATGATGACGATGATGATGATGATGAGGATGAGGGTGATGAACGATGATGATTATGAGGGTGATGAGGATGAGGATTATGAGGGTGATGAGGATGATGATGACCATGATGACGATGACCATGATGATGATGATGACGATGATGATGATGATGAGGATGAGGGTGATGAACGATGATGATTATGAGGGTGATGAGGATGAGGATTATGAGGGTGATGAGGATGATGATGACCATGATGATGACTATGATGACGATGACCATGATGATGATGATGACCACGATGACCATGATGATGTTGATGACCATGATGACGATGACCATGATGATGATGATGACCATGATGACCATGATGATGATGATGACAATGATGATGATGACAATGATGATGATGTTGAGGATGAGGGTGTCGATGAAGATGATGATGACCATGATGATGATGATGACCATGATGACCATGATGATGATGATGACAATGATGATGATGACAATGATGATGATGTTGAGGATGAGGGTGTCGATGAAGATGATGATGACCATAAGATGATGATGATGATGATGATGATGACCATGATGATGGTGATGAGGATGAGGGTGATGAACGATGATGATTGTGAGGGTGATGAGGATGATGATGACCATGATGACGATGACCATGATGATGATGATGACCATGATGACCATGATGATGATGATGACCATGATGACGATGACCATGATGATGATGATGACCATGATGACCATGATGATGATGATGACCATGATGACGATGACCATGATGATGATTATGACCATGATGACCATGATGAAGATGATGACAATGATGATGATGTTGAGGATGAGGCTGTCGATGAAGATGATGGCCATGATGATGATGACTATGATGCATCTGATGATGATGATGATGATGATGATGATGATGATGATGAGGGTGATGAACATGATGATGATGAGGATGATGATTATGATGATGATGATGATGAGGGTATTGATGATGTTGAGGATGAGGCTGTCGATGAAGATGATCTGACCATGATGATGATGATGACCATGATGATGATGATGATGATGATGATGACCATGATGATGATGATGAGGATGAGGGTGTCGATGAAGATGATGATGAGGATGAGGATGAGGATGAGGGTGATGGTGGCCATGATGATGATGATGATGATGATGATGAGGGTGATGAATGTGATGATGATGAGGATGAGGATTATGGTGATGATGATGATGAGGATGCTGATGATGTTGAGGATGAGGGTGTCAATGAAGATGATGACCATGATGATGATGATGAGGAGGAGGAGGAGGAGGAGGAGGAGGAGGAGGGTGATGAACGTGATGATGATGAGGATTAGGTTTATGATGATGATGAGGATGAGGATGCTGACGATGTTGAGGATGACAATGGTGATGATGTTGAGGATGATGCTGCTGCTGCTGCTGATGATGACCATGATGATCATGATTAGGATGAGGATGATGATGATGATGATGAGGAAGAGAGTGATGATGATGATGAGATTGACGATGATGATGATGAGAATGAGGATGAGTATGATGACCATGATGAAGTTGATGTGGATGAGGGTGATGCTGATGATGAGGAGGAGGAGGATGAGGATGAGGATGAGGAGGAGGAGGATGAGGATGAGGGCACGATGACATCTGATGATGATGATGATGACCATGATGACCATGACGATGCTGATGAGGATGAGGGTGATGATGATGATGATGAAGATGAGGATGAGGGTGATGATGATGATGATGAAGCTGATGAGGGTGATGGTGATGACGATGATGATGAACAATGATGATGATGATGATGAGGAGGAGGAGGATGATGACTATATGATGATGATGATGAAGATGAGGATGAGGGTGATGATGATGAAGATGACGATGAGGGTGGTGATGATGATGAGGATGAGGGTGGTGAACAATGATGCGTTAGGACAAAAACAAATTAGTTAAAATTTACCTATAGCACGATTAGAATTTACCTAGTTCAATTATGCTAGCAACATTAAAGAACTTCCATGAAGTAATCTATAGCGAGAACCCACCACCCATACAACTTCGAAGTAGCTAGTGACATTGTGAATCTAGAAGCCATACCACATAAATTAGCTTTTAATGTAATTCTATGTATCGCATATGCGATATGAATAATCCATAACGCATATGCGATATAACGCACATGCGATATAGCTTATCCATATCGCATATGCATTATATCGCATATGCGATATGGATAAGCTATATCGCATATGCGTTATTTGAAAATTTAAATAATTGGCGGGATTAAGGTTTGGCATTAGGTTTGGAAGTAGCTTCAGAATACCGAACCTATTGGCTAGAGGACAAATCAACCAAGGCTATTGCTTGTCTTTTAGAACTCTATCAATATGCTCAGATTAGATCCCGTGTTTTGATATGACATACACAATATTTTTTTATGAAAATGTACGATATTGTAGAGTACGAAATGATGATTCTGAATATATAATGTTTTCCTTCAAAACTATGTTTTTTTATTTATAATTATTTTTCTAAATGACACACGTTAGTTTTCGAAAATACATACATCGATTGTTTGTTATATAACTTTTGATTTCCATCACCATTTCCCATAAAAACTATATGGTGCACTAGACGAGATCAAGCTCTGTGATCTTATATTAAGAAATCAAGGATTTCATTAATTTTTGCCCCTAAAGTGTTGCACCCGCACATAAGGTTTTAATTTCAAGCTTTTCTGACTTCAATAATTAATAATAAAAAAAATTATTCATGAAAAATTCTGAATAAATAGTGTTGCACTAGGCCGATATGTCCTTCATATGTCTGCAATATTTTATCCCAAATGGACATCATTTACCTCATATATTGCTGCACCCGCACAAACATGTATGTTAAGATGTGTTGAAAATTTGAAAAACCACTTTCGTAGAAACTAATTTTATAATCATTTGCACACATTTTCTCTGCACAAATGCTATATATTATGAAAGTTGATTCAATTACCTATCTTTTCTCTTTTTACTTCATCTTCAAATAATTTATGGAAGTACCCCTAATTGTCACCTAAAATCAGAGTTTTCCGTTTATTCCAGTATTATGTGGCATCTAAAGTGTCCTTAAAGGAGTCCATGATTGTACATCAGCCCGTAAGCCATTTGAAAAATCAAGACTGATGACTTCCCATTTCCAATTCAGCATTGGTAATGGTTGCAAAAGACCTGCTGGGTGTTTATGTTCAACTTTAACTTGCTAACATTCGATACACCTAGCTAAAAATTCAGCAAGTTCATTTTTCATATTAGGCCAAGAGTACTCTTTTCTCAACATGGTTATCATCTTTTGATACCCCAGATGTCCATAATAAGGACTTTTGTATATTTCGTTCAAAATCAACAATTTAACTTTCGGTATATTTGGCACATACAGTCTATTTTTTTACAGCATTAGACATTTTTCATTAAAACTGTAATCTGTAATTATCATTTTAGATACATTCTGAGTTATCTTTTCTTTTAAACTCTGGTATTCTAGACCCATTTTATTCCTTCTTCAAATTGATCTTCTAAATCAGTTTTATAACTGGGTGAATCTGTGGACCTGGGTAACACTTTTTGGCAAGTGCATTTTGGCAAAAATAGAAAAACGCACCTTGGTCGAGGGCTTGTTAAACCTTCAACCGAGGTCTTAATATCTCGACCAAGGTTTTATCAAGCCCTCGACCGAGGTTTTGTTTAGCCCTCGACCGAGGTATTTAAATACCTCGGTCGAGGTTTTTGTTCGGTCGAGAGATTTACAAACCCTCGGTCGAGGTTTCGTTAAGACCTCGACTGAGGTATTTAAATACCTCGGTTGAGGTTCATACCTCGGTCGAGGGCTTAAGAAAATAGACTTAGCCCGCATTCAAACAAATGAAAAATTTTATGTGCCTTGCAGAGGTGTACACCTTGCCATTCCTAGCACATAACTGAGTGGAGTTGATACCGATAAATTCACCAACGAATCTTCTATCCATTGAGGTATCATACATGCATTTTGGCATTCATATGAAATTTACTTTTTAATTACTTCTAAAACTTATACTTAGAAAACCACACTGCAACTTCGAAGCAGCTCAAAGAAAAATCCGCAGAGTTAAAAATACACAGCCAAAAAATTCTTAAAAATGCACACATCACATATCGACGTGTCCTCTTCAAAAGGGTATCTTTGGTTTTTCAATTTTTGAAAAAATAAAAAAAATTGCTTTACGTGGACAAATATGTGCTTAAAACGATGCTGAAATCGAATGTGGTCATTTTCGAAAAATAATAAATAATTGTATAAAGTGAAAAAAATTAACAAAAAAATATGCACATCACACTGCATTTTATGTAGATCATGCTCATATATATATATTTTTTTAAATTATTAATACAAGATTGAATTACTCTACGTGGACACGAGCCACTTATTAGCTTCTTCAAATTTTTAAGGTCACGCAGTTCATTAAATGCAAAAATTCACACATTAAATGACATCGGAATATTTTTTTAAAATATCACTATGAAGCCAACATAATATTCTACAATTTGTTTTTTTACTGCAAGTCAAAATTCACATGGCATATATTCGTTTTGAGGGCTTCTATCTAGCACATGAGTAACAAATCAGGTTTTCATCGCCAAATTTGGCCAAAAAGTGTTACCCATCTTCATGGAATCACCCTTACACAATATCTAGTGTTATAGATAGTACATATTATCCTAACAAAAGTAAATAATTGAAATACATTGCATATAAGCTGAAAATAAATCATCAAACAAAACATGAACTTATTTAGTCATGCCTAGAGGGTGCCTCGAGGATTCAAAACTATTAGGTTCAAAAGTGGGCTAGTGGATTGAATCCTCCTTGGTATCCTACAGTGAATAGTTCTTCTCGTTATGAATTCCCTAATTCAAACTCAACAATTTTTCCATGGTTTCCCTTAAATTTTCAATTTGACCTCCTTGCTCTCATAGGTTTCACTCAATGTCATCAATCCAATTATCCATCCTGAAAATGTGATAAGAAACATTTCTTAAAGCATCCACCATACCTTCAAATTGATCATGCAGTGTCCTCATCATATGCTTGAGGTCAAAAATGTCAACACAAACCCTATAGAATGCCCTATCCAAGATGTCATCATTTTGTTTATCACACCAATTGTAACATACCCATAACTGAAAAATTAATATTTATTACTTATTTCAGTAAAAACATTATGCTAAATTTATTGTAAAGTTTATGACCAACTGGTTCAAGGATGAGTGTAATTGAATAATTATTTATTTTTATAATTAATAAAAGGAGACACATATCTAGGGGAGACTCCTAAATGAGTGTTCACTAACCCACTAGGAGGAAGGAGCAATTGTAGAAAGTTAGTTGATAGGTGGCATCATGAGCATTCACTTTCTAGCTCTTGCAGGAGCATAATCCCTAAAAAAGTGGTCATGTCCCTGAGACGGAGGACTAAGTTCATGGCTCATTTAATGCTAAAACTAACCCAAAGACTTTGGCAATATTATATAAACCATCAAATTCAGCAGGATGCTCACTACGCATTATGATTTCTGAGAGAATGAACCTTGTGACTACTGCAAACTGAAAAAGTCACGCACACAAGGAGTTTGATGAGGGGATAGTTAAAGTGATTTGCTGAGTTAATTCTGCTACTGAGTGCTAAGTTACAAAAGTTTACTATGTGGCAGAGACCTTCGTCCTAGTGGTCCAATGAACAAACTTGGGGGGTCCTAAGCAAGTAACTTTGGCTAGTTCGGGAGAAGGTTGGGTGGAACAGTCTCTCGTGGGTGTTTGTCCCCTTTTTGCATTCTATCCAGGTTCAATTGCTATTTAATTTCTAAGTATGTACTTTCATTTGGAATATGCTTAGGAAACTGTCATTAGGATGATTGATTATATTATAATATCTTTATCTGAATATTGTTAGAAACACTACGTTTATTAGTTTTAAATTGAATAGATAGATATACTGGTTTAGTATTCTTTGTAAATGTATTTCATAATTTCAACAATGTTCTTTCTGTAACAATTTTAGATTGTTTCTACACGTAGTAGTAAGTGATAAAATGTTAGTAATAGGGTTATAAATCTTTAGACTAAATTTAAATCAAAAGACTTTTGTAGCGCTATAAACTAATTATGATTAAAACCTAAAATATGATAAATGGTTGCAAGATATAAAAGGGTCAAAAATACTAAAGAGAAGTACTTAACCTGGAGAGTTTTTAAGAAGTATTTTAAAAGGAAGTTTTTATCTAAACAATAATATGAAGAAAGAGCTAAGGAGTTCTATGAATTAAAATTGGGTTCCATGTCCATGAAAGAGTTAAGAATCAAGTTTCTAAGTCTGTTAAGATATGTACCTTACAAAATAAATGAAAAACCTAAAATACAACGGTTTTTAAGATGTCTTCCTATTAGCTTCAAAGATAGGATTGAGTTTGATAATCTGAAAACTTTGGAGGAAGCTATGAGAAAGGCTAATTTCTGTTATGAACAGAGTAAGAAAAGATAAAGTTTACCTAACTAAAAGGCTAAAAATACAAGTCATTTTGACCATAAGAGAAGAGAGTTTAAGTACCAGAAAAACTATCAGAAAAATTGTTTTAAGAATAAAGTACCCCAGAATACTACAGCACCAAAAGGCAGGGATATCCCTAACAACTTTCTTAAAAATAATAAACAAAGGGAACCTGTCAAATGCTGGGAATTTCAAGGACTGCATTACACCGATTATTTTCCGAACCGAAAGGGGAACTACATCAACGTACACACTATCCAGGAAGAAGAAATAGTTGGAGATGTGGAAAATGAGATGTCCAGAATAAATGCAGCTGTGAAGAATAGATAGATGGATCATCAAACTTCCATGATGCAAGTGCAAAGTATGATAGAAATTTTTTCGTTTCCATCTTGATTGATCCAGGTGCTAGTTTAAGTGATATATCTCCTAGCATAGTAGAAAAGTGCAACTTATCTTTAAAAAAATTTGAAAATCTTGGTTGGTTCAGTTAGCTACAGGAACTAAAAGAAAGGTATTAAATTATGTTGAAAGTTGTAATTTTCATATGATTCAGTTTGAAACTCAAGTCAAGTTAAATGTGTTACCATTAGGATCCTATGATGCCGTAATAGGAATGGATTGGCTGGAATAACACTAAGTGATTTTAAACTGTTTTCAAAAAACTTTTACTTGTTTAAATAATGAAAGAGAAAGAATTACTGTCATAGGAATACCCAGGAAATATCTGTTAGACAAATTTTATCCTTACAGATGAAAAATGGTTGCAAGAAAAGGATGTAAAGTCTTTGTTGTACACATAATTAATAATGAACAAATTGGTAAAGAAGATAAAATAGGATTTTAGGATATTTCGATCTTACAAGATTTCGCGGATGTATTCCTGGAAGAAACAGGATTACCTCCCAAATGAAATCTGGATTTTACAATTGAATTAGTACCTGGAGCGATACCTAATTAAAAATCTCCCTATCGAATGAACATCTTGGAGCTGAATGAGTTAAAATTACAATTACAAGAATCAATAGAAAAACATTGTGTAAGACCAAGTGTATCTCCTTGGGAAGCACCGATTCTTTTTATTAAAAAGAAAGATGGTAATTTACGTTTATGTATAGACTACTGTCAACTTAATAAAATGACAATTAAGAATAGATATCCTCGGCCCTGTATTGATGATCTACTTGATCAGATACGTGAAGCGACGATATTCTCAAAGATCGACTTAAGGTCTGGGTATCACCAAGTCAAAATTAAAGATAAAGACATATTTAAAACTATCTTCACGACAAGATACATGCACTACAAGTTTGTAGGTGTGCCCTTCGGGCCAACTAATGTGTTTGGTAAAGTGAAACCTAGAAAGAGCTCCTTTAAGCTAGGGAGTTGTGCTAAATTAACAACCAGTTATTGCAGACCATTCGAAATACTAGAAAAAGTAAGTCCAGTGGCATATCAGTTAGCTTTGCCACCTAACCTTAAAATACAAAACGACTTTCATGTTTCTATTTTGAAAAAGTATATACATGATGCTACTCATGTGATCTACTCGAATGTGATTCAGGTAGAAATTAAAGGTGATTTTTCAGTGGAACCGGATTGTATTCTCGGCAAGAGGGAAAATTTTCTCCAGATTCACACCGTTGGACAGGTAAAGGTGCAATGGAAACACCTCAGTCCAGTTGAATCAACCTAGGAATTAGAGAGCAATATGTGGGTGGCATATCCAACTCTATTCCAAGAAGACTCAAAATAACTTAAGCAACATCAAGGATGATGTTGAGCTTAACGGGGGGTGTTTGTAACATACCCAAAAATGAAAAATAAATATTATTATTTATTTCAGTAAAACCATTATGTTAAATTTATTGTAAACTTTATGACCAAGTGGTTCAAAGATTGCAATTGAAGAATTATTTATTTTTATAATTAATAAAAGGAGACACTTATCCATGGGAAACTGTTAAATGATAGTTCACTGACCCACAAGGAGGAAGGAGCAGTTTTAGAAAGCTGGTTGACAAGTGGAAGCACTAGCATTCACTTTCTAGTTGTTGCAGGAGCATAATCTCTAAAAAAGTGGTCATGTTCCCTATGAAGGGGAACTGACCTGGTGCCAAAATAGGGTTTTAGGATAAGCTTTGGAGAAAGTCCTGAAAATGACTAAGTGTTGGAAAACTGGCTCAGGTGGCCTTGAGAAAATGCTTGCTGTACCTAATGGGTGAATGATAGAAATAATATGAAACTACCATGCTCTAGCTTGTCAAGAAGGATATCTCTCCAAAGTTTTAGTTTTCACATAAGGTCTTTGATGACAAAATTAACAGCTTGCTGAAACAGGTTCAAGTTTCTTTTACACCAAAGTAGCAAATATGCAAGTTGAAAAACATAAAATTTTGCAATTTGTTTTGTCAAAAAACAAGCAACAGTGTTTCCCAACTTCATGTTTTCACCCATCATAATTCTTTTCTGTGAATATTGGAGTTTGCAAACTTGATATGTGTGTACTTGAAGTGGAATCCATTTCTATTTTCCTTAGAAAATTACTTTTCCCTTTTTAAGTCAAGGTTTCTTTCATAAACCCACTATGATACCATATATCTCGGTGGAGAAGGCTGCGACGGTTAACTTGAGTTACCACATAGTCATCAATTTTCTTTTCTTTTTACTTTTGGGGTTGCAACACACTACCTTGTAAACCCCACCTTTTACTTTGAGAGAAATACTTGCGACCTTCAAATACTTGGTACCAAAATTTACTTCAATCGGGTTTTACTAGGATGGACAAGTATGCAACAACTTACGTGCGACAAACTTCACCTTTGGTTGAAACACTTTTTATGAACTTTTCACCCAACACACTTTTACCTCGAAAAAAACCCACTTAACTTTGATGGGATTTTACTGCAACAGGATTTACCCACGACTAACTTCTAGTTGCAACCAACTCCCACTTCCACTGAACCACTTTTAGTAGAACTTAATAAAAGGATATTTCTTAGTTAAAGACTTATAATACAAAACATTTTTCATCGCCGTGTATTGCAACAAACTCACAATATCATATAACCAAATATTATGGAAGACTTGTGTCAAGCTTTGTGCGCATAAAAGTTTAAACTTTTACATAGTGAAATATTTGTGGATTCTTTGTGTCTTTCACTAAACTAGTGAAATATTTGTGGATTCTTTGTGTCTTCCACTAAATGGTAAATGTAAACAACATTTACTCAAGTAATTCTGGAGAAGATGTTGAGATAAATCAAACATGCATTCAAGCATAAACTATGGATTTATATATATCTTGGTACGACATAACAAAGAACTATATCCACAAATACAAACTTGAAAATTTTCAAGGATGTTTCACCTTTTACAAAGCTTCAACTCTCAACACTTTCCAAAAACAAAGAGCTTGAGCTGTTGAACTCTCCACGGAGTTTTTTCCTTCTTATTCTCCTCTCTCCCCACACTTACAAGAAGCTTCTCTTCTTTTTTATTTGTATCATTGATTTACAATATTCTTATTCTTGATATAGACAGACTAAAATTGCTTCTCTTCCTTCTTATTCTCCTCTCTCCCCACACTTACAAGAAGCTTCTCTTCTTTTCTATTTGTATCATTGATTTACAATATTCTTATTCTTGATATAGACAAACTAAAATTGCTTCTCTGTGAAGCTATCGACTTAACATTAAAGACTCTAATACTATCTACGTAGAAAAATATATTCATAAATTTAATTAGAATGCTTTATATATGAGAGACATGAATTATTTTCATTATGTCTATAGACTATGATAGAATCCATTGCTCGATGAAATGTGGATCAACGAGTAATTAATATTTCCAACACACTGGTTGTGGTGGTTATGGTGGGAGGATCTGAGTACTTGAAATCCACGGTCCCTTAGATGGATTGTCCCACATAGCACAGTGAAGATATGATAGAATCCAGGTAAGAGTGGAAATCCATCGCCTTCCAAGTGCCTTAACAATGAAAAATTCTCTCCAAAAATAATTAGGATAAAAGAAAAGCATAGAGACTCATCAATCCTGTGCATTGTAGAATGTTATCAAACAATTGCAGTAAATCATTTATGAAGACCAAAAAATGTCTATTTGTACAGGGAAATCTTGATGTTTATCCGCATCATGTAGTAGATCCTTCTCACAAAATCGCCCAACGGTGAGAAGCTCTCCCTTGTGCGTGGGCAGCATTTGCTTGGAAACTTGAGAGACCATGCGCTCAACATGTTTTCTTCCAGGTGCCTCAAATGATCGACAGCCTGACAGCGTGCGAGCAAATATGTGGAGACCATCAAATTCAACATGTCGATCGCTTCAGTCGACTTCCAAGCAGAGATGAGGCCCAGAGAAGTGACATATTTGTTGTGTTGTTTGGTGCCTTGAACATGGGTGGTAATAGGGTTCGCCAGGTAGAGGAGCACGAACCAGAACCTGACTTTGATCTAAGCACTATTCGTTGCTTCTTCCCATAATAAAAATACTATACAAACCTTTTGAAAACTTTGTAAAATTTTTTTTGTGTTAAAATGCAAATTAATAAATCTATTTGTGTATAACCCTACTTTGACAAAATAATATTCTATATTAAATATTTTTCATAATAAAAATTATAATTTTATATGATTCCTTTTACTTTCATTTAGTTCTTTTCTATGTTGCACAAGTTTTTAGAACGTAGGTACGAGTATCGGATAGTCTAGAAGTTTCTCCCATATTTACAGGAAACAACAAGTTGACAAGGCAAATAATATATCTTTAAAAATATATTAAATATAAAAATAAAATAATTTTAAAAACATGACAAAAACAGAAACATAGAGAAGAAAAGATGCATTAACACAAACTAGATGACTTGACTTATCCTTTTGTATAATGGTTGTAACTAGAACTTTTTAGTAGATGGAAATGACAATAAAATCAAGATTACCATCCAAGTCATTGATTATATAATGTAGACTCTTTCTAAAGTAGGGGCCTGTAGAAGTTATAGTCCCTATACTCATGGCTATATGTATAGAGTAAGTTTTCAATTTTGTGTCAACTATAATTAAAATGTATTAGAATATTATATGTTTACAAGACATTCTATTCTAAGGTATTTGGGAAGGTGTGTAAACATTCCAATTTTAATTATTATATAATAAAAAATCAAGATATTTTTTATTTAAATGTAATACATGAATTTAGTTTTAAAGTTTGAATTTAGGTGAACAAATAAATTTATTTTCTTTTATTTGATATATAAAAGTTTAAATAGGTTTACATCTATTATTGATTAGTGGTAATTACAATTCAATAGGGGCAAGTGAATACTCTATAGCACGAGTAGTAGACAAAGATCAATGCATCAACTCCACAAGGTAGCACGGTCGTGAGGAAATATGAACTTTGCTAACGACCAAAACGGTGATCATGATTGTGTGAAACTTCCCAATGTACTAAACGTGCAAAAAAAAAAAGTCCCCTTGGAAATAAAAGTTCCCTATATGCTCCCAACAATCTCGAAAAGTTTAGTTAAATCAAAAAAATCCGTGAAACATCGAAAATAAAAGTAAATAAATATTAAAAGTATTATTATAAAACCTTCCAATATGGAGGAATATTGCTACCAATCTCGGGTCACTGTGAATGTTATGCGCTATGTCATGGTGCCACCTTCCCGACCTTCTCCCAAAGCCATACTCTATCTTTCCAATATACATGACCATCGCAAAGTTGCTTGTGTATAATAATGGATCTCAAAATTATTTCGGCCACCTGATATCATGTGAAGGTTATTAGGATGCACTTTGAAGGTTGTATAAGGGTAATTATACAGCCATTTTTTACATTTTTATTTTAAAATTAAAATAAACAATTTGATTATTTAATAATTTTTTTAATTAAAATTATAAAATTTTAATAATTCAAAATTATTTTCATTTACTTTTATAATAATCTTTTAAATTTAAATTATAAATTTTATAATTTACATAATAAAAATATAAATAAACAATTTTATTATTTAATACAATTTTAAATTAAAATTATAAATTTTTTATAATACAAAATTATGTTTATTTATTTTTATAATAATACTTTGAATCTAAACAAGTATAGATCCATCTTAACTATGGCTCTATGAAGCACTGAGAGGGATCAAGTTTTCTTGAGGTGCAAACCCTTTTTAATATATATAAATGTATAATAAATATTCCTACTTGGTGAACTTGCTTAATTAATTTCAAAATAGAGTAAATATCTAGAAGAAAATGAGTTGAGTAACATTAATAATCATATAATCAAATAGTTTTCAAAAAATTGCTTTACTTGTCTTTCATTAAAACCAATAATGTATATTAAGAGTAGTTAATGAGTAAAATAATCCATATAAAATTTTAAAATCTAGATTTCTAGAATAAATTGGAATTTGAAAAACATTTTACCATCAAATGAAGATTTTAAACACGACATTTACATGTTAGGGTTAACCTTGACTTGGGAATGAGCAAGGATGTAAGTGCTTTAAAGCACATCATTTTAGTGGCCCACTTGTGCTACTTGTATTTGCATTTAAAGAACCTTATAAATATGTTTGTAATATTCCATTGTAATGTGCCAAAGTGAGCAGCAAGATGCTCTTAGCCTTGGCCAACCAATAATAAATCTATTATTGAAGGTTGGTTTTTCCCTATGGGGTTTTCTAAGGCAAATGTAGTGTTGTTATTGTAATAGCTATTATTTTGTAAAGTCAACTAAATGTGTTTTACATTTTAGTTAATTTAAAATTAAATTTATATGTTCTTGGTTTTTTATACTTTTTCTTTTTACTACTCAATTCAATTGAATTTTACTATTGAGTTTGTAAGATTGTGAGTATTGCCGTAATATAGTTGTATATTTATATGAGTATAATATTTTTTATTTTTTATTCTTTTAATTTTAAGCCACATATTATAAGTTTTTTTATTTTTTACTTTTTACTACTCAATTCAATTGAATTTTACTATTGAGTTTTTAAGATTGTGAGTATTGTCGTAATATGGTTGTATATTTATATGAGTATAATATTTTTTTTTATTCTTTTAATTATAAGCCACATATTATAAGTTTTTTTATTTTTTACTTTTTATTATTATTATTATTTTTATTGAGCCTACATGTGCTAATTTAGTGTTACAGATGGGACACATCTAGTCCATTTGAGTTGTAGAAAGCACCTCTCGGGGCAATTATAATTTTTATGCAACTAGCAACAACCAAATTAAATTAATAATGTGTCTGAATATGCCGATAGGTGTAAATTTAAGCACATACTATAGGGAAAAACATTAATATAAAAAGTATGTGCCTAAATTTACGCCTATAGGCGTATTCAGACACATTATTAATTTAATGTGGTTGTTGCTAGTAACGGGTGAGCCCATGGACATATCTAGAAAATATTGATGACAATAATAATGTTTATTTAATTATTCAAATATATAATAATAAATATAAATAATTATTAGAAAAAGTATTATTTATGATGGTGACGATGAAGATGATGGTGAACAATGAAGATGATGGTGATGATGAGGAGGATGATGAATATGATGATGAGGATGATGAGGATGAGGGTGATGATGATGACGATGATGAGGATGAGGATTATGGTGATGATGATGATGATGATGAGGATATTGATGATGTTGAGGATGAGGTTGTCGATGATGACGATGAGGATGAGGATGATGAAGATGATGGTGATGATGAGGATGATGATGATGATGATGATGATGAGGATATTGATGATGTTGAGGATGAGGTTGTCGATGAATACGATGAGGATGAGGATGATGAGGGTGAAGAGGATGATGAAGATGAGGGTGATGATGAGGAGGAGGAGGATGATGATGACAAGGATGGTGACGATGATGAGGATGATGGTGACGATGAAGATGATGGTGAACAATGATGGTGATGATGAGGAGGATGATGACTATGATGATGAGGATGAGGATGAGGGTGATGATGATGATGATGATGATGATGACGATGACCATGATGATGAGGATGAGGATGAGGGTGATGATGACCATGATGATGACGATGATGATGATGATGATGATGATGATGATGATGACGATGAGGGTAATGATGATGAGGAGGAGGATGAGGGTGAAGATTATGATGATGATGAGGAGGAGGAGGAGGAGGATGGTGGTGAGGATGATGATGATGATGATGATGACGATGAGGGTAATGATGATGAGGAGGAGGATGAGGGTGAAGATTATGATGATGATGAGGAGGAGGAGGAGGAGGATGGTGGTGTCAATGAAGATGATGATGATGGTGAGGATGAGGGTGATGAATGATGATGATGAGGATCGAGGTTGATGATGATGAGGATGAGGGTGACAATGAGGAGGATGATGGTGATGATGAAGATGATGGCGAACAATGATGGTGATGATGAGGACGATGATGACTATGATGATAATGATGAGGATGAGGGTGATGATGATGACCATGATGATGATGATGAGGATGATGGTGGTGATGATGATGATGACCATGATGATCATGATGAGGTTGAGGGTGATGAGGAGGAGGAGGAGGATGAGGGTGAGGATTATGATGATGATGAGGAGGAGGAGGAGGATGGTGATGATGATGAGGATGAGGGTGATGATGATGAAGAGGATGATGGTGATGATGATGAGGAGGAGGAGGAGGATGAGGGTGAGGATTATGATGATGATGAGGAGGAGGAGGAGGATGGTGATGATGATGAGGATGAGGGTGTCAATGAAGACGATGATGATGGTGAGGATGAGGGTGATGAATGATGATGATGAGGATCGAGGTTGATGATGATGAGGATGAGGGTGATGATGATGAAGAGGATGATGGTGATGATGAGGAGGGTGATGAATATGATGATGAGGAGCAGGATGAGGGTGTCAATGAAGATGATGATGATGGTGAGGATGAGGGTGGTGAACGATGCTGATGAGCATCGAGGTTGATGATGATGAGGATGAGGGTGATGATGATGATGAGGAGGAGGAGGAGGAGGGTGATGATGATGAGGATGAGGGTGTCAATGAAGATGATGATGAGATTGAGGATGAGGGTGGTGAACGATGCTGATGAGCATCGAGGTTGATGATGATGAGGATGAGGGTGATGATGATGATGAGGACAAGGGTGATGATGAAGATGATTATGAACAATGATGGTGATGATGAGGAGGAGGATGAATATGACGATGCTGATGAGGATGAGGGTGATGATGATGATGATGATGATGATGATGACCATGATGATGAGGAGGAGGATGAGGGTGATGATGAGGAGGATGATGACTATGATGATGATGATGAGGATGAGGGTGATGAGGAGGAGGAGGAGGAGGAGGAGGAGGAGGAGGATGAGGATTATGATGATGAGGAGGAGGATGAGGGTGATGAGGAGGAGGAGGAGGAGGAGGAGGAGGAGGAGGATGAGGATTATGATGATGAGGAGGAGGATGCTCATGATGTTGAGGATGAGGGTGTCGATGAAGACGATGACGACAACAACGACGACGACGATGATGATGATGATGATGAGAATGAGGGTGATGATGAGGAGGATGATGACTATGATGATGATGATGATGATGAGGATGAGGATGATGATGATGATGACCACGATGATGATGATGATGAGGACGAGGGTGATGACGATGATGATGAGGATCAAGGTTGATGATGATGAGGATGAGGGTGATGATGAGGAGGAGGATGAGGGTGACGATGAAGATGATGATGAGGATGATGGTGATGATGAGGAGGATGATGAATACTATGATGATGATGAGGATGAGGATGTCGATGAAGATGATGATGATAGTGAGGATGAGGGTGATGAACGATGCTAATGAGGATTGAGGTTGATGATGATGAGGATGAGGGTGATGATGATGATGAGGATGAGGGTGATGTTTAAGATGATGATAAACAATGATGGTGATGATCAAGAGGATGATGAATATGATGATGATAATGATGATGATGATGATGATGACCATGATGATGACCATGACAATGAGGGTGATGATGATGATGATGAGGATGGTGATGATGACCATGATGATGATGATGATGACCATGAGGATGATGGTGATGATGATGATGACCATGATGATGATGATGATGATGATGATGAGGATGAGGGTGATGATGAGGAGGAGGAGGATGAGGGTGATGATGAGGAGGAGGAGGAGGATGAGGATGATGACCATGATGAAGTTGATGCGGATGAGGGTGATGATGATGATGAGGAGGAGGACGAGGATGATGATGATGATGATGAGGGTGAGGGTGATGATGATGATGATGATGATGATGATGATGATGACCATGATGATGATGATGAGGATGAGAGTGATGAGGAGGAGGAGGAGGATGAGGGTTATAATGATTATGAGGTTGACGATGATGATAATGACCATGATGAAGCTGATGAAGAAGGAAGATGAGGGTGATGATGATGATGATGATGATGATGACCATGATGATGAGGATGAGGATGAGGGTGATGATGGTGATGAGGTTGACGATGATGAGGATGAGGATGAGGATGAGGATGATGACGGTGATGATGATGATGATGATAATGACCATGATGAAGCTGATGAGGATGAGGGTAATGATGATGATGATGATGATGAAAATGAGGATGATGATGGTGGTGATGAGGATGAGGGTGGTGATGATGATGATGATGATGATGATGATGATGATGATGACCATGATGATGATGATTAGGATGAGGGTGATGATGATGATGATGAGGATGAGGGTGATGATGATGATGATGATGATGACCATGATGATGATGATTAGGATGAGGGTGATGATGATGATGATGAGGATGAGGGTGATGATGATGATGAGGTTGACGATGATGATGAGGAGGATGAGGACGAGGATGATGACGGTGATGATGATGATGCTGACCATGATGACCATGATGAAGCTGATGAGGATGAGGGTGGTGATGATGATGATGATGAGGATGAGGATGAGGATGATGATGATGATGATGAGGATGAGGGTTATGATGATGATGATGATGATGATGACCATGATGACCATGAGGATGATGATGAGGATAATTTATTACTATTTTTGAGATGTGTTCATGATGGATCATGAAGTCCATCGGCATCCTCATCCTCATCATCATCATCATCATCATAATCACCCTCATCCTCATCACGACCATCATCATCATCATCATCATTACCCTCATCCTCATCAGCTTCATCATGGTGCGACATAATGGATTATTACTATTAAATTAACATTAAGCGTTATGTCACATGTGTAATGAAGACGACGTTAAGCCATTATGACGACGATGACGATGAAAATATACCACATTAATTAATTTATTTTCACATTAATTAATTTAATGTATGTGCCGACACATTATTTAATTTTATGTCACGTTAAATTATTAGGCACATACTTATTATATTAATCAAGGGTTATGTCACATGTGATACATAGGCGTAAATTTATGCACATACTATAGGGAAAAAAATTAATATAAAAATTATGTGCATAAATTTACGGCTATCAGCGTATTTAGACACATTATTAATTTAATGTGGTTGGTTGTGTTGACATATACCAACCAAACACTGTAATAAACCATGGCTTAACGTCGTAATGTGATATAACCCTTGATAATGTCGTAGTGAAATGTAAACCTTGAAAAGCATCACAATGCGCCATACATTCTACATTACTATGTAGAATATGGATGGTTTAAACCATTTCTTTTGTCAAACGACTATATATATATATATCAAGAAAATTCCTAGAGAAATTTTCTAAACATCCAAAGACACATTATTAATGTCGTAGTAAAATGTAAACCTTGATAAACATCACAATGTGACATAACATTCTACATTACTATATAGAATGTGGATGGTTTAAACCATTTCTTTTGTCAAACGACTATATTTATATATATCAAGAAAATTCTTAAAGAAATTTTCTAAACATCCAAACAGACATTATTAATGTGTCAAATATTGGGCATTATCGCAATGTGACATAACCCTTGACAAATATCACAATGTGACACAACCCTTATTGAATGTTGCTAATGTAACATAACATGTGATAAACATCACAATGCGACATAATTCTTATTAAACACCCACTATCACATTATTAATGTGTCACATCTCACATCTCCGGTTGTGTTGACATATACCAACCAAACATTGTAACAAACCATGGCTTAACGTTGTAATGTGATATAACCCTCGATAATGTCTCAGTGAAACATAAACCTTGATAAACATCATAATGCAACATGGCATTCTACATTACTATGTAGATTGGGGATGGTTTAAACCATTTCTTTTGTCAAACGACTATATATATATATATCAAGAAAATTCTTAAAGAAATTTTCTAAACATCCAAACAGGCATTATTAATGTGTCAAATATTGGGCATTATGGCAATGTCACATAACCCTTGACAAGTATTACAATGTGACACAACCCTTGATGAATGTCGCTAATGTAACATAACCCGTGATAAACGTCACAATGCGACATAACTCTTATTAAACGCCCATTGTAACAAACCATGGCTTAACGTCGTAATGTGATATAACTCTCGATAACATCACAATGAAATGTAAACCTTGATAAACATCACATTGTGACATAGCCTTTGATAAATATCACAATTTGGCATAACCCTTGATAAATATCACAATTTGGCATAACCCTTGATGAATGTCGCTAATGTAACATAACCCATGATAAATGTCACAATGCGACATAACGCTTATTAAATGCCCACTATCACATTATCAATGGATTAATTGTAATGCGATACAACCCTCGATAACATCACACTGAAATGTCAACATTGATAAACATCACAATGCGACATAACCCTTGACAAATATGACAATGTGACATAACCCTTGATAAATATCACAATGTGACATAACCCTTGATGAATGTCGCTAATGTAACATAACCTATGATAAACGTCACAATGCGACATAATGCTTATTAAACGCCCACTATAACAAACCATGGCTTAATGTCATAATGTGATATAACCCTTGATAACTTCATAGTGAAACGTAAACCTTGATAAACATCACAATGCGACATTCTAAACATCCAAACAGACATTATTAATGTGTCAAATATTGGGCATTATGGCATTG
>LPNX011085673.1:2611-236384 GCA_001517045.1 Pseudotsuga menziesii
ATCCCTTCCACTTGATTTGCTCCAATGCCTCTTCAAATATCGCTCCAAACGTTGCGCTGCCCGTCGAAATCGCGTTTCTGATAATGAAATTGGGCTCGGGACTGTGTATTTTTTTTTTATAATTTTCATATCGCGTGCACGTTTTATAACTACAAAACGCGTGCGCGTTTTGTAGTTATACAACGCGTACGCGTTTTATAGTTCTAACACGCGCACGCGATGTGTTTTCCTATCCTACATGTTTTATGACATGTCAGGCTGGGGTTGAACCATACCAAGTGCTATGTCAGGCTCGGGTTGATGTATTTTTTGGTAGCATGATGTTGTTTTTGAAAACTAGGATTGCATCTTAAAGGTCCATCATCTTCTTGCACTCACCCATAAGATTTATAGAAACAACGAAGAATATGCTACAAGGAAAGTCAGTTCTAGATATTGGGTGGCGACAATCACATCACTGAATAGAAGTCCCACAAGTGGAGTAATAGAAAGCACACCTAGTGAGGTATGGCCCGATGGAAACCGAACTTAAGCCACTTAAAAATATTTTGTTATTTTTCCTATGTTTTGGAGTAAATTTATCGCGACATGTAGAAGCATAAAACATATAGGCTTTTGGATCCTTGCACAAATGTTATAGTTATGAGCAGAGATGCAAGAATCAACGAAAATCAGATTTGAATCAAGATTGTTGGGTTGAAGGTGGAAATATCATCTAGTTTGAAGGAGAATAGGTGTAGGGAGATGCAATAAGCTGGGAAAATTTTATTTATATCAAAAAATCGCCACAATAGTAGGTCGATGGGACTCAGAAGTACAAATAGTGAAAATACATAGTGGGATTGTAGAAGCAACTCCTAACACTAATCTATAGAAAGGAAAAAAATAGATTTAGACAATAGCAATAAAGAATAATACAAGTAAACGATGTCTTGCCAAGTTGGTTAAGAGACACATATTGACTAAAGGACATGACCTATAAACCATGGTGACCAATCAATTCGCATATAAGCATATCGTCCCATTGCATTGTAACATATTTATTTGTTCATTACTCAATTATAATATATATTTTCCCTTTATGGATTATAATATATAACCTGTTATCCTTTTTAAATTGGATATTCAGTAAATTAACTTTGTTTAAAGAATAATACAAGTCAACGATGTCCTCCTAGGTCTATGAAGAGACACCTGTTTACTAAAGGACATGACTTAGTGAAAGTGTTGGAAGTTTTGTTGTCATTGATGTCAACAAAGGTCTTGAAGTGTCTTGATGCTTGAAGCAATAATGATGCCATATTAGCAAAGAGTTGAAGTGTGAAAAGAACTCCTTCGAAGGAGTCTCGAAACATCTTGAAGAAGCCCTCATCTAAATGTTGTATTTTGAAGAGAAACATAAAGAAAAGCAAGTTCCCCCTATTTAAAGGGATTTTTACCCCAAGTAACAGCATAAAGGTTGCTAACTATGAAAGGGATATTTGTCCCATAAAAATAGCTCAAATGGAAGGGCAAGTTACATAATCATATAGCTTATTCTGATACTTTCCAGTGATAGGTGGCTCGTTTTATAACTCCACGTCGTTGACGAGATATGAATGTTTCTTTATGCTCAGTCAAAGTGCTAAGTCGGCCCAGCCAAAGAAGTAAGGTCGGCGCTGTTGTGTATAAATAAAAGGAGTGCGCCTTCATTTGTAAGTGGAGATCAAGTAAGATGAAGGACTGAATTGGGAGGTTGAACCTAGCAGCAGATAAAAAGTGCAGGGAAGTGAATGAGAGTAAGATGAAGTGCATAGGAGATGTGTACAGAGCAACCGAGGTGTAAGTTTTGAAGGACAGTCAACACATAGATTTGGCCTACTCTTTTGGTTGTTTATTGCAGGGTTAGAAAAGACATTAGAGGACTGTTGAAAGGCTTCTGGATAATAGTGTTTAATGCAGTCTTAAGTGTTCTACTTAAGACAGCTTGGGACATACTTTCTGCCGCACACAGTAACGGATGTAGACCTTAATACATGTCTAGTTTCAATACTGAAGGATCATGAGTTCTAACTGTATTTATATTAAAGTATTTTTTTAATATTGTGAAGATAAGACCATATCATTTTTTATATAATGATGACGGGATACAATGTAGTACTAAGGATTGTTTAGGGTTAAGGTCTTTCTTGAATTCGTATTTATATTGCATTTAGAAAAATAAAACACCAATGACTACTCAAAGTTGTAAGAACTTTCAATGCCTATTGAAGTTTCACTTTGTGTAGAGTGACCTAATTAGCATCAATGGCATTTTACTTGAGCATAAATCCATCCATGCCCTAACACTAGCCACATATCCATATTCACCATCGGTGGTCATGATCCTAAACAAAATTAATTTAACCACCGATGGTCGTTGCCCTGAAAGAACTAATTTCTTGGTCTTTTTAAATATGCTTAGTTATAAGATTTGTTTACATATTGGCCCTTAAAAACCTATTGAAAATGGTTTACATTCAAGTGATATCATAATTTTAGCTTCAGGAAATGAAGTATACAGTTCTCATCATTCATGAAGTCAGATTAACTTTAATATATATATATATATATATATATATATATTAAAAATGCCAGTGAATAATTCTACAAAAGCCACAAAACTTTGAATCTAAGCAAATCCCAAGAACAAAAACCTTAGTATAGAATCTGCAATATAAATCTTTCTAAATCTAAAAAGAAATATATCAAATCAGACAACATCCAGACCAATGCAATATCTCTAGTACAACTCTCTTACGTACTGCTCAAATTTTCACCATAAATGTATCTTGTAACATTTTTCCAAACAAAACACATCTGGCCTTGCTATCAAAAAGCAACTGATGCTATATTACTACTATGGGAAACGCTGGTCCATGGACCCGACCTCGATGGCACCAACCCTTAACATGGTTGGATTTTTGTAACCGCGGGATTCGAACCGACGACCTTTCCGCTTAGGGGCGCCTTAACCACACTGCCACCAATTGTTCTACATCTCACAGATAAGTCAAATAAACAAGTTAAATGTTATTTATATTTATGTTTAGATGTGAGTGAGTTAATAGTTAAATATATGTTTATAAAGTTGATCTAATTCATTGTTTTCCATTGTTTTGGTGTTTTCAAGTTGAATTTCATTTTAGACCGAAGGAGGGATTCCCTAAGGTTATCCTAAATAGACCCATTTTCTCAAAAAGAAAAGGAATCAACCATAAACCATGAGGGGAATAATCATGAGATGAAAGAGTGCTCTCTTCAATTTATTCTTGATAGGCCATTTTTCTCAAAAAAGAAAAAACAATTAACCATGAGGAGAATATTAATAGAATGAAAGAGCTATTTAGATCCATATTTTGCGGCTGGTCATTCCAGGAAGGAAAAAAAGATCCCGATGAATCAACTATGTTAAGTAAGTAAACGACAAAGTGTAGTGAGTGGCTTGTGCAGTCAATGAAACGAGGCTAGACAGATGTATGCTTTGAATGAATGGCGAGAAGCTTTATACTTTCTCCCTTATCAACCCGAGCACCCATTTATTCTGCTAAGCCAACCCAATATTGTCCAAGAGGGATCCTAAGGACATGTATCCGGTGCTAAAGCATGTAAGGAGGACAAAAAATAAGGTCATTCCTCAACTCCATGAAGTGCCGCTATGCATAGAAAGCCATCTTCAGTTCTAGAAAACAACCTTATTACTATCCTCGTATAAAAAAATCTCTTATTTAGGAGATCCCAGGCCATCCTCTATCGAGACACAGAAATATATTTTCCCTCCAAGTATGACTCCATTGGTGCCCGCAACAAAATCAAGTTGACAAGAAGAAATTAGAATGTTTTCACCAATGCGGCCTAATGCTCTGTTGAGACAGACAAATGAATTTCAAACTTGGAAAGTGAAGAAATAGTTGTAGGAATAACCAAGTACTTGCTCACAAAAATAAGCAAATTTAGCAAGAACTAGAAAAACAAAGTTGTTGCCTAGTTGGAGCTTTGCACCCAAGCCAACCACAACTCAACATTGTCCATTGTCCAAGCCGTCATTGTTGTCTCCTTGAGGCTATTTAGTGTAGTGAAATTTGGATTTTAACATCGAACACTCGTGAAAGAGAAGAGATGTAGAAATACATAGTAATTGAGTTAATTGATACAATTTGCTAGCATCTTTTCATTGTGGTTTAATTACTTACTCTACATGACCATCCGTAACTACCAATACTAATTGTTATTCATTAACTTGATTGGTCACTAACACTCATGATATTTATTACACAATATTAATACATAATATATCAGGAATCCTAACATATTATTGAACGTCGCTTAATCTAGTACCTTGTCTTAGCACAGAATACAATTTTTTTAACTCCCCTCCATATAAAATCCATAGCAACTTACTCAATAACTAAGAATAATTACAAAAGTTGAAGGGAATTCTTGTTTAGTCTTCAATAATGCGACACTTCTCTGGTTTTTAATATCTAAACACTACATTCTGTTGTATGATGCAGGATGTGTTGGTAAAGAAATGTATGCAATGTGATATCAACCAAGTTTTGCAATGGGACATCAAAGGTAATTTCTTGATTTTATAAATATTTTTTCTCTTTCTTTTATTATGAGATATGATTATTGAAACAAGTGTTTGAACATGACATTTTATGCTTTAAATGAGATATTATCTGCCAATTGATAATAAGGGGATTCTAAAGATTATGGATTTTTTCATGACAAGATCTTTCTTTAGCGACCAAAATGGAAACATGACCAATAGAGTAGTCACACTGTGATATAGGTAATTGAAATATGACCTATTTTATGATCACAGCCAATTTTGTCTATATTATGAATGCTTTATTTTTTACAATGCAAAATCTAGATGGAACGTCCTTATGGAGTTGTTTTTGCATTCTAATGTTATGTGCAACTCCTTGGAGCTTCCATTTCTGGATTCTTTGTTTCTTTATGGTATAAACAATAAGCTCATTTCCATCGAGTGTTCCTCTGACATGGAAGGTTTTGCATTCATATTTAAATGGATGTTGTTAATAGTTCTTAGAAAGTTATACCCATTTCCAACATCTGCACAATGACTATAAAGTTTAGTCCTATGCCTTATCATGATTGTAGTTTGTTGAGTATATCCAATTCTATTCCTTCTCCGAGTGTTTCAAATCATGCCCACTCTTCTAAAGAAAAAGTTAAAAGGACAGCCTCATCCTATACACTATGGCCCCATGAATATGCTTATATCCAATGTTGTTGGGGATCATGTAAATCTCCCAGTGCAAGCACTGCAACATCACCTTGGGAAGCGAATAAACGTTATGAATTGTCATCACAATATATCCTAGACATTTTCCCTTGTGGATACTCATTAGCTTGATGTAAGAAGGTACTTCTCTCATCCCATGGTGGATAGGATCCATGTGAAGCACCAATTATTGGGTTGATCGTCATTTTTTGATTCTCCTTATTGCTCCACTTATACATGGCTCTAGGACAATCATGTTTATCTACTATATCCTTGGTATTCACACTAAGATAAATGTTGTTGGTAGGTCTCATATAGTGGTACACTTACGGTTGCTAGGGAATAGTGATTTTTGCAATCTCATTAAGCCAATTTCTTAAGTTTTGTTTAAAATTCCTAAAAAACATTTATGGATTTCATAACCTGCTTGATCATATATTGTGAACTTATACAATCTATCATCCTTTGTCGACCATTAGATACTCAAATTTGTATATTGATCATTTTTACCATTATAGATGAATCTGTAAGTTAGGTTCCCAAATTCTTAAAGGGTGCTAGCTCAATGGAAAAGCGTTTGCCTTACAAGCAGGATGTTGGTGGTTCGATTCCTCCATTCCCTAATGATATTATAATATTGGTTAAAAACAACTATATTAGTAAGCAAAAAATAAGAGATAAGTGACTAAACAATGAGAGAAGCGACCAAACAAAATAACCAAAATTTGCATATAAAAACTACTAAAAACGACTAAATTAGTGACAAAAAAATGAGAGATGTGAAACTAGGCATTAAAAATGATGCAACACGTGGTGCTAATGATGAAGCCAAACATGGAGTCGATATGGTAGAAAAATAAGACGCAAAACTAGGCTTTAAAAAAGATGCAACATGTGGCGCTAATGACGAAGCCAAACATGGCATTGATATGGTAGCAAAATAAGACATTACTTTGGATGCAAAACATGGCGCTATATTGGAACCAAAATATGGTGCAACAATAGAAGCAATGTTTGGCGTCATTTTGGTAGCAAAACACGATGCAAAAAATAAAGCAAAAATTGGTGCAAATTTGGGAGCGAAAATTGGCACATATTTGGAAGTAAAACATGGTGCAAGATGGGATGCTAAAGTGGTAGCAAAAATGGATGCAATATTGAATGCTAACATGGTGCTATTAAAGATGCAAATATGACGCTAACGGGAATGTCATTTAAGAAGCAAAAATGGACACTCGCTAGGAAGCAAAATGGGACGTTATTTAGGAAGCAAACATCGACGTTGTTTAGGAAGCAAAGTTGGACATTATTCTGGAAGCAAAAAAATAGATGTTATTTTGGACGTCATAAAGGATGCTATCTAGGAAGCAAAAACAGGCGTTTTTTGAGACGCTTTAAGTTTTGTCCATGACGCGTCCCATTTAGCGTCTAGTTTGACCACTCCATGTAAAAAAAATTACACTAAAAAGGGACGCTAATTCCAGGATTTGTTGTAGTGTAGTTAAGAGATACAGTAGTTAATTCCTTAATTTTTGTTATCGACGATGAACTATATAAATTATTTATAGTGATATTCTTGGATTCAATCAATCTCGATTTGAAGATGTATGCAATGGTTTATATTTGATTAAGATTTTTACTGTATTCTTGAAAATCTCGGTGGCCATCGTAATGGACTTGATACCGGTCTTTGGAAACGACTTACTTGTATATGCACTTTGTTTGGCTTGTAGATCTACGATTTGGTTATCACTGTTAGAGGAGATCCATAAATGATTGTTTAGATAATTTAAAAAGTAATTATATTTGTTGTGTATGTAATTATTTGTATAATATATATACTGTCTACATAGGACTCTTCGAGTGTAGAGGAACGCGATTTTAGGATTGGTTTTTAACTAGATGTTATATGAGAATGTTAGTTCATAATCCTTTAATCCTCACTATTTAATGTGATTTTAATAAATAAAAAATAGAGCTTGTTATCTCAATCTGCCATAATCGTGAGTTATCTAGATTTATACTAACATGCATAAGAGAACTTGTTTATCGTAACAAACTAACAGGATTAACTTCCAGACTTTGAAAAAATAGTGAAAAAGAAACAAATACAGAGATACATATTTAAAACTAAATCTAGAGCATAGGAAAAGAACAGATTTAAAATGACAATATATACCTTATTAAATAAGAAATCCAATTTTTAGTATGTAAATCATTGAGAAAATCCCTAACTCAGGTATGGATTTCTAATCTAAGAAACTTTCCTAAAAATAGTTTAACATTACTAAATATAACCAAAACATAACAAATTTAGAAATGATAATTAAACAAGATCTAAATCGATGCATATTAGGTGGTTATGTAATATGATTTAAATAAATCATTTCTACTTATGACTATAAAAACAATTCCATAACTAGAATGAATAGCATACTATGAATTAAAACATAAAATAAGAACCTCGTAGCATTGCTCGAAAAACAGAAAGAAAATAGTCATTCCTCTCAACCAACTCTCGAAGTAGCCAAGTTACTTGCTCCAGAACCCCCGAGCCTGTTCGCTGAACCACAAGAACAAAATCCGCTTAATGTGTCATCTCTTGCATTATTAAATTCAATCCCCATCCAATGCTACCCTCCTATTTGCTAATGGACATATTATTATATAGTATTTTATGTAAGACTTCGTCATTTATGAGCCTCTTGCTCTTTAGCACCCAACTAAGAGTTGACCTAATTTCTTAGGATAATGCCTCGTGCACCTTGAGTTCCCACTTAGTAGCTTGAGCCACTTGTATTTTTCTCTTGTGGGTCAACAAATGTATTATAAAAAATCATTCATTACAAATGTACTTAGTAGCTTGAGCCACTTGTCTTTTCCTTTTGTGGATCAACAAACTTATTAATAAAGAATCATTCATTACAAATATTTTATTTTTTACTTTCTTTAAAAAATATTAAAAATAATAAATAAAGTATTTTCAAGCAAAAATTAATAACAATTTATTAATTTTAGGTGCATTCCAGTATTTGTAGGTGAAACTTGAAACTTACAAGCCATAGGCCTAAAGACATATATCCACTTGTATTGATTGCATCATTAAAAGTGAGTCTAGTTTGGCCGATACCTTTAGTTTAGAGGGAAGATATATTTGAGAATTTGGATTTTATGAGACAATCAACCAAATTAATTTAAATAGAACAAGTGTACACCCAGAATTTTTTATGGTTACGGTATTTTTTTTTAATATCATAGTTTTATTTGTCTATTAAATAGTATTTATTTTATGTTTATATTAATTAGTTTAATATTAATGTTATATTATAAATGGATAGCCATAATTATGTGGTTTGAATAATGGATAAATAATAAACTAATTATATTTTAATATAAAATGATATATTTTAATTCTTGATTAACAATTAGCATCCATAAAACTAAGTGGTTGGTTGTGCCTATGGATTTTCACAAGCTGCTTTACTTGTGGCTGTGCTGCTTCTATGTTTTGGACTTTTTGTAGTTTTTTATTGGAATACGATAAAAACAATTATAGAATTTAAATTTGGAAGTATTTAAATTTGGAAGTATTTAAATTGTGTGTTTGAGTGCATAAATGAAATTAGCAATTATTCAATTTCCACAATATAACTCTAATTTTTTTTGAAGATTTATAAAAAAGTATGAATAAAAATAAAGAGAAAAATATTAAAAACTTAAAATATTTAGAATATTCCAAAATAAATAGATTTTATAATGAATAAGGAAAACTTTAATTCAAAATTTTAAACATTTACCATTGCTTTTTAAGCACAATTGTAAAGGGGATAACACATCATTTCAAATATAATTTTATAGGCTTACCATTACTTTTAAAACACAACTACCAAGGCCATTAAACAAAGGTTAAAATATATAATTTTATATCCATTATTCATACCATATTGTTATAGTTAATATAATGGCAAAACTAATACTATTTAATAAACAAAAAGTTATATGAAAAAACAAATAATATTTAATAAACAAAAATAAACTGATATAAAAAATAAAAACAATACTACCTTAACATAGCAAAAAATTAAAGTAATGATACTATATATTTCAGATTATCTTTACATATGAAAGTGCATATTCACTCATTCATTACATAGAGGCTGAACAAGACCAAACATGTCACTAATAAGAATTGAAGCTGGGTGGAGAGGGTGACATTCATTCTTCCCAACCACCCGAGCAACAATCAATGGACATATTATCTCATGCGTTACATACATGTCCAAAATGACATTACATCTCCAAAACTTTTATAATGAAAAAAAATCACAATAGTTAACTTGACAAATTGTGAAAACCTCTAGCAAACGTGTTATCCATTGGTGACACTGACAATAAAGGGTTTGAACATGAACCCCGTTAGTCTACATGTTGCCAGATTTAAAAGTCACAACTAGTATAATAGTATATATTAAACAGGTTTAAATAGACACACAAAACTAAATACATATCTCTCGGTGAAATTTTGGTCGTGTTTTGTGAGTCAGACCAAATATGAGTAAACGTTCAAGGACAAACTATAGATGAGCAAACTTAAACCTTTGTTCTTTTGCTAACAACCATGTACAAATCTATCCCCAAGTTTATTTGATAAAAAATTCATGATTTCTTCAATTGAAAAAGAAGTCATTTTTATGCAAAGAATTAATCAGAGATGTTTGTCATGGGTTTTCTGATACCACGTCCTTTCATGACATGCTGGCGAAGTCCCATAATATGAGTATTTCCAATGTAATTTTTCCATTGGATGTTCTTAATATCAAATCCGAAACTCTCTTGTTCTTCTTCCGAAAGCTCTTGGAACAACTTCTCCGAATTTAGGATATCGAATCTGAACAAATATCCAAATAAATATTTAATGATAAATCAGCCGCCATTACCAATCCAAGTGCTAAGTTTAATTCCCTTAAAACAGCTGCAGCAAATCATATTTGAGGCCTGAATTATCCGATACTCTTGTAGACAACTCACCTGCCTTTGTAAAAGGCGTATGGCTCGTAGATCTTGGCCATGTACTTCAATTGGTCTACTGATATGACTGAATTACGGTTCTGCTTTTCCAACATACTTTCATCAGATGATGATAATTCTCCTAATAATGGAACTCTAAATTCTAAATACTAAACAAATACAGGGCAAAATAGCTGTTTCAACTTACACTGCTTGAACTGGTGTTCAAGTCGTGCCCACAGAAGTCCTCCATGGTATCGAGGCAGGTTATTTCCTTCAGCAATCTTNGCAACTTGATAAACCTCTAGGCCAGGTTTTCCAGCATGCTTTGCTATTGCTGCCAAAGTTGCATTTACAACCATGTCTACAGGTACCTGTAATTGTATATGCAGAAAAGTGCCCCATCTTATATCATTAAACATATGAAGCATTACATAATAACTCATATCACTTATAAGAATTAAACCTAGCTGAAAGAAAGTAACAGTAGCTCCTCCAATAGCCCAAACTTAATTCAATAAATTGAAATGAAAAGAATTTATCATAATTTAATATATCAAAAATTAACATATTAATAAAAAAATAAAAATTGCAAAAGATTAAGAAATAGCTTCCCAGATTGTACTCTTGTATAATAACTTACCAAATCCAGCAGAGTATCCGAATCGGCCAAGAAGCAAGATAGCTGACCCTTACCATAAAGGGTAATAACTGGATCAAGCATTCTGCAGGAAAAAAATTCAATTCTCTCTTGTTATATTAGCTTCATAATCTATGGGATTCAACTAATGATTTTACTTACCGATTACCCTCTATCCATCCAGGAAAAGGTTGACTGTATGTGCTTTCAATAATACTGGGACGAATAATGACTACAGGTAAATCTTCCCTGCCATGACCTAGTAGCATCTCAGCCATTGCTTTGGTAAAAGTGTATGTATCCTGCCATCCGTATGCTCTTGCCCTTAAAGTAGCAAAACACCCACAATTAATGCTTTAAACTGTAATTAAACCTGCAAACCTTTGTGTAAAGGAGAAAAAAATGATGCAAAGGACTACATTATTATATGGTCTAAGAAGATCATTAATTGGAATACCTTTCCATGCCCAAATCTTTCATTTTTTGAACGATTTTCTTTTGAGAATGTACCAGTCCCTTGTTGCATTTTTGGAAATTTGAACATTCGATCTCTAAACCCTTGCGAACTTTGTTTGCTAAGTGAAATTCATCTTGAATGTCCAGAAATGAAAAAAAATCCGCTTTCTCGTTTCCCATACTGTGCCCCATCTGATGAGGCTTCTCTAGCGCTCGACCTTGTCTCTGCCCGTTGACATATGCTGGAGTGAAAATATTATAATTAAACAAAGTACAATCTGACCTTACGACCAGGGTTGGAATTTCAAATGACAGTCACCCATCAAAATTGCCGATAACAATCAAAATCTGAAAGGTTTTCTATATTCTAAACCAGATTTTGACAGTCTCCGTCAAATCTTGGATGTATTCGACGGGTGAATTGACCCATGACAGGCATTTACCCGTCAAATTCCATCCCTGCTTACGAGTGTTTACATAGAGATTAAGGAGTATTCTGATAAGTTTAGAAAAACACTGTTTTCTGAGTATTCTGATAAGTTCAGAAAAACACTGTTTTCTGATAGTACAATATTCATATGCTGGAGTTAAAAGAAACGATTACGATTCGTTTCGAGAAAGTTTCGGTTTCGAGAAAGTTTCGGTAAAGCTGTTTCCAGTACAATATTTTATTATAGAAGTCTTACCATTTAATGTGTCACATTTATATCATTCTGTCATTGGCATTTTTCCAATCAATGTTGACAAGGAAAAGAGATTATTTATTTTTATGAATCAATGTTACTCTGAACAAGCCATTTATTTTGGGAAAATATATTTTTGAAATTTGTGGAAACTTACTTTTTTATGTTTATGAATTAATGTTGACAAGGAAAGGCTATTTATCTTGGGAAAGTATGTTTTTGAAATTTTTGGACACCTACTTTCTTTTTATGAGGTTGATGGCAATAACCAGGAGATACTAAAGCTTAAGCATTTAATCTTGCTACTTTAAATGAGAGATTTAAATTAAGATCATAAATATTTGAATATAACTCTTTAAATTCATAAATAAAATTATATATAGAAACATTTTTACAATCAAATTAATTATAGTAAAAAAAAAAAAAAACTATTTAATTGGAAAAAAAAGCATTCAATGTTATAATTATTTAAATCAATTTTTCAAATTAATAAATGAAAGTAATATAAATCAAAATAATTACAATAAATATCATTTTAATAATCATATAATTTAAATTAATTAATCAAAATAGCTATCATAAAGATCATTTTAATAATCATATAACTGACCTTTGTCAAAAATTGATTTGCTATGTAAATACAACATTAACACATAATAATGAATTAAAAAAAATATAGATAATAACAAAGAGTGTAATAACTTAATTCCACCTTATATAAATAATCAATCACCATATTTTAGTATTTTACATTTCTTAAATTTATAATTATGATTGATCTATTTTTATTCTAGACTTTAAAAGTACTAAGAGGAATGAAATCTGAGATATACTTGAAATCTTAGAGACACTTATAATGCTAAAAAAATTTGAAAAATAATTAGCATAAGGAGGAATTTGATATTTAAGAAGATTTAAAATGAATTTATAAATGGTTTATATGTGTGTATGAAATAAGTAGTTTTTTCCTTGAAATGCAATACCTATGATAATTCAATTGTCAAACTGGTATTCAAGACAACCATCATTAATTGCTATTTTAATTTGATCTTCACTATAGATAAAGTTAAATAACTGTTATGTGACATGAAAACTATGTGATGTTTAGTATTAAAAAATATATAATATAAATTACATTTATTTTTTCTATATACAAAATTAAAAAATGTAAACTATGTGAAGTTTAGAATTAAAAAATAATAATAATATAAATTACATTTATTTTTTTATTTTTAAAATTAAAAATGAGTTAATACAAATTAGTATCTAATTAAATAATAATTATTTGATATAAAAATACAATAACTTAAAAATTTATCTTAATTTTTTAGAGGCTTAAAGTGTTATTTAGAAATTAAAATAAATTCATGTTAACTTAACTTATTTTTCAATAAAATTATAAACTATTTTTTAACTAGTGTCAAAATTTAATTTGGAAGCCAAGGATTAAATGATATCAAATTTAATTTGGAAGCACAACAATCAAATTTTATTTGGAAGCACAGCAACAGACACTCAATAATGAAAAAATAGCTTATACACCAGTATTTTTTTATACTAGTAGAATCAGCAACTAGTGACCTCCTTTACAGTATATGATTTCATATTAAGCTAATGGCCAATAAACCACACCCTCCAAGCCTATACACCAGAGTTTAATACTATGTTGTTCAGTGATTAATATTGTCAAATAAAGTATGCTTTATTTAATTCAATAACATAACATTAATTTAGATGTTACCCTGTGTAATATGAACACTTGGATTTAAACAAATAGCTTATACACTACTTGTGATTGAAAAAAATATAAATTTGGAAAATGATTCATTTAATTTGATAACATAATATTTAACTATTGCTTAGGGTGTTACCTAGGGTGTTGTATGAACACTTCTTTCTAAACCAGGGAGTTGGTTAATTTCTAGACCATTTGCACCTTTTCAGGTAAATTTGGCAGGAATCAAGCAACAAGATTTGTTGCTAAAAAATTTCAGTGTTAAAATTGCAAATTTTATTGCAGAAATAGATCCAGGACCTTTGATTACCTTTGGGGCACCCAGATTATGCAATTCCAATCACTAAAAACTACTTTTTAAACAATTCCAGCCACCAAAAAAATTTCAAGATTTTAGGTGCAAATAATCTAGAGATTAGCCAACTCTGTAAACCAATAGCTTATACACCAAATTCAAGAGCATTTAACACTAGCTTTTCGGTGATTAATATTCCTAGATTCATTTAATTTGGTAACAAAGCACTAAATACTACCAATTACATCTGAACAGAACTTAATACTACGGTACTTGGTGATTAATATTCATAGATAAAGTACTCCGACATTTATGATAATAATATTTATAAAGAAAGTATTTCCTACATTTATTATATATTATAATCACTGGATTTTAAGTGATGCGTTACCAGTAGACATATGGAGAAAAAGTTGGACATTTGCACAGCATTTGCCAAACTCGAGAAGGCGATAAACTCCAGTTGTGTTGGTTTCCAGAGCAACGTCGTACCTGGAACATGGCAAGCATTTAGGGTGAGCAGAAAGCACATAGCATGAATTGCAAATTGAAACAATATAATGCTTTTTTATTTCCTCTGATGAAGCTTGCAGTTACATTGAAATTCTTCACACAACGTTACATATTTAATATGAGCCATTGTAAATCATACAAATACCTTTCATCAAATGTAGTAGTGGCTGCTGAGCTGACAACAATATCTACTTCCTCCATGAGCACATTAGCCATATCTTCTTCTATTCCAAGATTATGTTTCGTCATATCACCAGCTACAGGAACCAATCTTTTCAACATGAAATTTTCGAACCCCTCACCATAGGTTTCACGTAAACACTTGAATAATTCGGCGTTCATAACCTAAGATAGAGAAGAAAATCGTTAGACTGAACTGTGATCCAATCGCACTAATCAATAGTCTAGATTGCTTCTACAAACTGCCTAAATCAATAAGGTATAGCAAAACGAGAGAACTAAAGATCAACTACTCCAGGAAATCTTCAAGAACTAGATTGATCTTACTTCATTCTTCAATCTCTTTAATGCAGACTCAGAATCGTGAGCCCTGATTATCAAAAACAGCTTCCCTATGTCTGGCTGCATACTTAATATCTTCTCTATCAGCACTGCAGATATCAAAAACATCATTCCCTTAGCAAGCTTGCAGATATCTAGTAAAAATATAATACAAGCAGAATCAATAATTCATGGAACTTGCCCTATACCTTTTGCAACAAAACCAGTGGCACCTGTGATGAGAAAATTCTTATCCTTCAAAAAATCTACAATTCCAAGGCCCTTGCGTGGAGCTATAGCAGAAATGCTTCTTACAGCAGTGCTCTCATTATTTTTCAGATGGGTTATTGCAGCCTCCAGTACTCCTCCGCTTGAACTTCTGTCAGCTGAGCTCAAAGTAGCTTCCGAAGTACAGATATCATGTTTCGTAATGACCAGAGATAACTCGTCGGAAGCAACTGTTTGGCCGCAAAATCGATTATGTGTTCTCGATTTCTGACCTTTCACGATACTCATGAGCAAAGGGCTGGACATAGACCCAGGGAAATGGATTTTTTTCTTGACTGAGAGTATGGAATCTGATTTCTTATTGTTATATCTACCGGAAAAATAATCCGAAGCAGGCATTGGATGCAGAATCACTTGTGATACAGTCATGGCGGATCTGCTGCTATAAATCCAGCGAATTTTGAGTTCCCGCGAGAGCCGACATATATTAGAAATTGGATGGTTGAATGGTGAGAAACCCAGGTGCCATAGAATTATATTTATTACCCAGAAATACAAAGCTCCCTCCGCTAAAAATAAATAAAAAAAATGGTGAGTACATTAATGAGTTAGGTGACTACATAATTCAAGTTCCAAATTTAATTATGAACTCACCAAACTCATTCAATCACATTGGTTTTTTGATGAAAGGTTTTAAATGTAATAGGAAGTTAGAGTATCTGCAGATATTATCACGTAGAAAGTGTTTCCATAGCGGCTATGGAGTATGATTTCCAACCAATTATTTTAAAAAACCAAAATTAAAAGCCACATTAATAGTTCCGTATGATCAATACAAATTAAAATCCAGACTCTCGCATCCATGAGATGATGCGACAAATCGAATTGAATCCTCTACCTACAACGACCAGCATTCTTAACTACGTTACACAACAAAATTAAATACGATAATTACTATTGGGTGGATCCAAGTATCAGCCTCAGTCAAAATTGGTTTAGCGGTTTTTAAAACAACTGTTTTTCCAACCACTACCGTATAGTTATTATGATAGGGCCAACTATTTTTTATTATGGGATAGGAATCTTACCAAACCATCGATATCAATTTTAGTAAAATAAATTAAACAGATTTTTATTATTATTATTATGGTATAGGAATCATTTTTTATAAAAAAAAACAGTTCTTTGGAACCTTTTACTGTAAGCTCCCGCTGCACATCCCGCATTTCACGGCTCCTCAATAACTACCGCCATGTTCATTCGGTTATCAACCACGGCTCCTCAATAAATCTTCAGTCAGATGTACAATATCCCATAGGTCAACAGATACTACAATATCCCATAGGTCAATGTAATAATATCAGTACAAAACATCCATATATTACATCAACAAAAATCAAGCAAAATATACCACAGATACCCTAAACACCTAGGTATCAATACATAATAATGGTATAGAAATCATACCAAACCATCCATATATATTACTTAGAATAATATAAAGTAATATACATTGAAAACTCGTTAACATAACATAATCAAATATCTTTATTATTATTCATTGAAAATTCAATATTAATTCAATCACTCCCATCCATCAAAAGTGTGTCTCATATAGGACGAGATGGCACGAAACATTTTGGGTTTTATAGATGTGGATCCACTTAGGTACAATAATGACCAAATGCTGAAACTAATTAACTAAGAAGTCATTAACATAATATAATCAATTATTTTTATTGAAAATTTAATATTAATTTAGTTAATAAATTTGATAATTAATTAATTTGTTTTAACTTATTGTTTGTATAATTAAAAAAATTGTAATTATTTTAAAATGCTGACACAACTTATTGTAACTTAAAAGGTGGCAGAACTTATTAATCAAGGACAACTATTATTAACTTAAAGTAAATACCTACTATTTTAGTACCACTTTTGGTCCCTATGATTCATTGAACCTCATTATGACACCACCTTTTGTCTCTCATATTTATTGAACCTCATTATGGTCTAATTTAGGGTTGACACTTGGCCTTATGTCATTGATGGGTGAGTTGGTCCAATGGAAGCCTACCATTTGTGAGCTAATCATATGTTTTGTGGGCCCATGGTATTTTGTTACCCAAGGTATTGCATGTGGTAATGCCTATATATTGTAGTGGTTTTTACTCAATAAGCACACTAATGGAAATATACTCTAGAGAGGTTTCTCTAGTTTATGTCTCAAATTCTTCTCTCATTTCATGTTATCTCTAGAATAACTATAAGTAAGAATTGATAATGACTCGGAACCTTGGTTGTGATGTTGTGCAAGCCAAATTTCACATGGTATCAGAGCTAGTCTCATTCAAAGTGTTTTTCTTGAGAGTTTGCATTGCAGGTTATTCAATACTTCTTTGTCACTCAGTGCGCAGCAACAAATAGAGCAGTCTCATGCCACCTTGCTCACTCCATTCAACTACTTTGAATGGAAGGCCGAGATGGTAATTCTGTTGAGATCCAGAGGTCTCTATAGAGTTACTATGGGGACATAAAATGAGCCAAACTCTGTTGTTGAGAAGTCCAAGTTTTTCAACATAATGGATGAAGCATTTGGGATGCTATGTCTTAGCATTTCGAGAGACCTCTTATTTCATGTTGACAATCTCACAAATCTAAATGAATTATGTCTCAAGCTTGAGTCATTATTTGGGTAAAATGATGAACTAAGAGGCCACCTACTTGAAAATGAGTTGATCTCCTTGAGCCCAACTTAGTTTGAGATGATCCAAGACTTCTTCACCAAGTTCAAATCCTTGGTTCTAAAACTGAAGCAACATGGCATTGAGAAGAAAGAGGAGCAGCTAATACTTTCCAGTCTGTCAAAAATGGGTCCTGAATACTCAGTATTTGTGTCTACATTCCATGCTACAAAGCTTGATGTTCGAAATTAGAGGATTCCCTCCTTGGATGCATTCATAGATTCTCTCACCCAAAAGAAAGATAAGCTTGTGCAAATGGGTACTTTGAGTTCTTCAAAGGACCATGTGCTTGCTTCTCATGGAGATACGAATTTCAGAAATTCTAAAGCCAAAGGAAAGAAAAGAATGAAGGAGAAGAAGCATTCAGATGAAGAAAGATCAAGTTCTGCTTATGAGGATTCGAAAGCCAAGAGGATGAATAACAAGAAAGAGAAACCCAAGTGTGGTTATTGCAGAGGTTATCATTATGAGAAATTTTATTTCTGAAAGAATTTGGACATCACGACCAATTTTCTTTAAAAAAATAATATTGATGTTCCTTATTTTGCAAAAAAAGAAGAAGGAAAACTCTCTTTGGAACAAGAAGATAGTAAGCGTTGGTATGCTTTGGGTGCCAAGGTCAAGCCTCTCTCTCTCTCATATCTCTATTTTTTATGTTTCTATTTCTTATTCACATCTGATATATCATATTTTGAAAAATCCATCCCATCCTTGGAAGAAACCCCAAACAGTTCACCAAATTTTCCTCCCAATACTACTCATTTTTCAGTAGTTTCTGACTTGTCTTCTGAAAGTCCTTTACCACTCCATTCAGTTGCTTCCTATTCTTATTTTGAAGGTGATATGCAGGATGATATGCAGGTTATGATAGCCTTAAAATCATTTCCGCAACCATTTGATGCCTAAAAGACACTACAACCCCCAAGTTCTCTAGTTGAAAAATCTCACAATTGCATTGTTTCCAATACTATGTCACTTGTTCGTGTTGCTTTTATGTCTTGCATATCATTCATTGGTTGGAAAAACATGTCATTGGCCCTCATAGGAACTCTATTCCACATGTGTGGACCTGATCTCACCACCTATGGTTCAAATTTCAAGTCTCCATAACATCCAAGTTCGCTCAACTATCAGTGTGATCTATACCAACTCTTTTCCTACTATGGACCCATTCACTCATAGAGACATTATACCTTTGATATTTTCTGATCTATATGAATTCTATTCTAGTATTTCAGAGCCTCGTGAGATTTTTTACAAAGTTATGAAAGTGCTTCATCAAATTGGGAAGAAGATTCATGGTTTAATTCATGATATGGTAACTACATAAGAAGCTGATCTTATTGAGTCTTTTGATGCTCTTGGGAAGGAGTTTGTAGAGATATCTTTTCCATTATTGATTATGCTTGCATATCAAAGTATGTTTATCAAAAAACATTATTATGATGCTCCTCCATCATCAAATGATGACCTTGAAGGGGCCTCTCCACATGTTCTGTAACATACCTCAAATTTCAAATATAAAAAAAAATTGAATAACCATATATCGTCAGACATATTAATAAAAATTCCTAATCGTCATGAGGGAATACAAATAAAAAGAAACCTTCACCATAATTAAAGGAAAAAATCGTCCTTGCACATTCATTTTCGGGCTTAGGGACCACTGTATCAATTAATCCCCATTGACAAAAACACTTTGCAACCAAAATAGTCATTTCCGCACTAAAAAGATTTTTCTGTCTTTCGTCTTTCGGGTGAAACTCCAAAATCAGAGAACCAACAGTTGATACCTTCAAAATGGCCATCTTTCGCCTTCCGGGTGAAACTCGGAAATCGGAGCACCGTAAGTTGATACTTCAAAATCCTTTTCAACCTTCCGCCTTCCGGACGAAACTTGGAAATTAAAAACTTCATAAACGATCACTTGGTCTTTCAAATTTCTGCCCTCTGCTTTTTGCATTCTGCTGTGGACTTCGAAAGTCAGAACTTCATAAAACAAAACCTTGTTCTTTCAACTTTTCTCCTTCCACTGCGAACCTCGGAAGTCGGAAACTTCATAAACCAATCACTTAGATTTTATGCTTCCCGCCTTTCTCTCTCCGCATTCCGCTACGAAACTCAGAAGTCAAAAAATTCATAACACGAACACTTAGACTTTCTTCTTTCTACCTTCCACTGCAGAGCTCGGAATTTGGAAACTTCATAACATGAACACGTAGACTTTCTTCTTTTTGCCTTCCATTGCGGAGCTCAGAAGTCGAAAACTTCATTACACAAACACTTAGACTTTCTTCTTTCTTCCTTCCACTTCCCGCCTTCCGCTGCGGAACTCATAAGTCGAAAACTTTATAATACGATCACTTAGACCTCTTGATTTTTGGCTTCCACTTTCTGCCTTCTGCTGCAGAACTCGGAAGTTGAAAACTTCATCAAATGATCACTTAAACTTTTTGCTTTCTGGCTTCTGCTTCCCGCCTTCCGCTGCGAAACTTGGAACTCGAAAAATTCATCAAACGATCACTTAAACTTTCTTATTTCTGACTTCCGCTTCCCACCTTTTGCTGTGGAACTCGAAAGTCAAAAACTTCATCAAACGATCACTTAAACTTTCTGCTTTCTGGCTTCCACTTCCCTCCTTTTGTTGCAGAACTCGGAAGTCAGAAACTTCACCAAACGATCACTTAAACTTTCTGCTTTCTCGCTTATGCTTCCCGCCTTCCGTCGATCTCTTTTACAACTTTAATCCTGACTGTTGATCCGAATTCTTGTATGGATTTCCAGTGAAACTTCCCAACTAAAATTAGTCGTTGATTTGTGGATTAGATCTGTACCATTGATCTTCTAAACTTGGAATCAATGTCTAACCTTGCAGATTGCGAATTGGGGTTGCCTTTCAACTATTCTAGATTTCCACATATCCATCTTCTGACTTCCACACTTCTATGAACCATGAATCTTGTTGCGGGTTAGATATGGACCGTTTAAACTTATAGTTCCGTGGATCAGATTTTAACTGTGGATTCAAGGGTTTTTGGTTTTGATTTGGGGTTAAAATCAATAAAATAAGGTTTTCTCTTATGTAAAATAAATTCATCTGCAAAACTTACATATCTATACTCTAAATCAACACTATCATCTTAACGACATTCCCAACTTGGGAAACAAGGTTAGGAAAGATTGACTAGTTCGATCAAAACAAACAAACTTAGGTAAATGCAGGAATACGTGCTACAGTTATAAACATAGGATTCATTCCATTAAATGCAGACTCATAAATTTACAATCATTCAAGTATTGAACCCGATCCATAACAGATCAACAATAACCAACTCTGCAGAATTATGCTCAGATCTAAACTGTAAAGATGGATCAAGGTTCATTCGGCACCTAAAATCGTAATTCAGAATTAAGAAATAATTACATAATTAGATTCAGAAGGAAATACACAGCGATAACATCTAATACTATGTAAAAACAGAGGATCTGATCCATTAGATGCGGATTCATCAATTCTAAATCATTCTAGTATACCAGCTCAGTGATAGGCATACCTAAGTAATTCAACTCAGAACTAAATAATAATTGCTACATATCTATGATAAACAAAACATGGATGATTATTCTACAGAAAATCATACACAGTGTTTCATGGATAAGTAACTACAATTTAACAATTCACATATGCATCCTACAACAACTAGAATCATTAATAAGAAAACAGAGTAGGAACCTGGCACCAACGCTGGGAAAACACAAGTGGAGAAGCTGTTCATCCCAACCAACTCCTAGAGTAGCCAATTTACTTGCACTAGAACCCCTGAGCTTGTTCGCAGAACCACAAGAGAAAAATATATTAATGTGCCATCTCTTGCATTACACATATGTTAAACCGCGTCCAATGCTAGCCTCATGTTGCTCATGGGCATACTATTAAATAGTGTTTTGCCTAGGACTTGGTCATTTATGAGCCTCCTTCTCTTTAGCAACTTAACTAGGAGTGTAAACCTAATTTTTGGGGGTGATGCCTCCTGCTTCTTGAGTTCTCACTCAGTGGTCTTTGCCAATTGTCACTTCTCTCTTGTGGGTCAACAAACACTCTTTCAACAACTATTTCCAATTGTATTCTCCTTCGGCAGTTTTTATTAATAAGGAATTTTTTATTACAAATCAAATGTTTTATTCTTGACCTCGTGTCAAAGAATAATAAAATAATAAACAAATTATTTTCCAGCAGAATTCAAAAATATTAAATCAAGTGGTATTACATACACCTCCCCTTAAAATATAACACCATCCTCGGTGTTATAACCTTTGCTTTTTATTCATCCTTGTCAACCTCTTGGAATAAGCATGGATATTCCTCCTACATATTACTTTCCAGCTTCCAAGTAGCTTCTTCCAGACTAAAGTGCTTCCATTGCACCTTTACCTGTCTGACGGTACGGTTCCGGAGTAAAAGTTCTCTCCTATCGAGAATGTGCTCTAGTCCCACTTGGAACTCTCCCTATGGTTCCACCTAGATCACATTCCAGTCAATCACATGAGAAACATCATGAACATATCTTTTCAATATAGAAACGTGAAACACATTATGTACTTTAATACTAGGTGGTAGGGCTAATTGGTATGCAATCGATCCTACTTTTGCTAGAATTTCAAATGGCTCGCAATACCTAGGTGCCAATATATTGCACTTTCTAAATTTCAAGGTACTTTTCTTGGGATTTACCTTTATGTATACATGATCACCCACCTGGAACTCTCTAGGAGTTCTTTTTAAGTCGACATAACTTTTATGCCCGTCCTGGGAAGCCTTTAAGTTTTGATGTACCTATTTCATGGATTAGTTCCATATCTTCTAATAAATCAGGTCCTAACATTAATCTATCAACATGACTGCTCCATGAGATTGAATTATTACACTTACGCCCATATAAAATTTTAAATGGACTCATACCTATAAAAACTTGGAAATTACTGTTATAAGCAAGTCCAACCAAGTGTAGACAGTCTTCCCACTTACCTGGTTTGTCCATAACATACATTCTTAGCATGTCCTATAGAATCTAGTTTACTCTTTCAATTTTCCCATCTGTTTGTGGATGATACGCAGTACTGAAATTTAACTGGGTACCCAATCTTTTAAACAAAGCTTTCTAGAAATTACCTATAAATTTCACGTCTCTATCTGAGACTAACACTTTTGGTATGCCATGTAACCTGAATATTTCTTTCATGAAGATGCCTGTAATATTGAGAGCTTTGTAGGTAGATTTGACAGGTATAAAATGAACCACTTTGCTTAACTTGTCAACCACAACCATGATGGAATCATGTTGTCTAAAACTCTTGGGCAATCTGGTGATGAAATCCATACTAATGGTCTCCCACTTTCATTATGTAATGGGTAGTGGCTGCAATAATCCTACGGGATGTTGATGCTCTTCTTTAACTTGCTAACATTCCACGCATCGAGTTAAGTATTCATCTACTTCCTTCTTCATGTTTGGCCAACCATTTGGCTTGTCTTGCATTCAAATTATTTTGATCAAATAAATATTTAAGGCTTATGTTGTCCAACATAAGTAATAACTTTCTCCCAATTAAGTAATGCCGCCACATTTTTAAGGCGTGAATTATAGCAGCGAGTTCTAGATCATGTGTCGCATAATTCTTCTCATGATATTTTAGTTTTATGGATTCATAAGCTACAACATAATTATCTTGTAGTAATAATCCACCTAACCCTTCATTGCAAGCATCGGTACATACAACGAAATCCTTGAATGGATCATCAATTTTTAAGATTGGGGCAGTGGTTAACAAATGTTTTAATTTGTTAAAACTTTCCTTGCACTTTTTAGTCCACTCAAACTTTTTTCCTTTCTTTTACAAAGAAGTTATGGGATGGGCATTCTTAGAAAAGCCTTCTATGAACTTCCTGTAGTATCCAGTAATTCCCATAAATGATATGATGTCAGATACAATTTTAGGAACCGACCATTCCATGATGGCCTTTACCTTCTCTGGGTCGACTGAGATTCCCTCCTTGGACACTAGGTTTCCCAAGTACTAAATCTTGTCTTTGAAAAAGTCACACTTACTGAACTTTGCATAAAGTTGTTGTTCTCTTAAAACTTGCAAAACTATTCTTAGATGGTCTTAGTTTTCTTGTTCATTCTTAGAGTAAATTAATATGTTGTCAATGAAGACAACCACAAATTTATCCAGATAGTTACTTAAGATGTTGTTCATTAAACAAATGAATGCAACAGGTGCGTTTGTCAACCCAAATGGCATCACGACAAACTCATAGTGACCGTAATGGGTCCTAAATGTTGTTTTAAAAATGTCTTCATCCTTTATTCGCACTTGATGATAACCCGATCTTAAATCTATCTTTGAAAAGATAGCTTCCCCGCAAAACTGATCGACAAATCATCTATTCGGGGAAGTAGGTATCAGTTTTTAATAGTCATTTTATTTACTTGCTTGTAATCTATACATAATCTTAGTGAACCATCTTTCTTTTTCACAAACAAGACCAGCGCTCCCTAGGGACACACACTTGGTCAATTGTACCTTTAGTTCTTGTAACTATGATTTTAGTTCTGTGAGTTCGATTATGTTCATTCAATATGGAGCTTCCGATGCTGGTACCGCTCCGGGTATCAAATCGATTGTGAAGTCTATATCCCTTTTTGGAGGAAGTCTAGGGGCTTCTTCCAGGAAAATATCTTTTAATTCCTTTAAAATAGGTATGTCTTCCAGTTTAGGTTTTATCTTGTTTTCCTTATAATTCATTATAAATACTATGAATACCTTACATCCCTTTCTTACTGATCTCTTCGTTTGCAAAGTAGAGATTTCTCTAATGGTTACCTTCCTAGGAATTCCTTTTGCTTTTATATGATTTCCATTATCATCATTACATGTAAATGTTTTATCAAAACAATTTAGCAAAAATTTATGCTCTCCAAAACAATCCATTCCTATCAACAGATCATAAGATCCTAAAGGTAGTATATTCGCATTCACATGTGTAAGAAAATCATTCAACATTATCTTGCAATTTCTAACCATACTAGTAACCTTTATTTTTGTACCTGTGGCTAACTGTACTAGCCAAGACTTATGAAATTTTTCAGGTACCAAATTGCATAAATCAACTACTCTAGGTGAAATATAACTCAGACTTGCATCTGGATCAATTAAGACAGAGATAGGTTGATTGTTTACCATACCTTCGATTTCGGCATGGAAGTATGGTGGTCTGCTTGCCAATTTTCGAGTGCAGCGCAGATTATGGGAATGCTCCTGGACATATCCCCAACTGTCGTTGCTTCCTGGATAGAATGGACATTAAACTTCTCCTTCCTTGCTAGGGAGTCTTTAAAGTAGTGTGGCTCTCCACACCCCCAACATTTTAGGAGTTCTTTTTGTGCTGGGTTTTTATTACAAATAGTTGAGGGTACTGCAGAATCTTGAGGTTTAAAATCTTTGTAATTTTTATCCTGATACCCTTTGTGATTATTTCCCCTATTTTTATGGAACTTATTTTGTTTTCCTTTAGAGTTAAACTTACCTGGCCTTTGATTTTTCCAGGCTAGTATACTTTCTCTTTTATTTTTGTTTTGATCAAAACAGAAGTTCGCCTTCCTCATTGCTTCCTCCAATGTATTTGGATTGTCCTATTCAATCCTTTCTTTAAACATGAGAGGCATGAAGCTAAAGAAACGTTGTATCTTTGGATTCTCATCAATTATGTAAGGGATATAACAAAGTAAGCTTAAGAACTTGCTACAAAGTTATTTCATTGTCAAGGACCCCAACCTTAGTTCATATAACTCCTTGGCTTTGTCTTCATAATATTGTTCACATAAATACTTTATTTTAAACAGCTTCTTAAAAGTTTTCCAGGTTACATACCTTTCTTTTATACCCTTAACTTTCTTTATATCTTTCCACCAAATATATGCCTTTCCGGTCAGATTATAAATGACCATTTTTGCTTTCAATTCATTTGAGAATTATATATCTGAAAGTATTTCTTCATACCAGACAGCCAGGTGTATGCCTCCTCGCCCTTCTCAATTTCCCCATTAAACATGGGTGGTTTGATTTTTTTGAACTCCCTAGAGATTTCCTCATAGGGTCTATACGTTTTCTTCTTTTTATTTTCGTCACTGCTTTCACTTGACTCATGAGTTTTTTTGTGATGTTTAACTGACTCTTCACTTGAAGTGTCAGAGTTATGGCTGGAAAATTCCAGCTTCCTACCCTTACATTTATTGTACGGGTCAGTTTTAGGTAGTTCCTGAACAAAATCCTTATTTTTATCTTTTTCTTCATGATGGATTTTTTTTAACAGGATAGTGTTAAGTTCTTCTTGAGCCTTCAAAATTCGCTCATTATCCTCCTTAACCTTTCTTAATTCATATCTTAGTTCATTCATAGTCTTTTTTAATTTAGATTTTTTGTCCTGACTTTCATTTAGATCTACCTAGATATCTCCCTCCCTTAGGTAACCCTCTTCGTTTAAAGGTTGTTTAGGAAGATGTTCCTCTTCTGCAGACATTCCCGCATCTGCCATATTTCCTATAAAAATATTTTCACTTCTCTTTGTTGTCTAAGAGAACTTTCAAGACAAAATAAACATGAGTTAGTTTGTCGTTTTCTATAGCAGTTTTGTGTTGAGCCTATTCAGGCCTAGTGCTAAAACCATGCTCTAATACCATATGTAACATACCTCAAATTTCAAATATTTTTTTTTTGAATAACCATATATCTTCAGACATATTAATAAAAATTCCTAACTGTCATGAGGAAATACAAATAAAAATAAACCTTAGCCATAATTAAAGGACAAATTCATCCTTGCAAATTCATTTTCAGGCTTAGGGACCACTGTATCAGCCAATCCTCGTTGATAAAAACACTTTGCAACAAAAATAATAATTTTTGCACTAAAAAGACTTTTCCGCCTTACGTCTTTCGGGCGGAACTCAGAAATTGAAGAACCAACAATTGATACCTTCATAATGGCCATCTTCCGCCTTCCAGGAGAAACTTGAAAATCGGAGAACCACAAGTCAATACTTCAAAATCCTTTTTCACCTTCCGCATTCTGTCCAGAACTCAGAAATTGGAAACTTCATAAACGATCACTTGGTCTTTCAAATTTCTTCCCTCCGCTTTCCGCCATTTGCTATGGACTTCAGAAGTCAGAACTTCATAAAACAAAACCTTGGTCTTTCATCTTTTCACCTTCTGTTGTGGACCTCGGAAGTCAGAAACTTCATAAAACAATCGCTTAGACTTTCAGCTTCTCGCTTCCGCTGCGGAACTCGGAAGTCAGAAACTTCATAACAAGAACACTTAGAATTTCTTCTTTCCGCCTTCCGCTGTGGAACTTAGATGTCGAAAAATTCGTAACACGAACAATTATACTTTCTTATTTCTGCCTTTTGCTTCCTGCCTTCCGTTGCGGAACTCGGAAGTCAGAAAATTCATAACACGAACACTTAGAATTTCTTCTTTCCGCCTTTCGTTGTGGAACTCGGAAGTCAAAAACTTCATAACACGATCACTTAGACTTTCTAATTTTTGACTTCCACTTTTCGCCTTCTGCTGCGGAACTCAGAAGTCGGAAAATTCATCAAACGATCACTTAAAATTTATGCTTTTCGACTTTCGCTTCCCTCCTTCCGCTATGGAACTCGAAAGTCGGAAACTTCACCAAACAATCACTTAAACTTTCTGATTTCCGGCTTCCTCTTCCCACCTTCCATTGCAGAACTTGGAAGTCGAAAACTTCATCAAATGATCACTTAAACTTTCTACTTTTCAGATTTCGCATCCCACCTTCCACTGCGGAACTCAGAACTCGAAAACTTCATCAAACGATCACTTAAACTTTTGGCTTTCCAGCTTCCGCTTCCTGCCTTCCGCTGCAAAACTCAGAAGTCAAAAACTTCATCAAACGACCACTTAAACTTTCTTTGGCATTCCTCACTGTTGATCCTTGCTAAAAACAACCTTGATCGTCAATCTATTTTGTGACTTTAATCTTGATCGTTGATCTAAATTTTTTTATGGATTTCCAGTGAAACTTCGCGACTAACATTAGCTGTTGATCTTCTTTGTGGATTAGATCTGGACCATTAATATTCTAAACTTGGAATCAACGTCTAATTCTGCAAATTGTGGAAGTCGGGTTTCCTTTCAACACTTCTAGACTTCCATAGATCCGTCTTCCGACTTCTGCACTTCTGTCAACCATCGATCTTGCTGTGGATTAGATCTGGACCATTTAAACTTTTAGTTATGTGGATCAGAGTTTAATTGTGGATTCAAGGGTTTTCGGTTTTTATTTGGGGTTAAAATTAATAAAATAAGGTTTTCTCTTATGTAAAATAATTTCATCTGCAAAACTTACAGATCTATACTCTAAATCAACATTATCATCTCAACGACATTCCCAACTTGAGAAATAAGGTTAGGAAAGATTGAGTAGGTCGATCCAAACAAGAAAACTTAGATAAATACAGGAATACGTGCTATAGCTATAAACATAGGATTCATTCCATTAAATGCAGACTCATAAATTTACAATCATTCAAGTGTTGAACCCTATCCATAACAGACCAACAATAACTAGCTCTGCAGAATTATTGTCAGATCTAAACTCTAAACACGCATTAAGGTTCATTCAACGCCTAAAATCGTAATGCAATATTAAGAAAGAATTACATAATCAAATTCAGAAGGAAATACATAGTAGTAACATCTGATACCGTGTAAAAATAGAGGATCTGATCCATTAGATGCGGATTCATAAATTCTAAATCATTCCAGTATACCAGTTCAGTGACAGGCAAAGCTAAGTAATTCAACCTAGAACTAACTAATAATTCCTACAAATCTCATATAAACAAAACATGGATGATTATTCTACAGAAAAGCATACACAGTGCTGCATGGTTAAGTAACTGCAATTTAACATTTCACATATACATCCTACAACAACTAGAATCATTCATAAGAAAATAGAGTAGGAACCTGGCACCAACGCTAGGAAAACACAAATGGAGAAGTTGTTCCTCCGAACCAACTCCTAAAGCAACCAATTTACTTGCTCTAGAATCCTCGAGCCTGTTCGTTGGACCACAAGAGAAAAATATCTTAATGCGCCTTCTCTTGCATTACACAAATGTTAAACCTCGTCCAATGCTAGCCTCCTGCTGCTCATGGACATACTATTAAATAATATTTTTCCTAGGACTTGGTCATTTATGAGCCTCCTTCTCTTTAGTAACTCAACTAGGAGTGCAGATCTGATTTTTGGGGATGATGCCTCCTGCATCTTGAGTTCTCACTCAATGGTATTTCCCACTTGGCATTTCCCTCTTGTGGGTCAGCGAACACTCTTTCAACAACTATTTCCACTTGTGTTCACCTTCAACAATTTTTTTTAATAAGGAATGTTTTATTACAAATCAAATGTTTTATTCTTGACCTCCTGTTAAAGAATAATAAACAAATTATTTTCCAGTAGAATTAAAAAATATTGAATCAGGGGGTATTACATGTTCTTTGTCTACAACACATTTATGCATTGATGCATGATCTTGACATCCACAACATCTTCACCAATTCTATCACCAAGAAATTATCCATTCATCTCATTCAAGCGAAGAAGAAGACCTGTTCAAGACATTTTGATCATCTCTGTGCCATGTCCATTGTTAAGGGAGTATTTTCCCCATGAGGTTTTGCTTCTTTCCTCATTTTTACATGGACAAATAAATTGTTGTAATGGGTGGCCATAAGCCTTGTTGCTTGGGCCCTATTTTTCTTGATCACTACCATTTTTGGCTTAGGGGGGGTGTTAGAACAATATTCCCATCATATCTATGCCATGGACCTTCATGCTGTTCTACCTAGTGTGAAGAGGTTTCTAGTGTCTAGTTTAGTATTTTGGACCATAGTTTGTCCACACTTGGCTGGAAGTTATGCCATAAGATCATGTTTTTCCACAAGTGCGCTTCCAGGTAGTCAAACTCATGCATTAATGATGAAGGCGCCCTATTTCCCTGTTTTATGGGATAATGATGGACCAAGAGTGCTAATGCACTACATTTGGTCAAATTTCTCATTAAATGGTTCAAAACCTAGCCCTAAACCACCTCATGCATGTGTTCACACCTATTTTGACTATCCTAACCTACTTTTGGTCCTTTTTGTCCCTATGATTCATTGACCCTCATTATGACACCACCTTTGGTCCCTCATGTTCATTGAAACTCATTATGGTCAAATCTAGGGTTCACACTTGGCCTTATGTCATTAATGGGTGAGTTGGTCCAATCTAAGCCTACCATATGTGAGCTAATCATATTCTTTGTTGCGCCCATGGTATTTTGTTACCCATGGTATTTACCCAAGTTGTTGCATGTGATAATTCCTATATATTGTATTGGTTTTTTCTCAATAAACACACTAATGGATATATACTCTAGAGAAGTTTCTCTAGTTTATGTCTTAATTTCTTCTCTCATTCATGTTATATTTAGAATAACTATAAGTAAGAATTGCTAATAAATCTAGATCTAGGTGGTTTGCACGTGACTCAAAACCTTGGTTGTGATGTTATGCAAGCCAGATTTTACACTTAGAATTCTGATTAAAAATATGGACGTTGAATGAGTTGATCCAAATTAACAATTAACGACATATTGATGAAATTAAGTTTTTTCACTTTTCAACTTCCTATCAAAAGAATGGATAATGGAATATTTTAGTTAGTGGATAAACAACTCCATAAAATTGGACTATTAAAAAACACTATCATACTTTATTTCAAAAATTGTATAACACTCATGAATAAATTTTGTGAATTATATATTATAGAAAAATTATAGTTTTATATCCATTTTGAAGTGAGAGTATTTTTTCATTTTAAAGTGAGTATTTTTTTAAAATATTAATAAATTTTGACTTAAAAAAACTAATATCACAATTTATAAAGAAACTTTAACTATATTGAAATTTCATTTATTTATTTTTAAATATTTTTCTTATATAATGATTCTTTTATTCAAAATTAATTATATTTAAAAACATATTTTTTTTATATAATTTCAAAAAAATTCGTTGTAATGCTCTAGTGTTCTATAAAGTTATTAGGGAGCCCATACGCAAACTACCCTTTTTTCTTGGGAGCTTTGGACCTTGTCCAAAACACTCCATTTTTTTTGTTGGGAGTTCCTTTGGAAGCTTTGGAGCCGGTAGAAAACACTCTTTTCTCTATTTTTAGATCATTTTTTAGAGTTTTCTGGGAATTTGATTTGGGAGTTCTTTTTTTTGGAAGCTTGTACAAACTCCCTTACTTATTAGGAACTTCTACAAGTGCCTTCTGACCATGTATGACCCATAATCTTAATAAAAAGTGATTGAACTGTCGTAGTTTCTCATGCTAAAAACACCTTTGCCACCTCGAGCTGCATATCAGACCTTGGTTTACATGGGGACTGGGGTATGCTACTTCAAGACTAGCAACTGAGAGTTGGATGTGATTTTGGGCTTTAGATGTGTCTGTGGAAGTCATAGCATTTAAATAGGTCGGTTATATGCACCTCGATATTTGCAAAATTATGAGGTGACTTTTCTTAAGTTTCAATTTTGGATATTTTAGTCACGTGTGAATTTGAGATATGCATCCTTCAGTTTTGCAATGTTGAGGTCTATATTAGACCTTGGGTTACATCTGTGCTGGTGTCCTATTTTAATGTGCCCAATACACATTCTAGATTGACTGCACCGGTACACACATTAGAAATAACGATAGATCACTGACACCCCTACCAAAGATGTCTATGTTCAAAATTGCTTATATGGAGTTCCAATGTTGGATTTATTCGCCAGTTGTGTGAGAATTTGAGATTTGCATCTTTAAGCTTCGTAATCTCCATGTGCATAGTAGATCATGGTCGCAGAAAATGTTTGTGCTACTTTCCATGTTCAATCCACCCACTACACATTCCAGATTCAATATATTGTTACACACAATGACACATAAACGGTAAACCTAAAAGAAAACAAGTGCTGCTAAATCACTCACACGCCCACCAAGGTTGTCAACTTTCAAAGTTGCTTATATGGAGTTCCAATATTGGATATGTTGGTCGTTTGTATGAATTTGAACTGTTCATCCTTGAACTTTGCAACTTCAAGATGCATAGTAGACTCTCAGTATAGAGTATTTCTATGCTAATGTCCATAGTCAATGCACCCAATACATAGTATGTTACACACATGCGCACACAAACCCAAAAAGAAGAGTTGATACATCACTTTCATCACCTAACTTTTCTTTGTGAAACAAACTTTGCAATCTCAAAGTTTAATATATTTTTTTGTTGGTTTTCATATTCAACACACCTAATAGACATCTTAGATCCAATACATCCTTACATGGGGATGCACACCCATACAAGAAATTGATGGATCACCCTCACCTCTGCTCAGGCTGTAGAACACACATGACCACTGTCACTGTATTAAATCCAACGAAGAGTGTATTGGTATATATATAATGCTATATTATTGTTGCATTTTCCTTCATCATCAGTGTAACTGGTGGAAATACTCAATTTATTGCCACTGGTTCCATACCCATGAAGTTGCAGAACATCCTTGAAGTGCATATCAGTTGTGAGCTTCACAACCTCAAGCTGCATATAAGACTTATATTTACATGAGTTTGTACTAGTTTAATTTGATAAATTCAGTTAGGCGTATATTGGTATGGCTACAGTGACATATAATTAAGGTCTTCATCAATCAATCCCCATTAAGTTGCAGTGTATGCCCCTTCTATTGCCAGTGGTTTGGTTCCCTTGAAGTTGCACCCCAGACTGAAACTTGATTAAGATTATTTGCAAATGAAAAGTCTACCTCGCAGTAGTTTGTTCCCCTGTATATGGTGTTTATTGTGGTGTCTATTCTTATTAACTTATCGGTATATAGTGAAAATATTAACTAGTAGTATCTTGATATTTGAAGGATCCATTTAAGAAAATATTTTGTATTAGCAGTATATTGATATGTTTTACCTCCATTTGTTAAAAAACATCTCAATGTTTTTTCCCTTTCAAGATGGAATTGCAAACTTACCTACATATCAACATGATGACTTATGCAGACTGCTACAACTTTTATTCGATGAACACACCTATATTATGCTCTTTCTCTCGGCACAAAAAAGAAACGTCTTTGTTGCAATCATTTAAAAACACATATTTTTATCTTGTTCCTACATAACACTTTTTCCCCTGTCCTCAAGCAAGCAACTGATCTATATACTCTTGTAACCAGGCCTCAATATTGTTCTGAGTTCTTACAATCTTGACTTTTGAAACAATTTAGCTTTCCTTCAGTGTGCTTTGCTTTCTAGATAATAGGTAAACACTAAATACATTTGCACATGTATTTATTTTGTTCTATTTTTTTTCTTCTTTTATTTTCCCCTGTTCTTGTTCCTTCTTGCTGCATATGATAAAGACAAATGCACGTTCTTTTGTTCCCTACAATCAATGTATACAAATGACTCTTCTCTTTTTACAACGTGGAGAGACATGTGCTTATGGTGGAATGTCAACGCTAATCACAAACAACAACCACTCCTGCTTATGTCAGTTTCTCTAGCAACCGCCATTTTGCTCCCTGCAATGTGAATACAGTACATGCATTTTCCTCCCAGAGAAAGGGAAAAAACACATCACATGTTTTCAAGACTATTTCCATATACATAAAATATCTGGAAAAAAAAAGTTTACATGTTTCTTAAACTACTCTTGTCCAATCATGCTGGACATATTCAACAACAATTTTTGGAACTTTTTAAATGTCTTCTCCATTACATACATTACTATGGCTATGATAATTCCAACTGGAATTGATTTTTGTCCTTTTTATAACTGTTTGTAGATCAACATTGCAAAAAGCTGTGTCTCTTCTATGTCTCTTTTATAATAGCATGCTCTCTTTGATTAAGTTACAAATCCATGATAAACCCGGTATGAACCTATTTTAGGTAATATAATTATTCCTGGTCTCCTTTTTTTCTTTCTATGTTTTTCTTTGGCAAAGCGACTGCTGATTGTCGCTTTGCACTGGCCTCTTTGATTTCTAGTTTATACTTCAGATTGACTTCACATAGCTTTCATGCTTTGAAAAAAAGATATATGGAAATATGACTGGGCAATACCTGTATTGTCAATTGCAATTTAACTTTAATTTTAATTGTTGTTAATGTTTCCATGTCAGCATTTCAAAAATCTCATGCTTGATCTATATGTCTCCACATTAGTATTGTCTCTTTCATAAAACTACAAATAAATGATAAACTTTGTAGACATATATTTCAACTAATATGCTTAGTCCAAATGTTCTTTTATGTCGTTCAATATTTCCTTCTACTTCCCTGTTTTGATTTGTAACTTGCAATTCAATGCCATGTTTTTTGCAACCATATATATGTAGTCAACTTACAATTCAAATGTCTAGATCTTTTTCTAATTGCTGAGTCAATAAGAAATCAATTACTTGAAATGATTGTGGATCTAACGTTCATGCATTTTCATATCACATTTCATGCTTTTGCATCTTCGTACTAGATTTAGTGCCATCAAATAGCCTTCCACCCAACAACCACTGCTAGTGGCAGTGGCAATGTCAAGGATATCGCCACCTTATGGCTCTCGTTTTTAAATAAATTCAATAATGATATGTTAAAGTTGTTACATAAAGCTTTTACAAAAATCTATATTAAATGTTTTTAAATTTTTTATATATTTTAAAAATAAAATCACTCTCAATTATGATTATCCCTTCCTAATTTCTTTAACAAATTGAGTGAAAAATCAAATCATTTTAACTTACATAAAAAGCACACTCCTTATATTAACCGAACTAATAATGATTATTGTTAAAGTATGAATAGAGAACTAACTAAATTATTATTGCTAAACTATGAATAGGGAACTAACTAAACATGAGTGCAATCCTAAAGTGTATTACCTTTAAAAATTTATAGTTTCACCAACCAAAGTGTATTATGTTTATTTATTGTTTCACCCATTGACTTGGAGCACCTTACAAAAATTACAATTCCAAAATCTAACAAATTTTTCAATGTTATGAATAAAATAAAAATAAAAAGACATAATAATCAATACTAATAATAAAAAAATCAAGAGTTGCGACTCTCCAAATAGGTGTGCCTAAGATATATTTAAATAAGTCTTCTCATTGTATTTTTTCATCCATAAAATGTTCATTATATATATAAATATATATAATTGAGGATGGATCATGTTCCTTCATAATCCTGGATACAGGCGTTTTCCTACAACACCCGATATGGTGTGACATTAGTATTAGAGTCGGACTGACTCCTCGGCTCCTACACACTTACTATTGGCTCAACTCAGCCCACAATTCCATAGCCCCCTCCTTCCTCAATCCACTCTCTCTTCCATCTCCTTCTACCTTGCATCCTCCATGTTTTCACCTATTTGCACACCAGTTCATGATCGACTCTTTCCTCCTACGTTGTCCTTATGCTTACACCCTCCTACATCGATGCCTCCTTGCCACTACACCCTCCTATGTCACCATCTCCCTGCCACTGCCCTCCTTCCTTCACTACTCCCACACACCTCTTCCCTCCCACACATGTCCATCTACATCTCCTTCCCTCACATCCTACTACACTTCTACATGCAGCCACCTCTGCTCACCTAACCATTGTCAGCTACACCCACGCTCCCACACGCCTTCCCCCTTCCCTCAACTCCACCCACTGTGTGCTCCTCACTCGCTGAACCTGCTATTCGCATCGCCAATATCCCTACATTACAAGGCTAAGTTGTACTACACGCCATCCTCCCGCCTTCCATAATTCTTAAACCCTAAATTCACATATAAAAAATAATTATAATAAAATAATAAAATATTTTTATTCTTAATAATAATAATAATAATATTTATCCATTTTTATTCCATTACAAAACCTTATAATAAATATAAAAAATCATAATATAGTAATATTATTTTGAATAATTATTATAATTATAGATTTTTATTTTTATAATTAATAATTAATCAATCATTAAAGACAATTAATTGTCTTTCATTTCACTCCATAAGCCAAAATAGGGTCCAAATACATATGTCTACATACGAGGACAAGGCCATGATGGAATTAAAAGACCAAATTGAGAAATTGGAGAAGGACATCAAGGCCCTCGTCGCCAACCAAAAAAGTTGGAAGGAAGAAATGAAAAATAACAATGCAACACTTAAGAAATAAATAAAAGACGAAGTTGTTCTAGTATTAGAAAGAAGACTTGATGACAAACTAGACATCATGAATGAGAAACAAAAAGACTTGGATGACAAAATGATCGCCATGACATAAGACATAAACACCATAACACAGAACCTGAGCGCCATAACACAGAACCATAATACATTAATGGAAGTGTTACAAAAAATAATTCCCAGTACAAACTATACACAGGGAATTCACCTTGTTGAGTAATACTTTATCACGTTCATTCATAAAGGGGGGTTTTTAATTTTGAAAAATAAGGTCAATATATTGTAGGTATTGGGAGGCGGGGAATAGGGTTTGGGGGGTTTTATAGGTATTGGGAGGTATAAAAAGAGGTTTCTAGTAAAAATAAGGAATATATTGTAAAAATATGGGTTTTTAATTGGAAATAAGTATTGGGAGGGGGGCTCAACGAAAGGATTTTGTAAGTAATTATCAATATGTAGTGAAATTAGGGGCATTCTTTAATATCCCATGAACAAAGGCGCTATGACATAGTTTCACTAAGGGAAGACCCTGTGAAACTATATTAGCAGTCTAGACATGTTAGACGCCTCATCTCACATTTCCACACTGGAAACACTCGCCAAGATTCAATAATATTTGAAAAATGAAATAAAGATTAACGATGCAATATGCTTAAACAAGATATTGAAACAAAAGTACTTCCAGATATAGAGGCACGATTAAACGATAAAATAGACGTTATCATATTAGAGAAGGAAAAGGATTAAAATTATCGCAAACAACGAAGCAGTTCAAAAATGTCGGTTGCATCATCTAGTAGATCTGAGTCACCATCAAACCGTAAAGAAAAAAGCACCCAATATCAACCTTACATAGTGTACCCACTTAAGGAAAAAATAGAGTTGTTGAAATACAATGGGAGTGAAGACCAATGAGTTTCCTAGTTAAAAAAAGTAGAGGAATACTTCGACATATACAACATTACAACTGACAAAGAGATGGTGAAAAATGCATCAATGCATCTATAAGGGTATGCCTATAAGTGGTACATGTGGTGGAATTGAGACAATTTTTCCTACACCTTGAACTTGTTCAAAAATTATTATTTTAAAAGGTTTCATGAAATCACAGAAGATGAATTTTTCAGAAAGCTTACCAGATTACAACAAGAAGGAAGTGTCCAGGAATTCACACCTTAGTGGGAATCCCTTTCCACACGAGTGTTTGGACTATCTGGAAAACATCGGCTCGAAACCTATTTAGAAGGTCTTAAACCATACCTCCAAAGAGAATTAAATATGCATGACATACCAAATGTAGAAGTAGCAGGATGTAAAGCAAAACTTCGCAGAACATAAATTGGAAAGAATAGCAAAAACAAGAGTTGATAACAATTATTGACAAGAAAAAGAGACACAATGTAGATATTGTGTAAATAATTGGTCACCTAGTCATCAATGCCACAATACTCAATCATATACCTATGAAGTTGAAAATGGGTCGAAAACATATACCAATTACTCTGATAATAATAAAAAAAGAAGAAAAACACATGTCATCGATGCGGTGATGACTGGATCCTGGGCCATAAATGTAGGAACCATCAGATGACACATTGCAAAATCATCAATGGAAAATAAGTACAGGTCCCTGCAGAAGAAATCTCATCCAATTCTAATACCAACACAGAATCAAATGAAGGACAACATCAGGAAAACCAATCTTTGATGACAAAGCTTTCATAAGGGGAAGACAATGTTATGAATAGAATAATAAATAAAAAGACATAATAATAAATAATTAGTAAACCAAAAAAACAAGAGTTGTGACTCTCCAAATAGGTGTGCCTAAGCTATATGTAAAGTAGGCTTATCATTGTATTTTCTCATCCAGAAAATACTCATTATATATATAATTGAAGATGGATAATCGTCCTTCAAAATCCCGGGTACGAGCGTTTTCCTGCAACACTGAATACAGTGTAACTTTCAATCTCACAATAGAAGCATTAATATCACGTGAGGTGTCATGAAGAGGAGCATCAATTTTTTTGTCTTTATAATTTGAAAATATCATTATCTTGATTTTTTATTCCCTGCATCTAGGGAATTACGTTTTCAATTGGTTTTTGGCATTCGAGCCACACTAATTCCAGTTTTTTATGCTATACTTTATCCATAAATCAAATGATTTTCCTATGTTTTCAGCCTCCACCATATTATTGTGCAAATACCTTTTCATTTTTCTTGGGCCTGACACCCTTGACAATACCTGCACCAATTGTTCTGACAAACCTATACTATTGGCTCTGACATGACAGGGATTTGTGTATTCGATATTATCTGTAGTAGAAGTGCATGCATGCATCTACCTACATGCAAAATTCCACGAGGAGTCTAGGATCTTGAGCAGCTGGAGCATGGTTTATAGATTCCGGGTATTATAAATTAGTAGGAAGGGAGTTCTCTTAGTGCTCGCTTCATGAGAAGAATCCCTGACACTTCTTGATAGTTTCTTCCCCACTGGCTCAACACGACACCCCGCTAGGTTTATCTATCTGTGAACTTAGCTTAAATTCATAAAAGCATCATGTAACTTAAATTTGTTAATGTTGCAGGTTATGCCCTTTACATTATGGAAACTGCTCCATTGATGATGGTGTGACTGTTGGTGATACTGCCTCTATTGTTGAATCAACTGCTTCTTTGATTGGATTTGCATCTGTATCTGGACCTGAATCTGTTGTGGGTGAAACTACTTGCTTTGGTGTAGATTCAGGGTAAACTGGATTTCGAACCGTTGTTGTTTACTTCTATATAAACTTACAACAACTTGGGGCTGACAAATTCCATGTGGCCTTTATAACTGACATGGAAAGTCATAAAGCCCAAGAGATTGTTTACCAAACATATCACACAAGGAAATTTTCACCTGATGTCTATATTACTACATGTACCAGTACTGGTCGTGGACAAAAAAAAACACCTCCACCTGTGAACTGTGCTACTCCAGTTGTTCCTAACAATGTTAATTCTTGATCTCTTTCACAAAATCCTAGACCTCCCCTTTATCATAGACAAAAAGCATGCCCGTAGGGGATTAGAAAACAAATACAGATAAGGAAGGACATTCTTACTGCTTCATTGATTCCAATTATAGATTTCTTATATAATATTTTGAAATTTGAGGTAAGATTCATGCCCAGACAAAAGGTTTTAAAAAAATAGAAGAAAACATAAGTTATTCTCACATTTCATAGCTCAAGTAGTACTATGTTACAAAATTAGGGTTCATCCATCGCAACGATAGACACATGCAGAATATTATGTGCATAGTTAGTGGATTAAAAAATCTACTTCCATCTTTTGCCAAGTTTTATGGATTAAAAAACACACTTAAATTCAATGTATTGATAGCTCTACCTTCAAAATATATATATTACTCTCACTATCTGTGATGTGATGATGTCAAGATGTTGACACAATGTTTTAATTTTCATGTTTCATTTTTTTAGTATTTCATTTATTTGTGACTGGCATACTTCCTGGAAGAATTCTCTAAATTATTTGCCTAAAAATGTTTTATGTTTTGGTGAGTTAAGTTTGCAAAGGCTGGTTTATTCCATTTGTAAGTTTAGTTAATAAGTTTGTTATTAACTAACACATCTGCAATACTCATTTTATGTTTTGGTAACTTAAAAAAAAAAGTTGCACGATAACCAAACATTTTTTTAGTAGCCTGTCGACCCTCATGAAATTTCTTCTAAAATTTACAGTCAATGGTTTTCTACTATGATGTTTTCTTTATTTACCGAGTCAAATATGGTTTAAACTATCAATTGCGGTGATCATTTCATAGTTATACGTGAAACTAGAGATAATAGTTATATGTTGATACAAACAATGCAAGATTACATCAATTTCTCCCAACGCAGTGCGAGGATACAAGTGTTTCAAAGTTTTCTTCGATTTTTAAATTCTCCATCCATTCATTTCCTTTTTTCCATCTCTGTCCATTTCTATGACTCGTGGAGTTGAAACCCTGATTGGTTGGGAAGTATGGTCCAACCTGGATATGTCTTTTTTCTTTCAACTCTAAATACACCATCTAAATTTAGACTTACAACCCTAAAGGCACGTAATATGCAACTTTGCCGCTAAGCCTTGTTACATTTGGATGAAGTACTTTGGAAATATGTTTAATGCGAATGGTTTGTGAATTGGTTTTATAAAAATTGTTTTTTTTTAATTATTAAAAAGTCTTTCATTTTTAAAAAAATATTAAATTTAAAAGTTGTTTGGAATTATTTTATTCTAAATATTAATTAGTTCAATTGTCGTATTGATTAGTCTACATGATATCCCATACAACTAAAAAAAAGTAAAAACAAGATATCATACTTATAAAAAGATAGTATATAACTCTTTATGTTTGCTTAACATATTTAAGAAAAGGTATTTATATTCATGATTAAATAATTTTAAAGTTTTATATTATTTTAAAGTTTTATAAATATATTTGTGTGATGTGGATAAATAATGTTTATTTAAGGTTAAAAAGTGTGTGTTAATAAAATACACGGGGCTTTTTAATGTTTAGATATATAAAATGATTTCATCTATTTTCATTATTTTTATGTAAATATTATTTTTCACAAAGAGATAAAGTCTCTCTTTACCGATATTATCAATTTACAAATGTGTTATTTAGAGCTTTGTCCACTATATGAGTCACTCAAATTCTTTTGTTGTTATGTTAAGATATCTTCTTGCAAATCTTGTCTCCACTAAAACCTCCACTTGGCATGAGTTTCTTGAAACATGCTTTTACCATGTTGCTCCTTACTTTGAGTGCATTTTCCTTAATGAATCCCTCCATGTTGGTTCATTTTTGAATTTATTCCCCACGAAGAAAACCAATGGATTCAAGCATAAGTTATTCTCATGTTGTAAATTCCAAACTCATATTGGCTTCATATCTTTGTTTATGGGAAGAGATATCCTCATGCAAGGAAGTGGTATCATAATCGATCTTTCATGGCATCATTGTCGCATTTCCTTTGGCTTCCATGGTGTCAACATGAGCCGCATACCACTTGTATTTCCCAATTTATGTGTGTTCAATACATAACAGATCCTTCCATGATTTAACATGACGATATCTATTGGGCTATTCACCATGCTACCTATCACTTCTTGGTTGAGAAACACGATTATTTTGAGGATGCAACAAACATAAAATACACATAATAATGTTAATATTTGTGACGTCACCTTCACCTAATCCGACCAACAAGAGGTGACATTAACTGGCTCGAGGTCTCTAAATTTCGCTCACAGTAATATTACGAATTCATAACAAATGAATTACGTGTGTAGAACGTAATAAACATACACAATGAAAATAAAATTGATCCACACACATCTAGCATGCATATTCTAGCATAATCATCACAAGCATCAATTTAAAACATTGCATAATGAAATACAAGAGAATACTTATCTTTAAACAACGTAGATCCAAGCAATTGGCTATGTAAGAGCGATTTTCCACCCAACTATAGGCACTTTGTCCAACACATACTCTTTTTGCTGAGAGGCCACCCCCAATTCGAGCTATGAGGCCACCAAGGCGAACGAAACACCTACAGGCTATTCTCTCTCAGCCCAAAACTCGTTCTACACTCGATGCCTGGCTAAATGCTCATATAGAGCTCCACGAGGATCTCACTCAGCCACCACATCCTTTGCTCCCACAACACCTTCTCCACACAACACTCGTCTATGCTCAGGCATACCTTTCATCGATCCATGGTTCTCTTTGTAATCCATCTAGCTAGGTGCTTCCAGTGTGTACATAGAAGGAGTCCTATCTGCTATATGTTGTTGGAGAACCACATGTAGCCTCAATTTGTGGCCTCTCAATCATCCATGAGCAACAAAACTCAATGGGAAATGGTTCTTAGATTTCCTATCCTCTCTACTCAGCTATAATCATATATTTTCATTCCAAATCTGCAGTTCTGTCTCTAAATTCAAATTTCATGGGTTATACACAGTCTGCTAGTGGTCTAGGTTAACAATGGAGACCTCTATGTAGTGTAGATTTGCATGCAAGAATGAGAAAATGAGGGTTGACTCCAAGGGATAGGAGATAATGGTGAAAATACAACTAACATAGCTTCTGACAATAGAAGAAAGCAATTATGGAAGCTAGTAGAACTGTCACAAAAGCGCAGTCAATAGAAATATCCCAACATGCAAGAGAAACCAGACATCTAACACTAAGGGACCTTGAAACATACATTATTCCAGACGGTTGAAGTAGATCCAAATTGAGCTTTTTCCAATTCCACTTGCGCTTGCAATTTGCTCTCAACAACAACAAACAAGGCAAGCATGCTATATAATATGGTGTTAGATCTACTCTATCATATATAATCAACAATGTATAAACAATAAAACATATCCATGGATTCAATATTAATTCAAATGCACATTATTAGACAAGAAAAGATATTTCTATTAATCAAATCAGAGATTACACAAGTGACAACCTCTGTCGGCACGTCTGTGAACAAGAGAAACCGAGTCCTCCACCTGGGCCTCCACCACCTCAATCCTCTATCTCTCTATAGCAAGCTCACAAGCAAAGGAAAGCTTAGGAAGAACACAAAGTGCTCCAAAGGGACAAAGGGATGCAGACTCAAGTATATGCAAGTTATGACAACAATGGACTATAGTTTCGTTGCTCTTCAATTCCTCCTCTTCAATGTATCCAAGGGGTTCCTTACATAGGACTCCAAAGGGGTAATGGAGGGTCAAATACGAGCAATCTCGAGGCATATGGAATGCCAAGAGTCAAGTGGTTCGGAAACACATGAAGGAAAACTCCACAAATATTTGGATTTATGCACACATCCTGATGTACGCGGGTTTGAGGTCAAAAGTCGTGTGTACACACGAGTATGGGATTAAAAGTTGCATACAACAATAAATAGGTGTTTTTAGGGATGAACTTGGAAACATCAAAGTATAATATTAGTCCATGGGGTCTAAAGAGTTTGAAGAGGGACAAGGAAGGCCATAAACATGTGATCAACCATGTGTGGTAAAATCAGCTATAATAGATGCCCCCTAATGTGTGAGGTCGGAGGGGTAACATGATGGTCGAAATACATTATAAAATCCATCCCAGAAGTGGAGTGATGTAGAACTAGGTGGAAAAACCAGCCATCCACCAGTATAGTACAATTATCAATTCCTGCATGTGACTGCAAATACATAAAGCAGTCTCGGATACATAAGAGTACAATGGCCATGAATATGCATGATATACAAAATGTGACATGTGTGGTTATAGCCACGTACAATATATAATAGATCATAATATCCATGATGAAGATATACAATGGATCAATATCTCCATAGAAGCTTAAGATACATAATGGATCAAGATCTCCATGATGGCTGAAGATATTTGACATACATTGGAATCAAATCACGAGAGTTGAAATCTCATGAACATTGGCACGATCAAGGAGGTAGCATATGTGGAATGCCACCAAGTTGGAAAGTCTTCTACACAAATCACTATGAGTACATGTCCTACTATGCGAATAGAGGTGTTGAGGTCGAACATAGTAGTCCATCGTTTGATTACCAGTCATTGATGTATACCGTTAACAGACGCGAGATCACCCACCGATAATGAAAATGGGAATCAAGGTACTAGAGTGCAATCTAACAAGTGTGAATAGATGTATTGAGGTCGAACACTTGGAATAATCCATCGATTAGGGGACATTGATGTATTCCCAAAACTATCGATGGCGAGAGAACCTACCACTGATGACTGCAAGTCTTAAGGCACTCAAATAAATCTAGACTCCTATCCCAAAATAAATGATCTGAAGTCGATGGGATGGAATCCACTGGAAGGAGAGCATTAAGGCATCCCCCATCAACCAACACAAGGTACTCAACAACGCTGTATAATGTGGAAGAAATAGAACAAGATGTGCATGAACCAATAACAGTACCGGGAATGGACAACATGCAAATTCAAGACAACTGAGGAATGGTAGACTCATTCTTCAACTTCCTTCAAACAAGAGCATAAAGACAAATTGTGACTGAAGGTAGGCAGCATGGACTCGATATACAAACTAGGACATCTTTGTGTCACAGGAGACATCAACAAAGGCTCCATAGGGACTGGAAGCTTAACCAGTCGGTGGAGATAAACTCAGAGTAACGAGTACAAATCCTAAAGTCAAACTAATAACCCAACCAACAGATGTGATATAGAGTGCTCTGTTTGAAGGCGACACGACTTAATTGTTGCCAAAGATAACATATTTTCCTATTTGGCTTTTTGGTTTTTTTTGGGGGGGGACTTTTTCAGATATTTTGAAAATCTTGAAAAAGAACAAAAGTGCTTTATAGTTACAAATCTAGGAGGAGACAAGTGTCAGGGGACAAGCAAACTAGTTCCAAGCAATGGAACATGCCTATGCTCAATGCAAGGATTATGTGCAAGATAACGACAATCGGGGGAAGGTCCCCTCTCGGTAAAAAATGGGGAATCAAGCTACAAAAGATATGAAAAAAGGCTCTGCTTGGCTAGACATGAGACAAGCTTGGGCTATATGGCTGATAATCAAAGTCAGGAAAGCTGACATAAGGCTCAATAAGGTAAGAAAAACTCATGATAATGCAATTACAACTTGACATGGGCTCCAAATGCAATACAGGAGAAATGTTGGCATGGGCACCAAATGCAATACAGGATCTAACTACGGTACCCATGTATGGGAAAGCTCTACCATTTGCATAATGTCACTTCTAAAAGCAGTAAGAAGGTTCTGTGACAAGATGGAATGGGTTCGTACCTAGGGTTGAGATGAAATGGTCATAAGACTATGCAAAATGCAAGCGGATGTGAAAACCTAACCTATATGCCAGTTTAGACATAATACCTGAAATAGGCACGAACGGGTCGAAGACACTATCAAATCGCACTCAAAACAGGATCCTACAACATCAAATTAGTTCAAATGGTCCAAAACAGTCAGAAACGGTAAAAAACTATAGAAAGTGGGTAAAAATTTCTAAATTTTTCTATAAAATAGTGAAAAATTAAAAATTTTCATACCATTTTGAATTTTTACCCACCATAGTGCATTTGAGTCCAGAACTTTAGAAATGAATTATGGGAGCATCGTCTAGTGGAATCCCTCCACGTTTGATCGAGGTAAATTCCCTTGCCCCTCTCTTTCATTTTCATGTAAAACTTTTAAATTTTCATGGTCAAATTAATTTTTTAGGCCATCCCAACTTGGGCGTTTCGGTCCACGTGGATATCAGGTATTTTTCCGCGTATAGGGCTCACCATACACAGAAAATGCCATGAAAACCACGTATGTACACGGCTGTTTTGCAGACAGTCGCGTAGAGGGCCACAAACATGGCTTTTATGGGAAAATAATGATCAAAATTTGTGTTTTTTGTGCAGGATGGCACTAGAGTGGAGAGAGAGGGAACATGGTGATGTTGAGGAAGCTTTTCAGGATGACCTCATGGCTCAACAAGCATTCCGGGCATGCAGGTTATACAAGTTTTGGTGTCTTGGAAGCTTGAGGGCAAAGCCAAGACTACTTTAGTTGCTGGTAGATTACTGGGATCCAGAGTCTGAAACCTTTTAGATAGATGGGATGTCACTCAACATTGAGGTTGAGGACATATATTTCATCACAGGTTTTTCCTGACGAGGGGAGGTGGTGAACCTCTGATCTCGTGGTCTAGGAGGCAGGCTGACCATAGAGGACTACATAGCTATGTATTTCCTTCCCAATACAGAGAAGGTTGGGAGTCAAATATCAAAATCGATTCAGATTAGGGGGCTGAAAGCCATACTATTGGCATTAGGAAGGATCGCGGGTTTGGCATCAATCCACCAGGCTTTACAGTCATTGATGTTCTATGCAGTAGAGTGTCTGCGGCCTACGATATATGAATGGAGTACTATGCTACTGAGTAACATGAAACAACAGCTCAGTGATTGCAAGATGGGTAGGGTGCAAAACTTCAGGTTTGGCAACATACTGAGCACATTCATTTTTGAGCGGGTGTCAGGTCTAAGCCCTAGAGTAGACATTGCTCCACATGGAGTCCGAGATTCAGCTCAGCGACACTGGGATAATATCATGCGTAGACTAGGAGGTGGAAGGGTGGCTAACCCCTACCCAACAGAGTTCTTTCCATGGTGGAGGAGACTGCTCATCACCATAGATGACTATCCCTATGCAGGGATTGACTTCCACGGCGACCCAGACATGCCCCTACCATCAGGAGCGGCTTATGGAGACATAGGTAATGAATCCCAAACCCACTTTTAATTTTTGAATTATTTCATTTTTGTGTTTTTTGATATATGAAATCAAAAGACATGTTTTTGGTGTGACGACACACAGTGACACTCTGCCATGTATATGTAGATGTAGGACCACGACGGCCAGATGGATTTCCTCGTCATCGACGTAGGGGAAGAGGTGATGAGATCATGGGTGTGGATCCTCCAGAGCATTCACACGAACTTTGTTTGATTGACACAGAGAGTACCCATGGCGCAAGATGAGGAATTGCCTGAGGCCATCCAGCGCTAGGTGGTTGGAGTACCACGAGCATGGGTTTGATTGTTTCATTGGCTAGCTAGAGCCATGGTGTGCTATCATGATCAGCACCCTCCTACAGCTCAGGCTTAGAGACCTGGGTGTATATTTTTTGTATGACCATGTAGTATATTTTGGTGGCTCAGAAGCCCCAATTTTGTATATGACACTTATGTATTATGACGTCACCTTTTTTGAAATTAATGAAAAATATTTATGATGATCGATTATTATTCTATTTACATGTGTAAAATGTGTTTGTGAAATGCTTATGGTCTGTGAAACAAATGCCAATCTAACACATACTTATCATATGAATCAACAACTTGATTAAAATTTCTTGGAACATGAATGTATGCTATACTCTCAAATTTCCGTTCTAGTAATCTAACACGTAAGAATCTTTGTAGTAATGTCGGATGCAAATCAAGACGTACCTCAAGAGAATGAACACCATGTGAAATGGCATCACACAATAACTCAATAAATACACTATATTCAGCAACATTGTTTGACGAAGGCCATAAACATAAGCCTCCTAAAGACAATACTTGACCCGTAGGAGTATAGATCACCCAAGCAGTTGAAGCTGAGTTTTGAGTGTGGCAGCTAGAACCATCAGTGAATCCTATGTAAATGAAAGAATCCATTGTCATCTGCCATAACAAACGAAAGCTAATCAACAAACCCGATCACCATAAGAAAACCTAACTATGCAATGCAAAACTGTAAAATAATAGACAAAAATCATCCCTGGATGAAGATCATGCATAGTATTTTTTGAGATAGAGCCCATTTCTAGGCTCCACCAATGCCGTCCCTTCATAATCAACCAGCTCATAGGCTCCTTTCTCTAAGACATGCTTAACCACGTAAGGACCATGCCACATGGGATTAAACTTTTCTGCCCCCAAGGGTTCCTTAGCTTGATCCAACAAAAGGACCAAGTCACCTTCACTAAACCTTCTAGGACAGACAGACTTATCATACTAGACCTGAACGCGACGCTTGTTAACCTCAAGAGCCACTAAGGCATATAGGAGATGCTCATCAAGATACTCTAAGTGGACTAAACACTCTTCCAATGCGGAAGTATCTAATAAAAGCTCCATAGCTTGATCCCCTTTGAGCAGTTTCTCTATCTCTGCTTTAACGGAAGGTGCTTTCCTAGGAATCACGGCACGCAAACATTGTCGAACTGGTTTTTCATCCAGATAGGTCTTGATTTCTTGTTCGATAATATGAGGTTCTATACCTAGAATTTCTTCGTATGACCAAGTGAAAACATAACTAAACCCCTTAAACAGCTCGGTATACTCTTTAATCTCATCGGGGGAACAATCCCCCCAATGGAAACGTTCTCAATCTTACCAGGATCACAAGAAATATTGATAGGAATCATTGGTGATAGGTTAGCCATGTTCCCTTCAGCAATCTGACTAGGAGATCTTAATGGGACCACGGGGCTACCAAATTTATCGCTTAGAATCACCCTAAAGTCATCACACTCTAAACGATCAAGCTTAGGAAGGAAATAAGATCTATGGTGCAACTCTTCCCAAGGTTGTTCAATCCCAGACATGGCCTCAAGAATAGCTTCATCTGACGAAAAAACATCATCACAAAAGTATTGAGAGTGAGATGACTCTACTTCCCATGCAAGAAGCACATAAGGTTCCTCCTCCTCCGTCCACCAAGAGGAAGGACTAGGCTCTACAACATGATCATTAATCGCTTGATGCACCACCATTTTTGCAGGCAACGACACGTCTGTCTCGACAGGCATACTCGAAGTATTCGGTGAAGGAAGAATCCAAGGATCCTCCATATGAGTAGTGTGAAAGGATACCGAATTCAACGAGGATGAAGCCCCACCAAGACTAGACCCAATCATAAGAATGGGCGCAGGACAACTAAAGGTTCCCATGAGAGAAGGATACATACCCACACCCACATTCTTAGTTGCCGGCTGAGAATGATTGATAATCGGGATAGAAGCTCCCGATGATGCGTTTACACTCGGATTCTGGAAATATTTTTGATCAATAGTAATGATCTTCCCATTCAACGGAAAGAAAACCACTCAAAATAGGTAAGAGGCTACAACTTGCATATTGTACATCCAGTTCCTACCCAACAAAAGATTATAGTTAAGGGGTGCATCAACCACCTCGACCTCGATCGCAACAGTCTTCCCTCCCAATTGAACCTCTAGAGAAGGAAGTATACCATGCGGCTGAAACGATTTTCTATCAAAAGCAGTCAACATGTTGGCAGACTGAGAAAATGTGGGAGAACCTAAGCCCTTCCAACAATCCAATACATCACGAAAGCGACAACGCCTTCATCAATAACTGTACACATGATGGTGTTGTTGAGACACTCTACATGAATCAAAAGAGACACGTAGTAAGGCAAGCGAGGTTGGATTCCATGGACGAAGAGCTATCATCACTAACCCCAAGAGCAGACAACAAGGCCTTTCTCTGCGAAGGACAAGTCTGAAGCACTTCTAATGGAGACATCACACAAGGAGTCTGGCCCAAATCCTCGACAATTGAATAGTTTTGGGCAGCTCAAGCATTAGGATTGTGCCCCGAGCGCTTCAAGACTCCCTTAGGAATGCGAGGCGAAACTTCAGGATTTTCAATTCGCAAAGAGCTCTCAGGTGGAGCAGGTTCTCTCTGAAGGTCAGATTGTGATGAACCATAGTCTTTCGCACGCATCACAACATTTGTAGCATTCACCATGTTGATGCAACCGTGACCACTGGCGGCCTCTAGTGGGTTTTGCGTTCCTCTAGACACACAACCAGGATCAACGATCCTCGAGTTTATATTTTGATTATTAGGTAAAGGATTAGTAAACACAGCTGGGCCCTATGCTATGACCTTCGAGGTGTCCTCCATACGAGGGCACAAGTGAGTGAGGTGATCATCCTTACACAACTTACAAGGAAACTTCACCTTACGCTTAAGCTGCTTGTCCCCCCTAGCATTGTTCGTGTTCTTGTCATTATTATTATGATTTTCATTTTTATTCCCACCCTTACAATTATTCTTTCCTTTCTTTTTATTCCTTACAGGTTGGTGGTTTCCTTTCGTGTTCGACCTTTGCACTGAAAGCACACTCGTTGATTGGGTAGGATGAGACGAAATCGTGGCTTGTCCCAATGCAGGCTGGTAAATTGATAACTAGCTCACTTGTTTCGTAACCAAATTTGCAGGCTTGGTACTTGTGGAGCCAACAATACCATTGTCATGTGGCCCAGGTTTAATCTTGGGGTCAAAATTGGATCTTGGATAATTCGGGATAATGTCATAGAAGAGTCCGGATTGAGCATAGATCAAAACCAACTCTTGAGCCCTAAAAATAGCTTGGTCCTCATTTTGAATTCCGGATGTGGAAACATCCTTCATGATATAAGGTAACAATGACTTGAGGAACCACTCTAGAAGAAACTCTGATGGTATAAAGGCTTTAATTAATCGTTTTCGTCTACGCTACTCTTGAATATGATCTGAAATATGCATGGTTGTGTCTTGTCGGAAGGTCGACAAGAGTTCTGTATCGATGTCGTAACGTATGGGTAGCTGAAAATGATTAAGATAAGTCATGGCAAGGTCATCAAACATAGTATTGGTGCCCCCCCCAGGTAACTCTATACACCATTTCGTCGCAGGACCCATGAGGGTGCATTGAAATAGCATCAAATGGATGGAATCATTGGTTAAGGAATTAGAAGTGAACCAAAGGTGGAAAGTTGTGACATGCTCACTGGGATCTTCACCAACCTTTCCTTCGAACTTGGGAATGTCCAAAGGAAGCTTGGTAGGGATTGCCGGCCATGCCGAATCATGAGACACAGGATCATTCGTCAATCTCGATAAATCAGGTAGGTTCAAGGTCGCAAGGAAAGGGAGCCTAGGTTGAGTCGATCGATGCCACGCTCCCTGATAGGAATGATTCAGATAAGGTTGATTTCTATACATACCATGGCCTTGGACAATGGGATAATAACCTCCTCCCATATGACCCATGAAGGGTTGCATGGAAGCATTGTAATGTGGAGTACCTTGAGTATGAGGTGCTACAAAGCCATAGTTAGAAGAGTGAGCAGGTTGTTGATACCCGTACCCATACAGTTGATAGTTTTGTCCATAATACAGTCCATAAGAAGGTCCATGGGAAGCTCCATAGGCTAAACCATGTGATGGTCCACGGGATGGTCCATAAGATGGTCCATGAGATGGTCCATAAGATGGTCCATAGGCAGGTATATGGGAATCTCCATGAGTTGGACCATGAGATGCTCCACGACATACTCCATGAGACAATCCAAAAATAGGTACATGACCTACTGACACATGAGGAGGCACTTGGCCTTGTGATACTACAGTGTTAGCAGACGCAGGACGAACATGGCTTACAATCGAACTCCGACCTGAAGGACCACTAGAGTTAGGAAGAGGATGTGTCAAAAAGGAATTTGAAGGAACAGGTTGAGAAGATGATGGAATATGTGAAGGAATATAGCTTGTACCCCCAATATTTACATGTCTCGGCTGAGGTCCCCGAAGAGGAACACTAGTGCTAGGTCTAGGCTGTGTGTGTGAAGGAATTTCCACCACTAGAGTGGATGGTGCAATGTGACTACTATCACCAAACCTATCCACATGGAGAGGAATGGAAGTGCCCCCAAATGCAGTATCAGGGTCACCAACTAGTTCAACATGAGGTACCGGACCGGGATCGGGAGTATTAGGCATGCCATATCTAATGTGTCCAGTGTTGGTGGGTGCATGGCGAGTCTCTTCACCCGGACAGTATAACCAATATTGAGGGTCGGAGCTAATATAATTAGGAAACTGTGATAAATCATCTTGTGACAGTCTAGCCCCATAAGGACCAGAATCATGCAGAGTTCCATATGTGCTTGAAGGTTCAACTTCCACCGCTGGAGGCGGGGAAGGGGGAAGCTCCGGGACCTTAGACCCATGATGACTCTTGGTGAGATCTCTATATGAATCAAAGTGATGATTAGTCCACCTAGACTGTATGCCTCTCTCTCTCGAGGGAGGTGGTGACGAAGAAGGCAGAAGACCTGCTAAATGAAGAGAGTGACGAGGAGCCGCACTCGGATCCACAATGACTCAAGAAAAATAAAAAACTTGATCTAACTATGCAATCCTAAGCAGACTAGTGTGCACAGAGCATATGACTAAGAAAATCTAAATCCAAACAACAAGCAAACCAAGGGTAGGATAAGTGAGCTCCCGAATGAAGTAGGTATGTCTCGCCTAGGAGAGGCTTGAGACTCCCATACACAACAAGCAGAGGTTCTTAACCAAATATAGTGGCCCTTAGCTTCAACGCATATAGCGACTGTGTTGTCCGACCCCTACCTGGCCAGGACACTTGCAAAATAACCTCTATAAACACCCCCTCGATAACCTAGGTAAGGAAACTAAGGTCACCTCAATATAACTAATGTCAAGCAGACAGTCACAAGCGGGATCAACCGTATGGGCATGGTAGAAAATACCGAAGCCTGAAAGCACAATCGGTACCCCAGGGGTGAACCAGTTAATACCTCAAATACAAATACAATCCTGTAAATATCTCCAGTGCTCACAGAAAGTGACCAAGGGTCATCCCAATCACAATCGCATGCACTGCCTCGTGCTTAACTCCCGTATAAAAGGAGCATCCTGAGAAACACTAATTATACCAAGGGTTTCACACTCTCACCTGGACAAACACCTAATTGTTTTGTTTAGTGGTCTTGGAGAATTAACTTACAATGAACTATTCCAAGACCCTAAAACCTAATCTTGTTGATGCACCCTAAAAAATAAAAGAGTGTAATTCATTTTATTTGGCTCTAATTACTCAAAAGGTAATGGTCATGCAACTTATGGTGTTATGACACGACATGAAGTAAAATGCACACCTAACAATCAATGCAAATGCAATGTGTAGAATGAAAAACAGGCTATGCTACTACTTGAAGTGCAAAATTTTTCCTTCAAATGTAAGTGCAATCATTCCTATATGAAAATCTGACTATAATTCACCAAGCAAACCTAATGCAAGTACCGTGCCAATGCAAAATGCAAGCAATGCATAACTATGCAAAAAGAAAATTATTTTTGTATTTTTGAATTAAATGAGATATGAAAGCAAAAATATGACTCTAAAACCCTCAGACTCTGCAACCACTCAAAAACAACTACCAAGCAAAGCACCAAGGTAAAAGAGACCTAATGCACTAATCTCAAAACAAAAAAGTAGAAAATGAATGACAAGAACATTTCTAAAAAATCAAACTAAAAGCAGTCTCTAGTCAGAAACAGAGGGTGTATACAGACTCCAGAAGCATCCGAGAAGACTCAGCAATCATCCAAACTCATCCAACAACACTTACTCCTCCCACTAGGGCTCAAAATCAAGGCATACATGATCGCTCTCAGTAAACCAACGTACATACGCGACTATTCAGGGAAAAACCACGTGTATACGCGACGGTGAAAGCTAAACCCACATACAGGAAGAAAAAGGAAGAAAAATAGGGCAAACAGACAAGCTAAGACAAAGTTTACTCCTTCAAGACCCTACTGGGAAAACATGCCCCTAGACCTGACACAGAAACAGAGAAATTAGAGCAATTCAAGTACATTGAATACCAAAAAACCCCAAAGAGAAACAACTAGGAACCTCCCCAGTATGGTCGCCAATTTTGTTACATAGAGAAAATTCCTATGGCTTGAGGTGTACCACAATAGACAACTAGACACGAGAAATCAATCCCTTTCCAATATGCAAGAGAAACCAAACATCGTACCTCGAATCATACCTTATTCTGGATGGTTGAAATAGATCCCCATTGAGCTTTTTCCAATCCCGCTTGTGCTAGCAATTTGCTCTCAATAACAACAAACAAGACAAGCATGCTATATAATATGGTGTTAAATCTAATCTATCATATATAATCAACAATGTATAAGCAATTAAACATATCCATGGATTCAATATTCATTCAAATGCACATTATTCAACAGGAAAATATATTTATATTAATCAAATCAGAGATTACACAAGTGACAACCTTTGTCGGTACGTCTGCGAACCGGAGAAACTGAGTCCCCCACCTAGACCTCCACCACCTAAATCCTCCATCTCTCGATATAAATATCACAAGCAAAGGAATGCTTGGGAAGAACACAAAGTGCTCCAAAGGGACAAAGGGATGCAGACTCAAGTATATGCAAGCTATGGCAACAATGGACAATAGTTTCATTGCTCTTCAATTGCTCCCCCTCAATGTATCCAAGGGGTTCCTTATATAGCACTCCAAAGGGGTAATAGACGGTCAAATCCGAGTGATCTCGAGGCATATGGAAGTCCAAGAGTCAAGTGGTTCGGACACACATGAAGGAAACCGCCAAAAATATTTGGATTTATGCACACATCCCGATGTACGCAGGTTTGAGATCAAAAGTCGCGTGTACACGCGAGTATGGGATTAAAAGTCACGTACAGTAATAAATAGGTGTTTTTAGGGATGAAATTGGAAACATGAAAGTATAATATTAGTCCATGGGGTCTAAAGATTCTGCAGAGGGACAGGGAAGGCCATAAACATGTGATCAACCATGTGTGGTAAAATTAGCTATAACAGAGAGAGATCCAAGCTGTGTGCATTTTCCTTTGTTTCTTAATAGAAGGATTAACCATGTGTTTGTTGCGTTGTTAGCATTTATTCGTGTGTTGTGTTGCACTGTGTATCTGTGCAGAGCCAACTTCATCGTTTTCATGAACATTTGTGTATTTTTGAGGCGTTACTATATGCACGCATCAATTTCTTGCTTGAATAGTTGAAGTAGAGTGTAGATGCATGCATAAGAGTGTTAGGCTAAATAATCGAGACGATTGCAAGCTGGATTGATCAATTTCATGATCTGTTGATGCAACCCGTAGGTTTTCTAGGCTTAACAAGTTTTTGCAGAGAACGAATGGTGGAGATTGAGTCTGTAGATCAAGATCTGATGGTCTAGAAGAATCCCACAACGAAAGTTGTGAGGAAGTTAACAGATCCACAAATATCTGAGGTGTCCGCATCAAAAAGAAGATTGACGTTCAACGTGAAGGCCGAAAATATATAACGACTACGAGAATTGTGGGGGAATAATTTCAAGAAGGAAGTTTCGGGGGAGCAACTTTGAGAAGTTGGCATCCCACATCCCGCATCTTGAAACCTGATTTCAAGAAGGTAGTTTCGGAACGAAAGTTGCGGAGCGCGACTTGGGTATTTTGAGATCCCACATCCCACATCTCGACAGTGGAAACTCTGTTGCGGAAACATAGTGTCATACATTAGAGGAAATTTCAACTCAAAATGGGCCTTTTAACTTTTATTCAAATTCCATGTTATCATGTGTTAGCCAATGAAATTGCTTTAAATTTGAAATACCATATAGGTCTTAAACACTTTTTTAATATAAATTTGGGGATAGGTATCATAAAAAAAACTACTTTTTTTGTTTGTATTTTTGACATATCTCTTCGTGTTTTTACTCAAATTTCGATCGAGAGAGCTCGTTGGATGCAGAATTAAATTCTGAATCCAACGAGTACCCACTTGACATACTTTTGACGGACCCCGCTACCCCAAAAACAAGAAATACCCACTCGACATACATCATCATTCCATTTTTTCAGGTATTTCTTGTTTTTGGGGTAGCAGGGTCCGTCAAAAGTATGCCGAGTGGGTACTTGTTGGATTCAGAATTTAATTCCGCATCCAATGAGCTCTCCCGATCGAAATTTGAGTAAAAACACGGGGAGATATGTAAAAAATACAAACAAAAAAGTAGTTTTTTTCTTTTCTTCCTCCAAAATTAATTAATATTATTTTATTATTTTAACTATTATTTTATGAATTCATTTTAGGAGGCCCATTTTGAGTTGAAATTTCCTCTAATGATGGTGATTTCAAAGGTGAAATTGTAGGAAGGTAATATTTGGAGTAGAATTTGGCCATTAGGCTAAATTTGGCAATCCTTCTAAGTGTAGGAGCCTGAAGATCTTGGAAGTGTTGGTTGGGGTTGGCTGCGGTCAGACCCACCTGCACCAATTTTGGTATCAGAGCAAGGAAGTTGAGATTTCCTGTTGAGGAATTCCATAGTTGAGAGTGTGGGTAGAATTTCTGAAGGAGCAAGGAGAAGCTCGTGAAAGAGAGAAGCATAGCTGTAGAAGCCTGTAGAGAGTAGAGAAGAGTGCTTAAGAATTTATGGATAGAGGGCCATCATTGCCGAAATACCAAGGGTCGAGAAGAGGCTTGGTGAGGTAAGTTGTAACAGTGTGAAATAGAACTATTATTGCAGAGGCTTAGTGTGTGAATATGGATGGACGCATTGGAAGAGCAAGAGGTCATGACAGAGGTCGACCAGGAGGGAATGCAGAAGTTCTAGAGGATATGAGACAGTTAAGGGAATGTCCAGAAGCCATGGAAAATGACAGACGAAAATACCCAGAATCAAGAGATGTAAGTGAACCCGAGGATGAAGAGCAAATAGAAGAGGATGCACCAATGCAGGAAACACCAGAGTTGAGATATTTCAGATCTATTCTGAGAGCAACTTCAAGGCCAACACCAGAGTTTCCTACCTGTGATGGAAGTCTCATCGCAGAGCATCTCATTAACTGGATCAGTGAGTTGGATAAGTACTTTGAGTACGATGAGGTAGAAGAAGACAATAGAGTTAGATTCGCGGTGATGAGGTTTAAAGGGAATGAATCCTTGTGGTGGGATAGTGTGAAAACAGAAAGAAGGAGGAAGAATAAGCCATTAATAAAAAGCTGGGATAGAATGGTAGGAAAGATGAGGGCTAAGTTCTTACCCAAAGATTACCAGTTAATTATGTATAGATAGATGTAGAACCTTAGGCAAATATTGTTAACAGTGAGAGAATACACTGAAGAGTTCTACAAGGTAAACCTAAGGGATGGATATGTGGAAGAGTCAGCAGAGAAGGCTGCCAGATATGTGAATGGTATAAGGATGGATACCCAAGAAGAGATCAACATGATATCACCTAGAACGATGTAGGAGGCGTATCAGTGTGCCTTGAGGGTAGAAGAAAAGATAATAGGGAAGTAGAGCTTCAATAGAGGTCGCGGTTAGTCCAGAGGAAGAGGGAAATCGAGTGGAAAAGGAAGATTTGGACCACAGAGAGGGGAGTCTAGTAACTCTAGCTAGCAAGAGAAGCATGGTAGAGGAGGTGATTCTAGCAGAAGAGGACCTTACCAAGGAGGTAGAGGTAGAGGACGAGGTAGAGAAGCTGTCGTTAGATGCTATAAATGAAACCAGTTGGGGCATAAGTCATTTGAGTGTCCAGGAAAAGAAGATGTAGGACAGAGAGGAGCCTATGTAGCTCAGAATGAGGAGCAACAAGAACAGTCGATGGTAGAGGAAGTCTTGCTAGAGATAGGAGAGTCATTGATGATGAATAAAGTTCTTTTGAAACCTGAGAAGGAGCAAGCAGAGCCTACTCAAAGGAAGTCTTTATTCAGGACTATGTCTAAAATCCAAGGGAAGTGTTGTAAGATGGTGATTGAAAGTGGGAGTACTGCCAATCTTATTTCCACAGAGATGGTGGAAAATATGATTTTAAAGAAGACCAAGCATCCTGTTCCATACAAAGTATCTTGGTTACATAAAGGACATCAAATCATGGTGAGTGAGTAGTGTATAGTAGATTTCCAAATAGGTCCATATAAGGACAAGATTCTGTGTGATGTAATGCCCATGGATGTTTGTCATATACTGTTAGGAAGACTGTGGATTTTTGATAAGAAAGTAACTCATGATGGTAGGAGTAACTGTCATAGTGTCGAGTAGAATGGGATAACTCATGTACTACACCCTTTGCAAGAAGGTGGTACAATAGGATAGTCAGCACCTAAAGTTCTGATGTTGTCAGGAAAGGAATACTTGCAGCAGGTTGAGGAAGAAGAGTTGAACTATGTTGTGGTATGTAAGCCAAGAGTAGTGATGATGAAGACTAGTGTGGCATATCTACCTGAGGAGATTCAGGAGATGCTGAGTGAGTTTAGTGACATTGTGGTGCATGATTTACCTGATGAATTACCACCAAGATGGGATGTAAGTCATTAGATTGATTTTATTCCAGGATCTAGTTTACCAAACAAGGAATCATATAGATTGACACCTCAAGAGAATGAAGAATCGAGGAAGTAGGTCCAAGGATTGTTGGACAAGGGATTGGTTCAAAAGATGTTGAGTCCATGTGCAGTACCAGCAGTACTGACACCAAAGAAGGATGGTGATTGGAGGATGTGTACTGACTCCAGAGCAATTAACAAGATTACTATCAGATATAGATTTCCATTACCAAGGATGGATGCCATGATGGATTGCCTAAGTGGGGCAACATGCTTTTTAAAACTGGATTTGAAGAGTGGATATCATCATATCAGGATCAGAGAGGGATATGAGTGGAAAACAACCTTTAAGACAAATGATGGGTTGTATGAGTGGTTGGTCATGCCATTTGGGTTGTCCAACGCACCCAGTACTTTTATGAGATTAATGAATGAAGGCTTGAGGGATTTCATAGGTAAGTTTGTGATAGTTTACCTTGATGACATTTTCGTTTTTAGCCAAACCAAAGAAGAGCATCTAAAACATTTGAGATATGTTTTAGAGAGGATGCAACATGAAAATTTGTTGATAAACGTGAAGAAGTGCACATTTATGAAGACAAAGATCATATATTTGGGTTTTGTTATCTCAAGAGATGGGTTGAAGATGGATCTAGAAAAAGGTGCAAGCAATCATTGATTGTGCTTCACCAAGGAACATATTTGAGGTAAGAATATTTCATGGATTCGCAAGTTTCTATAGGAAATTAATAAATAATTTGAGTGGTATTTATGTATCTATCATTGAGACAATTAAGAAGGATAGACAACCATTTCAATGGACGGTAGAAGCTGAAAATAGTTTTCAGTTCTTGAAGAAGAAGATCACTGAGAAACTAGTATTGAAGTTACCATACTTCGACCACCCTTTCCAAGTGAAGTGTGATGCTAGTGGAGTAGCAATCGGAGCTGTACTCAGTCAAGAGGACATGCCTATAGCGTATTTCAGTGAGAAGCTGAATTATTCCAAGCAGGAGTATTCGTCTTATGACAAGGAGTTTTATGCTATTGTTCAAGCAATGAAGCATTGAAGGCACTATTTTATGCCTAGAGAATTTAAGCTGTATTCTGACAACCATGCATTGCATTATATTATGCAGCAACCTAAGTTGAACTTGAAACATGTCAAGTGGTTTGAGTTCTTACAGAGGTTTACCTTTGTGTTGAAACACATAAGTGGACAGTCAAATAGAGTAGGTGATGCTTTGAGTAAGAGATTTTTTATTATGCAAGATAATCAGATCCAAGTCTTTGGATTTGAGCATTTGAGAGATTTGTATGAAGTTGACATTGATTTCCAAGAAGCTTATAGGGCTTGTAAGAATCCAATGGAGGTGGACAGAGAGCCATGGATGGAGTATACCTTACAAGATGGTTTACTCTTTAAAAATAGTAAACTGTGTGTACCAATGTGTTCTATGAGAGAGGACTTAATACAAGAGAAACATAATGGAGGTATGGCAGGTCACTTTGGAAGTGATAAAACCTTCGGAAAGTTGGGCCATTTCTATTTTTGGCCAAGGATGAGGTCTGAAGTTGAGAAGTTTGTAAGCAGATGCAAAGTATACCAGCATGCTAAAGGGAGAAGTCAGAACACAGAATTGTATACACCATTGCCTATTCCAACTAGGCCTTGGGATTCTGTGAGTATGGATTTCATTCTGGGGTTTCCAAGAAATCAGAGAGTACATGATTTTATCTTTGTTGTTGTTGATAGATTCACTAAGATGGCACATCTCATTCCATGTTACAAGACTAGTGATGCCACGCACATTGATAACTTGTTCTTTGATGAAGTTGTGAAGCTACATGGTTTACCTATAAGCATTATATTGGACAGAGATGTGAAGTTCATAGGTCATTTATGGAGGACCTTTTGGAAGAAGGTGGGTACCAGGCTGAATTTTAGTTCAGCATATCACCCACAGTCTGATGGACAGACTGAAGTAGTCAATAGGAGTTTGGGAAACATGTTAAGAAGTTTGATTGGGGAGAGTCCTAAGTAGTGGGACAGAGTATTAGCTCAAGCTGAGTTTGCCTATAATGATTCACCAAACAAAATCACACGGATGAGTCCATTTCAAATTCTGTATGGAATGCATCCGAGAGGAGTGTGCGAACTCCGTGACTTAGGTCAATTGGAGAAGAGAAGTGTAGACGGAGAAGAGTTTGCTACAAGAATTAGTGAATTGTAGGAGAAAGTTAAAATAAGGTTACAACAGAGTAACACCAGTTACAATGCCATAACAGATTCCAAAAGAAGAGAGAAGAACTATGAATTCCTTAGGAGATTTGGTCTTAGCATATCTAAGGCGAGACAGATTTCCAAAAGGAGAGTATAACAAGCTGAAGATGAAGAAGATTGGACCTTGTAGGATAATAAAAAAAGTTTCAGCAAATACTTATGAATTAGAGATGCCTTCAGGAGTGGGTATTTATCCAATATTTAATGTAGCAGATCTATATCCTTATGTAACGGGTGACACTAGAACCTTTACAGAAGGTGAATATCCTACTGAAGACTTACAATGGGTGGGGTAGATGCCTGTGGCACAACCATTGGAAGTTTAGGCCATTCTGGACACTAAAGTGATGAAGAGTACAAGGAGGAAGGACTATCTAGAGAATTCGGTCCAGTGGAAGAAGCGAAAAATAGAGGATTCTACTTGGATGAGCGCTGGAGAGTTGGAAGCCAAGGGTTTCACTATAGCTGATCTAATGAACATGGGTTCATAACTTTTCTACCTTGCGAGTCTGATGTAGGAGCATCATGGCATGCCAACAATGTGATGAGTTGGTCACATGTTGTGGCATATATTTTGATTTATCTGTTTTGATGAGTCATTGTCTATTAGTACTGTAGGAGAGGCTACATATTATGACTCCCTACGTGGAGATCAAATCGCGGGATTATTTGATTTTGACAAGGACGTTTCATCATGCTGAGGAGTTTGTTTGTTTTCAGTTGTAGGACCACTCAATTGAGGCAGTCATAGTTTTAGCATAAATAGACAGTTTAGAGATGTAGAGGGGGTTTTTCTCTTTAGTATTAGAATTCCGAATTTGCAGAGTAAAGGACATATGTATGTCTAGTTCTACTTGTAAATATTTTTAAGAATTGGAAGGGGAGAGATCCAAGTTGTGTGCATTTTCCTTTGTTGCTTAATAGAAGGATTAACCGTGTGTTTGTTGGGTTGTTAGCCTTTATGCATGTGCTGTGTTGAACTTTGTATATGTGCAGAGTCGGCTTTGACGTTTTCATGAACATTTGTGTATTTCTGAGGAGTTACTGTATTCATGCATCAATTTCTTGTTTGAATAGTTGAAGTAGAGTGTAGATGCATGCATAAGAGTGTTATGCTAAAGAATCGGGACTATTGCAGGATGGATTGATCAATTTCATGATCAATTGGTGCAACCGGTAGGTTTTCTTCCTTAACAAGTTTTTGCAGAGAACGAACGGTGGAGATTGAGTCCGCAGATCAAGATCTGACGGTTTAGAAGAATCTCGCAATGGAAGTTGTGAGGAAGTTAACAGATCCATAGAGATATGAGGGGTCCGCATCAAAAAGAAGATTGACGGTCGGCGTGAAGGCCGAAAAGGTCTAACAGCTAGGAGAATTACGGGGGAAAAATTTCAGGAAGGAAGTTTCGGGGGAGCAACTTTGAGAAGTTGGCATCCCACATCCCGCATCCCGAAACCCGATTTTTGGAAGGTCGTTTCGAAACAAAAGTTGCGGAGCACGACTTAGGTATTTTGAGATCTCGCATCCCGCATCTTGACAATAGAAACTCTGTTGTGGAAATAGAGTGTCGGAACAACAATTTCAGAGGTGAAATTACGGGAAGGTAATATTTGGAGGAGAATTTGGACATTAGGCTAAATTTGGAAGTACTGCTAAGTGTAGGAGCCTGAAGATACTAGAAGTGCTGGTTGGGGTTGGTTGCGGTCAGATGCACCTGCACCATTAGTTCATTGGATAATTAGGAAGCTAATGAACAAGTTTGCAGACCAAATCACCTCCTGAAAACCCATAGGAAAACCCTAAAAATGAAATTTGTTTTCCCCAAAATGCCCTTTTCCTTTGGTCCCCTAGCATTTTTTCCTTTGCACATGTTGGTTTCTAGTGTTCCACTAGAGTGTATCTCAAAAAAATATAAAATTATTGAAATTTGGGTGGTTTGGGTGGTTCTTGAATTGCCTCCTGGGTTGTAACTGCTTCCTCCTCGACCATGTCTTCTCCATTTACTATATAACAGAGGGAGAGGGGACCATGAAGGGGACTGATCCTTTAGTACTGTTATACTAGAAAAATTTGGACTCTCATCCCTCTTACCTATTCCCTAGTTGCCATCTACCCTTTCTACATAGCTTGGAAGTTGGGATTCTTGGATGATAGAAGCAGATGATCCATATTGAAGGTTTCACGAGGTGCATTAATTGGTGAGAAGGTATATATTTGTATTTGTTTCATTGATTAACAAAGAATTTCCATTATTCCCTTTCCAAATCACTATGCATCTCAGTTTGTTTTTACTAATTTGATGTTTATTATATCAATATTTTCATGTTCTTTTGAATATCAATCTTCTATATGTGGTAAAATTGGTTTGAGGAAGGTTTGAAGTGGTTTCGCATGTTCCTTGTTTGGAAAGAAAGAGGAGGACTCAAGGAGAAGCTCAGATCATCCTTATGTTTGTAAGGTACACACCCTCCTAACTCTTGCAATTTTGCTTAAATTTGTACTTGCAGAATCTTATATGCTTGTTTGTAACCCTAGTACATTGGTGGTCTCACCCCAGCCATAGGAACACTTTCCCTAACAACAATTCTCACATGAAATTGATGGTTTAAAAAATGGCAAATAAAAATTTAGGATTTCACATTTGTTATTTCCTTTTACAACAACCCCAATGCCTTTTGAACTACCACGAAAGTTACCATGAAGTTTTCCAAATGAGCATGCACACTAATAACATGTGCACATTCTAAAATTCACGTGCATTCTAAAATTTAGGATTGCACATTTGTTATTTCCTTTTACAACAACCTCAATGCCTTTCAAACTTCCAAAACAAGCTTCGATGAAGTTTTCCAAATAATCATGAAAAAGAATGTGTGCACACTAATAAAATGTGCACATTCTAAAATTCATGCACATTATTTTTAACACACACACACACAAGTAATTTTTCCATTGTTTTTTACCCTTACATTTATTTTTTGAATTCCTTAACTCATTAGAAAGGACTTTAGGGGATCTACATATTTTGTGTTATGATTTTTTTAATGCTTCTATACATATAATTTTTATTTTCAAAATAAGGAAAAATTCATGTTTAAGCCATGATCAATACCTCAAACCACCACATCGTCCCTCTCACATGGATATTTTGCCTCTAGTGGTAATATGGGTGCTATTGGGAGGATTTTCACATGAGCTATATATTTTTGGTACTTGACCGTTATAAGGGAAGAAAAAAATGAATTAGGTTCTAAATGAATCTTCTATGGATCATGGGTCATGGAAAAGGATTTCAACCATTACACGAGCCCACTAAAGGGGATATTTGGTATCGAATTGAAATATGATTGCTCCTATAATTATTTGGACAATAGGGATGTGTCTCAAAACCTTTCTAATGGGCATGCGAGGAAAATAATTTCCTTAATCCCTAAATGTAGCTTCTAGGGACCAAGGGCCATGAAAAAATTAATAAACTACAAAACACATGAGATCATGATATTTAGACTGGGATGTGGATTCCATTCAAATTTTTGTGCACTAGGGATGGATCTCAAGGCCTTGACAATTTTTTGGCATAAATTGTGGGAATTAGGCCTTAAATTAAGTTTATTGAGGTAATTGTCCATGATTAAGGCCTCACATCACAAGATACAGTGCCTAAAGTGGTTTTCTAGAATACAAGTGAGATATAGAAAAGATTAATAAGTTGTGTAGGAATGATGGTTCTTTGGGCCTTGACATAATCAATAGAGGAAATCAATTATTACACTATGAATGCATATTTAGTCTCATTATCCACAAACATGACCTCAAACCACAACACAGGCCCTTTAGAGGTGATATTTTGTTTAACAAAACATGGTATTTCCACACAGGTTGAATACGTTAACCAACCGCTCACACAACCAAATCAAATATCAAAGAACTAATGTATTACATGGTTAAAACCCTTGAAGAGGGAAATAATCCATGTCCCCAACCAATGTAGGCACTTGAGGAAATATATTAATGCAAAAGGAAAATATTTTACTTATTAGTTTCTCACAATCGATCATCAACAAATGACCATCAATACTTTTTAAGTAGATATCATGGACCAATAAAGTTTTAATCAACATATCATTATAGTTATTAGTATAGAGGAGAAGATAGACTATCAGATAATTTTATGTCAAGAATATATAATGACCATCATATTACATCAATAATATTGCATACCAATGCATACTAAAGAAACACACTCAATGAACACACTTTACTTAAAGACACATTAGACCATGTTCATCTTAAATAACTCCAAAGTGTCTTAATATCCTAGAATCTTCCCTTAAGAGAAACTAGGGTTAGCGTTGAATTGTTTACAAGGGTGACACAATATGAAAAGGAAGGAGGTATTAGAGCTTATCCCCCCTTAATGGAGACTTCTTGAACTTCTAACTACATAGAAGTTTGAAAAACTTTGCTCCCCCCTTAATGGAGACTTCTTGAACTTCTAACTACATAGAAGTTTGGAAAACTTTGCTTCTGTAAGAGACTCTGTGAAAATTTCTCAAGTTCATCATTTGTAGGGAAAAATATGACTTCACGAACACAATCCTAAACAATATTTCTAATGAAGTGCAAGTGTAGCTCAATGTTTTTACTTTTTTTTTAGGTTGAACCAGATATGTGGTGAGATTGATGGAACTCTAACTGTCGCAACCAAGGGTATCCAAATGTTTCTATTGGAATCCAAACTATGAAATGCCACTTAGTCTATAAGGTTTCTTCTTGATAGGTTTTCCTAAGGTTTTAAATTAATATTCATTTATCCCGAGGAACCTACAATCCCTTTCATCATTTGAGAGACTATCTATTGGTGCTAGTAATCTCCAATAGTTTGTATATTTGTTTCTAACGATGTTCCAATGTTCCATTTATGTTTCTTAAGAGGATCTCTATAGTAAGGTGCCCCTCCTCCGGGTTCCTTTCCTTCAAACATCTCTTTCACCCACCAATTTTATTATGCAACCAAGTCCCAAAAATAACATAAAAAGAGAAGAAATAGAAAATAAGAGAGCAATCCACATCTTAATAATGAATAATATAGAAATATAGCAATCCTCTTCAAGGATTGAACCTCCTTACACAATGTAATAGGTACACAAAACAAGATAAGATACAATGCTTACCCAAATGAAAATATCTACTTCCTATATATATGAGACAAAGGTGTACAATAACAACTAATAGACCCAAGCCTACATCAATAATATGTAATACACCACCATATAAGGGGTAAAGTGCCACACTATAGTGGGAACTACGCCCAACATTTATTGCTTAACATGCCCCTCCCCTTCAGACAAGTGTTTTCTTCAACGCTTGGGTAATTGTGGATGTATATATATGAAGTCATCATCTTCCCAAGTTGAATTTGCAACTGGTAAGTTCTTACACTTGATGAGATACTCAATAATATTTTGATTTCGTAGTTTGTTCCTTGTTTCAATGATTTGTTCAAGTTCCCATATGATTCTTCCTTCTTAAAAACTCATTTGATTGTGATGTTGATCTACCTATTGTTTCATCCTATTTTTGGACATCTTCATTTTTTGGAGACTAATCGCTAGTTCTCTATGTGATTTACCACTGCTTGAACTATAGAGTTTCCTTATTCCACCTTGATTGGAAGATTGTTTTATGGTCGACCGAGACTAATATAAATTTAAAATTTCAGCTCCTCTAGGTATGCAACTTTGGCTTGTGGTGGATTGACGTGTCCTCTTTTTGATGCCGCATGTTTGACCTAATTTGGATGCTCTAGTAAAACTATATTGAAATTCTCCCAACAGTTCTTACTTTTGTTCTATATAAAACAGTGAACTTGTATACTATGCCATGTGTCCAATATTTTGAATCTAACTATGAGAAATCCACCATAGATACAATGGTCAATCTTATTTTTGATGCAACATGTCTCACTCAATTTACATATCGGATGCTCCAAATATAACAATTTTCCTTAGAACACTGTTTTTCAAACCCTGATTGGAAGATTGTTTTAGGGAAGACTTGAAACTGATATAAAATTGGAATTTAAACTCCTCTAGGTCTAAAGCTTTGGCCCTTTTTATCCCGATGTTTCCACTTTTTGACACCATAGTTCAATCCTAATTTGGATGTGCCAATAAAAAAATATTGTAAATCTCCTAAAACTTCTTATTTTTGTCCTATCCAGAAGAGTGAACTTGTATGGCATGCCCCATGGCCAATATTTCGTTTATGTATCTAAAAATCCTACCATAGATACCTTGGTATGTATTCTTTTGGATGAAATGGGTCTCACTCAATTTGTATATCGGATGGCTCAAATATGACCTTTTTCACGTGAACACCTGTTTCAAATCTTGAATAGAAAACTGTTTTAGGGACGACTTGTAACTGAGATAAGGTTTGAATTTGAATTCACTGGGTCAGAAACTTCGTCCCATGGTACCCTGATGTTTCCTCTTTCCAATTCTGTAGGTATGACCTAATTTTAATTCTCTAGTATAAAGTTATTGAAAATGTACCAACACTTCTTTTTTTTCCTTTTAGGAGTGAGAATTTTTATGACATGCCACATGCCCAACATTTTGGTTCTACAACTAAAAATACTACCACAAATACCATGGGTTGTATTCCTTCAAATGCAACTGGTACCACACAATTTGGATCTCGGATGACTCATATATGACCTCTTTCCCTAGAACACGTATTTTAAACTAGGATTTGTACTAGTAAACAACCCTAGATTTCTCCGTAATTATCTGCAACATTGTAATGGATCAAGATATGAATTTTGGATCTAGAGATATTTCATCTTGTTTTAGAAGTGTCTTTTTAAACTTGATCTCCAAATCCTTGTAGAAAACAAGTTGTAGAGAAAATTCCAAGATGACTCGTTTTGCAGAAGCTAGTCTGAAGGAAAGAGCGTTATAACAAATGTTATGCAACCAAGTCCCATAAATAGCATAAAAAGAGAAGAAATAGAAAATAAGAGATTAATCGATGCCTAAATAATGAATACAAAAGAAAAATATAAATCCTCTTCGATGGAGGAACCTCCTTACACAATGTATTGAGTACACAATATAAGGCAAGATACAATGCTTACTCGAATGAAAATATCTCCTTCCTATATATAGGAGAAAAAGGTGTACAATAACAACTAGTAGACCCACTAATAGACCCAATCCTACATCAGTAATATGTAATACACCACCATATAGGGGGTAAAGTGGCACACTACAAGGGGAAATGTGCCCAACATTTAGGGCTTAACAAATTCTCGAAACTTCATATTCCTTAAGTTGTGCTCTTCTATCGACTCTTCTTCATTCATCTTCCAAGAATGCATAGGTTATATTAGTTTATCCACTCTATTATAATACACATATACTATCCTCTATGTAGGTATCATATGTGAGGCCCTATATTGAAACACAAAAATTCTTCATTCTCTTAAAAAATATAGCCAACACCAACTATTGAGCATCAAACTTGAAAGTGGTGCATAATTGTTTATGTGCACTCTCCCAACTGTTGGTGTTTCTACAAGTTTCCTCTTGGATAAACCAACTCCTAGATACAACATCAAATATATGCACACATATATGTACCCATTATGTCATATGAAATTTCTTCTGCATCCAACTCTTTGTGTAAAACCAAATGTGTTCTTCAAGATACTTGTTGCCTTCATTTATTCACTAGTTTTGCTTCTTGTGATGGATAAACCCTAAGAAACATGTCAGTCATCACCTCCAACCAAATACACAAGTTTTCTCTATGGGTTACCCACCAACATGTAGGAATTCCTTAAATACTACTAGTATCCATCACCTATATTCTTTGATTTTGTAGTACTTGTGTTTCCATTAAATCTGAAAATGTTGCAATCATATTGTTCCATCAAACCATGGTAGGTTGCATAGCGTTTTGCATATCCAACACATTGATTTTTTTTTTTTATGTATGCACATATTCTACTTGACATCTCATGGGATCTCATCTGCCATTTTTCTAAAGCATCCTTAGAGTCTATGTCATATGAGCATATGCTTCTATAGCTTAAATCTCCATCGATCGTTGGGTTTATATAGTCATATTTTCACTTGGTTACTTTATAAATATTATCTAGATATGTGTTATAGATATCATCATTTACTAGTTATGTATATTGTTCTCCTTCAGTGGGTTCCAACAGAGCCACTACATGAAAGTTCCCTTGTTGAAAATACATTTTTCATTGCTTCAAGTTTAAAACTGTGTTGCTAGGAAATGCCCAGTCTATCCATAATAAGGTTGGGTAGGAATAATTCTCATCCATAATTAATATGACTTCAAAAATAACTACACATTTTACCTCATCAATATTCACTTAGAATGCTTCTACTTGTATGATTGGGAAAATATTGATTTAAGTTGAATGGGGGACCAAACTAACTTTGGTATCCCCATCAATTCCCATGATTTGTTAGGCAGAATATTCAAGTTATACCCCAAGTATAACATGACATTATGAATATCATATTCCCCCATTTCCATTAGCATATTAAACTCCCTCCATGTTCGTCTCCTCTTTTTTTTATGTCTTATGTGTCTCTTAAGGAGTGTAGCTGAAATGCACTCATCATCCTCTAACGCTACTATCCACTTAATTAATATGTATGTTAATATTTTAGATAAGTGTTAGCTATTCAACATTTTGATAAAACATTGCAAAAATTCATTTACTGGCTCAATCTCCATATTTTTACTAGCCTTATACTCTTTCCGATATTTGAGTGTGCAAGGAATTGTGTCCATTGCATTGCGTAGGTTTTTTTCCCTATCTATTTGCAACAAGATTCATTGAGGCTAGTGCAACGTTTTTTATTTTACCTATCAATACTACTTCTACCTCCACCTCAGTATTTATGCCTCTTCTCATGATGATATTGACCTACATGGACTATTCATCTTCTTGGTGTGGCTCTACTATAACTATGGACACCCTTTTCTCTTCCCATTTCTTTACCAAGTATAGACACCCCTCTATTTGGAGTTCTATACTATGTAAATAAGCACATAGTACTTGGTGCTTGGTGCAATGCCTAGCAACATGGTCAATCTCTCTACAATTAAATAAAGTCAATCTCCTTGTACCTCCACACCCTCCTAGTCCCGTTCCATGAAGTCCCTCCTAGTCCCGTTCCTGGAAGTCCTCATTGTCCTCACCCTCCTATGTACTCCATTCAGTGAACTATATAGGTGTCCACCATGTTTTCCTTCATTAACTATAATGCTTTGTAGTTGTTCACAATAATGCTCAGCGAATATGAAAAATCCACATAATGGCATGTTAGTAGTTGTCTTATACTTTTGTAGCATGGGAAAACGTGGTTGGTTGTGTCCCCACTAGATAATAAATTATGATAATGGTAATTTTATAAATAATTTCAAAATAAAACTTAATGTTTTCAAAATTTAACTTTTAAAGAGAAAGTACATTTCTTTTTCATTTTTTAATAAATTGTGAAATTACATATAATCTAATCATTAATTTTAATATAAAATTTATAAATATATTTTTTACTTGTTGGAAGGAATTAAGTAAATAAATGAATGCATCCACTAAAATTTGTATTATGGTGGCGTAATGTTATGTTGAAAAGAGTTTTGTTGCAATATAGCTTATGTTCATCAAGTAGTTTGTGGGAGGAGATGATGGTGTACTCTACAGAACACAACTAATTAACATATATGTTGGATGATAATTGTATAGAGAATAAGTTTCATGTTGAGTGTAGAAATTAATCGAGTAAAGGAGAAAGCACAAGAATATAAAAAGTTATAGAATTTATGAACATTAATAAGTATTTGTACTCATAAAAACATCAAAATTAAAATATTTAGAACTCGAAACATCAAAATCAAAATATCACATGAATAATGACAACAATATTTTTTGAACGAAAGTCAATTTATTGACCCATGGAAATTACCACACGGGGCTTTTACAAATTTCCATATTAAATGTTTTTAATTTTGTTTTTTTTTGTGTTTTAAAAATAAAGTCACACTCAAGTATTTTTATCCTATCTATAACCTTTTTAACCAATCATAAAATAGAATGAGTGAATTTTAAAAATTCTAATTTTTTTAATTAAAAAGACCAAATTAAAAAGAAAATTAAAACAATGAAAAACTTGTTGGAACATTAAAAACCCATTCCATACCAAGGATAGAATTAATTAATCATTTTGATTAAAATCCTATGTACTAGACTAGGTAGTTGGCCTCCATTCACCACCACTTGGTCAACACTAGCCATAAATACCCCAGGAGCACCTTATACTAATTCTGGATAAGATTCTTCCAACTTTATTGACTGTCCATATTAGTAACTACACCTTCTTATAGTTTCTATCTTTAGACTTCTTTTTATGATTTTTAGTGGATAGAGGTAAAGCTAGTCAACTAGGCAACTGCTTTCTTTTGTTGCCAACCCATCCTCCTGTTGCAACTGCAACTGTTACACCAAAAAAAAATTATTTTTTAGGTCCCCCCTTATATTTTTAGTTTTTAGAAGGCTTATAAATTCTAGCTTTTTCAACAAATTTTTCCCCATGACTTTAAAGTTTGAAAAATGGAAAGTTGTTTTGCTTGTATCGGATGCACAGTTGATATTCTTTCTGATGTATCGGGTGCACAATGGTCTAGCCAGCTGATGTTCCCACCTGGGAGCATTCCAAAGTATCTTTCTGATGTATCGGATATCATTTTGTCTAATCGCATCGAAAAAGGTTTGCCGAAGATTCCAGGTGTTTAGTTCAGAACTGTTTCGACACACCAGATCACCCATCCTCTTTCCATTTTCGATAGCCATAGAATCCTTGTCATTTTCTCTCCCGTCGTTTCAGATGTTTCTCTCAGAGTGGTCCAAAAACTTAGTAGTTCACCTGGCCGATGTTGCGGATGCGGAGTCCGAAGCTTATCTGACGCCTTCCCTTAGCGTTTTTCGATGCCGATGCATTGTTAGTTGGTTGGTCTATCGTTATTTGGCGTTTTTCGCCCGATCTCTTGGGACCGTTCTTCAGAAGCCATCCGATGCTTCGCATCCGCTAACAAGTGCGTTTTCGATGCCTTTTTTACATAGTTGTTTGCCCAGCCGAGTTCCTTTACCCACGTCTAATCTTATAAAATCCCGTCGAGGTTGTTTTATGGTCATTATTCACCTGGCTGTTTGCTAGTTGGTGCTAAGGAGCTGTCAACATCTGAGTGGTTTGTTTACCAGTGAAGGTCATGCTCGTCCAGGTCATCCTCAGGAATTTCTAGGTAGGATTTTCTCCAATCCTGTTGCTCAACATTTTTTTTTTACCGTGGCTTGATAGGGTTAGGTCATTTGGCTTATATAGCGGGGGTTATTCCAAAATGAAGTGGTATTTTCTTTATATGGGGTTCACCCTGGGTTGTTTAGTTGTAGATGTCACTTTTACCTTACCCGCCAGCCCTGGTTCTTGTTTATTTTCATTTGGCCATGAGTTATTCTCTGACATTTGTTGAAAGGAAGAGGGCAGGGTGCAAACAAGAGTTTTTCCGTTTGCATCGCTCCCTCATCTCCTTCACTTTTTTAGGGCAAGTGCATAGCCATGGGTCAAGCGCGGTTAGGTTTTCATGGGATGCCAGAGGAGGGATTTTATGTTGTGGGAAGAGATCAAGTTCATGGGTTAGCTGTCTGGTGATTTTAGGGTTTTCCTGCCATTAGTATTGATACATGTAGATGTAAGGTCGTGGTGAAAACCTAGGGTTTTCCCAATGGAAGTTTGCTTGTAAATTTGTGTCTGAACTAGTTTTGAAAGCTTCGTGGTTTTTAGTTGCATATACAGAAAGCACATTTTGGTTTGGGAAGAAGCAAAGCTGTTTAACATGCATTATGATGAGTTGGTAATGTTCTAGTTAATATCATTGTTGCTTTCAATATATAGTTTTCTATTTATATGTGTGAATAGACTAAATCTAATTCGTATTATCAACACAGGCCCATTATCCACACAACAACATGCCTCAGAAACAAAAAAAGAAGGTACAAGCAACAGATGAAGAACTGGAGGTAGAAATAATAACCCAAGTCGAGGTTATCTATGAAGACACCAAAGCGATCACTGGTATTGAGCCTGAATATAAATGGGGAGAAATATACCGAATGATCTCAAATTAGAGTCTCCTAGACGCTGGATTTGAGGATTTACCTATTTATGCTAATATCGAAAGATAAAAAATCATGAAGGTGGCTGCACGACAAGAGCTTTTCCCTTGTTCAGAGGGAATAGGATGGATCCTTCCCAGGGCTGATGTGACAAGGATGATATTTGCTAACACTAAAGGGCAAGGTTATGCTGCCTATATCCCAGCCTATGTAGCCATGGCCTAGAAGTTGCCAACACCCCAGAGCTATTTGACTGAAGGATGGTTGAAAGACCTCAATTTATATGTGGTGGAAACCGTCAAGAGAATGATGATCCTAGGAAAGAATTTTCGTACGAGGCCTTCAGGGGAGTATGAAACAACAAGCCTTCATACTCCATACAGGTTTATAGCCTTGATGTTAAACAAGATATTTAGAAGAGCCAATGGAAAGAATTTCAAAATAGGTTGGGTACCAATAATATTTTTTGTAGCTACTCAAGGTACCATCTTTAATTGGGAAAACATAGTGTCTAACAGTTTTCCAGCTTGCAGAAGTGCAGCACTAGGAGGAGTCTCATAGAAGAAAACAGAGTTCTATATGAGCTCAATCTTGATTGATTGTATTTTATGCACGCAACCATTCCCAGTGCTGAAATTCGAATCGGATAAGGACCAGTCTACTGTATATGCTGCATACCAATTGTTGTGGGATCACGAATATTATAGTCACTACAAGAATATTTGTGAAGATTTTATCATGCCATTGTACACATTAATTTTCCTTGTCGAGTGTAATTGCATGTCCGGGGAGGTTTTGAAGGTTGTGAAAGATAATGGACACTATTACTTGACTGAGGACGGTTTGTATTTGAGGATGTTTGGTGGGTCGAGGGCTCCTTCCCTTATGCCTAGGTATGCTACAGATTATGTCATTCATAAGGAGATAGTAAGACAGCTATACATTGATGGGGTGGATAACTTCCTTTTCGAACAAAAGAAGGCTGTGTATCCTCCCGTCCCATTTTATATAGGGAGTTACAAGTTTTCCAAAGTAAAAAATGTAGCGGAATTCGTGAAGGAGCTAGAATATTTTCACTTCGGCGAGATGAGTTTCCATAGAAATGACTCTGAAAATAAGGTTTTTGATTATTGTACTGCAGCAGGGGTACATTTAAAGTACACAAAATTTTGGGATAAAGATGAAGAAATTTTCCAAAATGCTCAAAATATGACAGCTTTGAGAAGGAGGTTTAAGCAAAAGATAACTACGGTTGGTGGAAAGGGAAAGGTTGCAGAGAAAAAGAAGAAGCCAGAAGAGGAGGCTACCAAGAAAAGAGAAGAGGATGCACATAGATTAGCCCAAGAAGCAGAATAGTGGTTGAGAGTAGAAGAAGAAGAAAAAGAGAAAAGAACAGAAGAAGCAGAGAAAAGAAAAGAAGAAGAAGAAGTTCAGATAAAGCAGAAAGAAAATGAGAGGTTAATATTAGAAGCAGCTGATAAAGAAAGGGAGCATGTAGAAAAAAAGATGAGGAATTATGACAAAAGGCACAATAGGAACAAGACTATGTAAATCAAGAGAAAACTCAGTCTTATGCTGATCCAGTAGAACCCTTTGTTCCATCCAGTAGCATAGCGGGAGGAAATCCAGTTTTAGCATCAAGAATTGAATTAATCCCTTTTACTCCAACGGAAGAAGATGAAGTGCCTGATCTGAATACTATTTTCTACGGCAAAGCTAAAAAGAGAATTTTTAAGAGAACGGAGAAGAAAGTGAACACTAGAGGAAAGAAGGGAGTTATGGTGGTTGAGAAGGCAATTTTTCACGGTACTGATAAAGATACGAGATTAATGGAAAGGGCTGGTGTAGCCATATCCCTAGCTACTGAAGACAATGTTGATAAAATAATGATGGATCTAGAACAATCTTATAAGAGGATTACTCAATTGAAATAAACCCTGAAAAAGGAAAGAGATGAAAGTCAAAGTCTAAAGACAAAGTATGAAGACATGCTTAGTAAGATTGAGGAGTCCAAGGAAGAATGCCAAACCTTACATTCATACAAGGATGCTTTGGTATTATCAACAAAAAATATTGAAAGAGAGTCCAAAAGGAAATATGAGGACACCTTGTCAGAGTTTGAAATACTTCAGCAAAGACATCAGATCTTAAAAGCAGAACAAGACAGTTTGAAATCATCAATTGAAGAATTGAGTAAAGAGAAAGGAAGTTTGGAAAATAAAGTGGCAGAACTAGAGATGCAAAAGACTACTGCTGAGGGGAAAGCCAAGCATTATGAAACTCAAGTAGTAGCATTGGAGAACCAGAAAGCTTCACTGGAAGTTTCATTAAAAGAAATTAATGAACATAAAACATATATTGAACCATTGAAGAAGCATGCTCTTGTACTTAGAAATAAAATTCATCATATGCAGCTTCAAATGGCATAGGAGATGTTGAAAGTTCAGCAAGCAGAGACTAGTCTGGAAGAAATTGTGAGTACAGCTTCTTACTTTTCAGACAGGACCCAGGATATCATAGAAATTCTACGAGTGCATTTGACTTGGTTGGAAACAACCAAGGAACCTCCAACTGATGCACCCACCAAGGGCTTAGAGACAGTAAAACTGGAGTATGAACTAATTGAATTTGGGAGCAAAGTAGCAGAGGAATTGGTAAAGGTAGTCAAGAGGACAAAAGGTGTTTGTGCAGAATTCTGCAGAAAAGTTCTCATAAATTACAATCACTGTCAGACATCTGCTAAGAGAAGGTTAGAATAATTTCCTGATTATGAAGGATTTTTGAAGCAATTGCAGGTAAAATGGAAAGAGGATGAACAAGGTATTCAGCTGGTCAAAGGTTTGGATGAGAAGGTGCTGAAAACTACAATAGCATAGGCAACAATGAGCAGTCATTTATTGGAAGACCAGCTTCATTTTATTCTAGCCAGAGTGGCAAATATAAAATCTCAAGTTGCTAAACATGAGATCACTATCAGGTTCCTAGAGCCCTCTCGTTTCGAGAATATAGTAGCAGATGTAAATATTTGGAAGAAATTCATAAATGATCTGGCTGGGTCCACTTAGTTGTCTTATTCAAACAATTGATAAATTATGTAATTATTTTGTATTTATCTTTTTTCTAAGTGCATGCACTAGAAAACAAATTTTTGTAAAGGAAGAGTCAAGGGAAGCCGAAAAGGATAAGGGGGTAGCTTTGAAGGTTTTTTCTGTTTGTATAAATAGAGGTGAATTAGATGTATGAAGGGACCTTTTTTCATGCTATCTTTCGAAATGTTATTGTAAGAAGAACTACTTCCTCTTATAATAAAGAAGATATATTTTATGCTGGAGAAGGCACTGTTGAGTCTCAAATGCTTGCCATAGATTGGTTGAATGTGAACTACTTATGTTTCATCTTTTTCTATGAACTGTGAGATCGTTATAACTTACGAATTATTTCATGTTATGAATGTTTTCCTGTTTATTTCTGTGAAACTTTTGAAGTATATTTGAGTAATGAATGTTTCAAATAACAATGAGCTATATCTTTTTTTATCTTTCTACTTATATTCATGTATTCTGAAATATGAACAACTAGCTATAATATTCTTACTGCATGTTTTATAGTACATTACTCATCATTAATTACAGTATTTCTCCCTAGGAATAGGTTAGATATAATTAGTTAGCATTAGTATAAGTTGTTCTTTGTTTATGATTTAGAAGCAAAAGAGGTAAGAACCTGCGCATAACATTGTGAAGCTCTTCGTTATCTTTATCGATTGCACTTAATTAGGCACTTGCATATCATACATAAATATAAAACAAAAAATACACTTAATGGTGGACTGGGCCGCAACCGGTAAAACAAGGTTTAACTGTTACTTGACCTATGGTAGCCGGACCGCAAACCGGATGGATTCCCCATACCAAACAATAACGAGCTAATTGGGAATGCTTATTGGGGAGAATATCTACTGTTGTTTCTTGGGATTTTCTAGGCCTCAACAATTTTTTATCTAGAAGGAGGGATGCCATTGCATGGATGGCCAAGGAAATTTGTTTTCTCGAGATCAACCCACCGGTGACAGTTCTGAAACCAGTTTCCCTAAAAAACCTACTCTTGAAGAAAAAGGCACAGGGTATCTCTATCCCATTGATAATAAAGTTGTTGATGATTTAAGGAGAATTACCAGGGTGTATGCAAATAATATTGGAGGGTTACCCATTATTCCTGCTTTACCTAGAAGAGAGTTTTGTAAGAAGGATCGTCCTCACTTAGAAGATTCAGTGTTAGTGGAAGACCTTGAAGAACTAGTAGAAACAACCTTGAAAGAAGTTGTCCAACCTTTAAATTAGTTGGGACCAGATTCCCCTCATTGTTCTCCTTTTCAAACCCATGTCTAGTCTCCTCCTCAATCTCCACTCAAAATCATGGCCAATGTGAATGCAAATCAGCCTCCTCCACCACCTGCTTGGAGGGCTAGATCTACTTTAAACCTGACCCCTCCATTGCATGCTACGCCTCAGAATTTTGACAAAGCATTACCCAATTTTGAACCAAATGAAGGAATTCTTGTGGATGATCATTTATAGAGTTTTTATTTGGCTTTAGAAGGATTACAAGCACCAGAACATGAAGATGTAGTATGCATATTATTCCCACATACTCTTAAGGGAAATGCAGCCTCATGGTACTTTGCCCTACCGGAAAATTCAATCACAAATTGGAATACATTTGAGAGGTTGTTTAGAAACAAATATAGAATCCAGAAAACCCATGCTGCTTTGATGAAATGATTAATTTCCCTAAAGAAAGAAAAGAAAAAAAGGGTACATATCTTCACTCAGAGGTTTGCTGCCTACCTAAATAACTTTGATGCAGCTGATAAACCGACCGAGCATGCCCTAATTGAGTATTACACCTTAGTTCTTGGGCTTGATCTAGCCATGTTTGTCAAAAGATCGGTTAGGCCCACCTTAGTAGATACTTATTAAGAATCTAAGAAGGTGGATACCGAAATGGAAAGTATATATCAGTATCCTGTACAGTCAGAAGAGAAAACTTATGGGAACAAAAAACCTCTATTATTAACTAAGCCTAAAGATGAGTGGTCCCAAGAGTTATATGGGGTGGTAAAAATGATGTAGAAATTTTCAAATAGAGTAATTGATCCGGAAAAGGAGAAGGAAGCCCATAAACAATACAAGCCTTATTATAAAATAGAGATGATAATGGTCAACCCAAGACTCCCTCACATAGTCCCTCGGCCATGAATTTGACAGATGTGGGGATGGACAATTTCTGTACATTCCAATAGCAGCCTCACTCTGAAAAAATTACCCACAGTTGATAAATTCCACGACCTTAATGATGAACTAGTTATTGGATTCCAAGTTAACGAAGATTGTGGATGAAAAAGAAAAAGACCATGAACCAACAGAAACCCAAGAAGAAGACACTTTGGTCTTATGGGATTGTGTTTCCATGTTTGATATAGAGGATGAAGATATCACTTAAGAAGAAGAAATACTAGAAGCAAATGTTACAACAAGGATTCAGAGCTCATTGAAAGAATATAACATGATACTGCCTAAGATTAAGAAACCTCAGGAAAACATAAGAAAGTTAAAAAATATTTCTCAAAAAGTTAATATACCAGAGTTTGTCATCACAAGCTAGAATCCCAAGACAGTCAATATACCTGTGAAGTCTACAGAAAACAAAGTTGAAAATGTCAAGAAGAACACCAATGAACATGCCAATGGGATATGACATCGTAGAAGACATTAAAATGACTAAAGAAAACATATATTTGTTTGAAATGTGTAATCTCCCCCAACAAAAGGAAAAGTTGTTGAAAGCACTTGAGACACCTATGAAGGAACCTCAGAATGATAACCAGGCGGATGAAGAGATTGGTGAGGCAAGTATAGGAGGAAAGTCTAAATACAAAACTCCAACATTTCTCCTTACTTTTGAAATTTTCAATTACAACGTGCATAATTGTTTGGTGGACTCTGGAGCATCTGTAAATGTCATGCCACTTTCAGTTTGAAAGCAAATAAATGGTCAACCTAAGCCAACTACAGGCCAAGTTATCCAATTGGATAGGACTGCAGTGAAAGTTATAGGAGAAATGGAAGATGTCTTGATTTGTTTATCAGCATATGAGAGGGTATGTCAGTATATAGACATTGTTGTAATAGATAACCCGGATGCCTATGGTTTGGTTTTGAGCCGGGATTGGGCTGCCAAATTGGAAGGATATTTTGCATCAGATTGGTCACATGTATGGGTACCTTATAAAGGTTGTCATAACCAAATAAAGGTGTTAAGGTAACCTCAAATGAAGTACAATGTAACTCAGTTGGAAGGAAAGAATGAACCAATGAATTCTGTGTTGGAAAACTATTTTCTTGAGCTGGAGCCGAGGAATTACCAAGCTGAAGAAGCCAGTAACAAATCAGATATCCAACCCGATCTCCTTCAGTTTTCACAGGCTGATAAGATTGATTGTAATATAGTATATTTAGTCTCAGATGTAGTTAGTATTTCAAATTTAGTAAGAGTAGAAAGTTTTTGGATTCTTTATTTTGATGGATCCAAAACCTTGGAAGGATCAGGAGCTGGCTGTGTCCTAATTGATCCAGAGAAAAATATATATTTTCATTCATGTAGATTTGAATTTGAATGTACAAATATCACAACTGAATACAAAGCATTAGTCCATGGACTGAAAAAAGCAATGGAATTAAAAGTAAAAAATCTAAAAGTGTACGGAGATTATGAAATTATTGTTAAACAAATTCGAAACAAAATTCATTGCATATCACCACATTTGAAGGCTTACTAAATGAAGTTTGGGAGTTATTAACAAATTTTGATGCATTCAATATATTTTTAATTCCTAGAGTAAAAAATGCAGCAGCTAACTTGTTAGCTACGTCAGCTGCAAGGCTGGTACCTACAAATAACATATGCTCAATTGAATTGCTTTTCAGCCCTTCTGTTCCAGACAAGATCACCAATATGAGGGTGTTTGATGATGATCAACAAACATTGGAATGTTTAATGAATGATAATACATTTAAAGGATCCATAATAGATGACGAGGAACATCAAGCAAACCTCTAGAATGGAAACTCTATTCCTAAAGGAGTCAGAACTTTGGAACATATGTTTGATCTAGACAACAAGTTCAGAAAACCAACAAATGTCAAGACACATAGCTCGTATTTACAATTCGAACTAATAAATCTAGGGACAGAGGCTGAACCCAAATATGTGAATTTGGGAAAGTGTTGTCCACCCAGGGAGAAGAGTAAATTCATCAGTTTATTAAGACAATACAAAGATGTATTTTCTTGGAGCTACGAAGACCTCAAAGCTTATGACACCATAATTATACAGCATGTTATACCAATCAAAGTTGGAGTCAAACCTTATCAGCAGCCTCTAAGAAATATGCATCCCAAACTAGAGCCACTAATTCAAAGTGAGGTAAATTCTAAGATCATATTCAAAGTTAGACATTCAGAATGGGTCTCAAACTTAGTTCCAGTACGAAAGAAGTCTGGAGAGATCAAACTTTGTGTTGATTTCAGGAATCTAAACCGTGCGTCAGATAAAGATAATTACCCTGTCCCACACATGGAATAGATGCTATAAATGGTCTCAGGTTTTGAACTATTTTCTCTATTATATGGATTCTCAGGTTATATCCAAGTACTAGTAGCCGAAGAAGACAGACTCAAGACCACCTTTAGAACCAAGTGGGGGAATTTTGCATATAGAAGAATGCCCTTCGGACTCATTAACGCTAGAGAAACTTTCCAAAGGGATATGGATATAGCTTTCCACGGTCTGATTGGCTGGAGTGCTGTGTTCTATTTAGATGATGTTATGATATTTTCAAAGAAGAGAGAAGAGCATGCGTTTCATTTGAAACATATTTTCGAACGTTGTAGAAAATATGGCATTTCTTTAAATCCTAAGAAATGCATGCTCGTTGTTACAGAAGGAAAGCTATTGGGTCATGTTATTTCGAAAAAAGGGATCTCCATTGACCCAGGGAGAATTAAAGCAATAGAACAGATCCCTTTACCCCATAATAAAAAAGGTATGCAATCTTTTATGGGGACAATCAATTTCATGCGAAGGTTTGTGCCGGACTTTGCTCAAATAGTCAAACCTTTGCAACAAATGGTCAAGAAAAGTGGGAAATTCAAGTGGATTGATTCAAAGAAGGATGCATTTAATAAGATCAAGACATCCATAGCTCATGCACCATCACTTAAAATTCCCAACTTCGAAAAGGAGTTTACCTTGTACACTTTTGCTTCAGATGATTCATTAGCAGCGATGCTTACACAAAAATAAGAAGGGGGAGACGAGTACCCCATATCATTTATGAGCACTGGTCTGCAAGGGGCTAAATTAAACTATTGTGCAGTTGATAAGAAACCCTATGCAGTTTTTAAAGCGGTGAAGCAATTCATACCGTATATGCTTAAGAACCGTACCAAGGTAATAGTTCTACACCCGACAGTATGATCTCTTTTTGTACAAAAAGAGTTGGGAGAAAAAAGAGGTAACTAGGTAACTGCCTTGCAAGAATATTATCTAGATTTCAAACCAACAACCATAGTTAAAGGACAAGGACTCTATAAATTGATGGCTGAGAGTCAAGACAATGAAGATAACAATTGGGATAATGAAGAAGAATTACACATGGTGGATGTATGTCCTTTATTCACAGCTCCAGAATCCAGGTATAGAGATTTAATTCATTATCTTCAAGAAGGATACTTGCCGGAATATTGGAATCCCAAGAAAAGAAGAGCATTATGTCTAAAATCAGCCTTATATCATATTATTGATGGAGTGCTGTTTAGAAAAAACTACGACGGAGTTTTTCTTAGATGCTTGGAATGTGAAGATGCAAATAAGGTTGTAGCAGAACTACATGATGGGTTGGATGGAGGTCATTTCTTGGGAGATACAACAACACACAATATTTTAAGAGCTGGGTATTACTGGCCAACTTTGTTTAAATATGCTCACGCTCATGTTAGGAAATGTGATACTTGTCAAAAGAGCGGTGGAAGACAAGCAAATGCAGCAGGACCGTTGAAACCAATTATTATTTCAGAACCATTCGAACAATGGGGGATTGACATTATCGAAGAGATCAATCCAAATTCTTCATTGCAACATAAATACATCCTGACAGCAACAAACTATTTCACCAGATGGGTAGAAGCCATTCCATTACGAAAAGTGAATGAAGATGCAGTTATGGAATTTTTGCAAGACCATATTATGACCGGGTTTGGGGTTCCAATTTCCCTGGTTTTTTATAATGCTTCATATTTTTTATCTATTAAATTGACTGCATTTGAGAATGAAAAAGGAATTAGTCTACACTATTCTGCTAACTACTATCTGCAAGGAAATGGTTTGGCATAATCTACCAATAAAAACCTCATTAGAATTTTGAAGAAAACAATTATAGAAAATCAAAGGAGTTGGCACCTAGCTTTGCCTAATGCACTCTGGGTTGATAGAGTCACACCCAAGAAATCCTTAGGTGTGTCAACCTACACTCTAGTCTATGGGAAAGAAGCTATCCTGCCTCCTAATATTATGTTGCCATCCTCTAAACTAGCCCAAGACTCCAGAGGAACTGATAATGAAGTTCTGCAAATCCGAATTCATAATCTGCTAAAGTTAGAGGAGTCTAGATCCAAAGCAAGAGAGAGGTTTAAACATCAATAAGAGATGATGAAGAGATGGTTTGATAAGCACAAATCCGGGAAAAGGGAATTTGAAGTAGGTGATTTGGTTCTTAAGTGGGATCACCCACATGATGAGAAGGGAAAGCACACTGAATTTCAACAATTATGGATAAGCCCTTTCCAGATTGCAGAGAATTTAGGCCCCTCAACTTAAGAATTGCAATATTTATAGGGGTGGGAAGAGAAATTACCAGTAAATGGTTTAGTTTTCAAACCTTATTTTTCTTAATGTTTTTGAGTTTCCTTTCAAATATAAATAAATGGTTTGGTTGTTTTTGCTTTGCTTTATTTAGATTAGTTCTCTTGATTCATATTTTACTTGCTTAAGATTTGATTTCTTGTAAATTTTGGTTTGCTTTACCTTATGTTTCAATAAATTAGCACAATGTTTGGTTTTGGAGTTCATCAAAGTTCTAGATAAACTAAAACCTTTGACCAAATACTGCTTGTTATTTGCACATACACAATGCTTACAGATTCTTTAAGATTAGCAGATTATCTGAATAGGTTATGAACACATTGAAGTCCTGTTTAATCCCTGTAAAATAACTAAGGTCATAAAAGTCTAGAATACTATGTTGAGGCTCCATTCACTTCACACTAAAGACTGCCCTAGGAGGCTAACAACAAAAAACCCATGGAGAGGAAGCAGGGTAAACAATTGTATTATATTTAAATGATCCCATGCCACAAATGAAAGTCAAAAGGATAACATAGTCAAAATATCCTAGGAAGAAAACATATATCAAAAGACATACTGAACAAAATCAGTTTGAATAAGATTGCTCGAAATTTCTTCTCCGTCCGTGGGTTGAAATCAAAACATCTCTCACACAAAAGGACACTATGGATAGAAGAACTTGAACCAAATTTCAGAAAGAAAGCAATCAGGGAGGACTCAAAAGGACAAAAGTCCAGAAGCATCAAAAGGAAGCAAAATGGCATAGGAATGAGGAACAAACGAATATATATGTTCACCATCTGTTACAATCCTGTGGTGTCTAAGTTGGAAGCTATACAAAGGCAGAGGTAAAATAAACTTTGTATGTTAGCCTCGGAAGAGTTATCAAGACTATGAAATCCTGGTTCTCCTTTTTCATTTGGACCATAATCAATGTTGAATTTCATAAATCTTGTGTTCTAGAAAATCAAGACATCTTAACGAAATCTAATAAAGTGATATAACATGATACCATTCAATCAGTTGTTGTTTCAAATTTCATTTGTTCAGAGATCTGTGTCCACCAAGTAGTCGCCAATTGTTGTAGCTACAACTGTTACACCCAAAAAAAATTATTTTTTAGGTCCCCATTATCTTTTTAGTTTTTAGAAGGCTTAGAAAGTCTAGCTTTTTCACCAAATTTTTCCCCATGACTTTAAAGTTTGAAAAATTGAAACTTTTTTTTCTTGTATTGGATACACAGTTGATAGTCTTTCCAATGTATTGGGTGCACAGTGGTCTAGCCAGCCGATGTTCCCCACCGGGAGCGTTCCAAAGTCTCTTTTCGATGTATCGAATATCATTTTTTCTAATCGCATTGAAAAAGGTTTGCCGAAGATTCAGGGTGTTTAGTTCAAAAATGTTCCAATGCACTGGATCACCCATCCTCTATCCATTTCCTATAGCCACAAAATCCTTGTCATTTTCTCTCCCGTCGTTTCGGCTGTTTCTATCAGAGTGGTCTGAAAACTTAGTAGTTCACCTGGCCGACGTTGCCGATGCGGAGTCTGAAGCTTATCCAACGCCTTCCCTTATTGTTTTTTGATGCTGATGCATTGTTAGTTGGTTGGTCTGCCGTGCTTCGGTGTTTTCCGCCCGATCTCCTAGGCCCGTTCTTCAGAATCCATCCGATGCTTCACGTCCGCTAACAAGTGCATTTTCAATGCCTTTTTTACGTAGTTGTTTTCCCAGTCGAGTTCCTTTACCCACGTCTAAGCTTATAAAATCCCATCGAGGTTGTTTTATGGTCATTATTAATCTGGCCGTTTGCTAGTTGGTGCTAAGGAGTTTTCAGCATCTGAGTGGTTTGTTTACCAACGAAGGTCGCACTCGTCCAGGTCATCCTTAGGAATTTCTGGGTAGGATTTTCTCCAATCCTGTTGCTCAATGTTTTTTTTTACTGTGGCTTGATAGGGTTAGGTCATTTGGCTTATACCACGGGGGTTATTTCAAAAATGCAGTGGTATTTTATTTATATGGGGGTTTCCCTCGGTTTTTTAGTTGTAAACGTTGTTTTTACCTTACCCGCCAGCCCTGGTTCTTATTTATTTTCATCTGGCCATGAGTTATTCTTTGACATTTGTTGAAAGGAAGAGGGCAGGGTGTAGACGAGCGTTTCGTCATCTGCACCGCTCCCTAATATCCTTCACATTTTTAGGGCAAGTGCGCAGCCGTGGGTCAAGCGCAGTTAGGTTTTCATTGGATGCTGGAGGAGGGATTTTATGTTGTGGGCAAAGACCAAGTTTAGGGGTTAGCTGTCCGATGATTTCAGGGTTTTCCCACCGTTAGTATTGATACCTGTAGATGTAAGGTCGTGGTGAAAACCTAGGGTTTTCTTAGTGGAAGTTTGCTTGTAAATTTGTGTCCAAACTAGTTTTGAAATCTTCCTGATTTTTAGCTTCATATATAGAAAGCACATTTTGGTTTGGGAAGAAGCAAAGTTGTTTAACATGCATTATGATGAGTTGGTAATGTTCTGGTTAATATCGTTGTTGCTTTAATTATATAGTTTTCTATTTATATGTGTGAATAGACTAAATCTAATTCCTATGATCAACACATGCCCATTATCCGCACAACAACATGCCTTGGAAGCAGAAAAAGAAGGCACAAACAACAGATGAAGAACCAGAGGTAGAAATAATAACCCGAGTCGAGGTTATCTATGAAGAAACCAAAGCCATCATTGGTATTGATCCTGAATATAAATGGGGAGAAATATACCGAATGATCTCAAATTAGAGTGTCCTAGAAGCTGGATTCGAGGATTTACCTATTTATGCTAATATTGAAAGATCAACAATCATGAAGGTGGCTACATGACCAGAGATTTTCCCTTGTTTAGAGGTAATAGGATGGATCCTTCCTAGGGATGATGTGACAAGGATGATATTGGCTAACATTGAAGGGAAAGGTTATTTTGCCTATAGCCCAACCTATGTAGCCATGGCCTACAAGTTTCCGACACCCTAGAGCTATTTGACTGAAGGATGGTTGAAAGACCTCAATTTAGATGTGGTGGAAACTGTCAAGAGAATGATGATCCTAGGAAAGAATTTTCATACAAGCTCTTCAGGGGAGTATGAAACAACAAGCCTTCCTACTCCATACAGGTTTATAGCCTTGATGTTAAACAAGATATTCGGGAGAGCCAATGGAAAGAATTTCAAAATAGGTTGGGTACCAACAATCTTTTTTGTAGCTACTCAAGGTACCATCTTCAATTGGGAAAACATAGTGTCGAATAGTTTGTCAGCCTGCATAAGTGAAGCACTAGGAGGAGTCTCACAGAGGAAAATAGAGTTATATATGAGCTCAATCTTGATTGATTGTATTTTATGCATGCAACCATTCCCAACACTGAAATTCCAATAGGATAAGGATTGGTCTCCTATATATGCTGCATACCAATTGTTGTGGGATCACAAGTATTATAGTCACTACAAGAATATTTGTGAAGATTTTATCATGCCATTGTACACATTAATTTTCCTTGTCGAGTGTAATTGCATGTCCGAGGAGGTTTTGAAGGTTGTGCAAGATAATGGACAGTATTACTTGACGAAGGACGGTTTGTATTTGAGGATGTTTGGTGGCTTGAGGGCTCCTTCCCTTCTGCCTAGGTATGCTATAGATTATGTCATTCATAAGGAGGTATTAATACAGCTATACATTTTTGGGGTGTGTAACTTCCTTTTGGAACAAAAGAAGGTTGTGTATCCTCCAATCTCATTTTATATAGGGAGTTACAAGTTTTCCAAAGTAAAAATTGCAGCGAAATTCGTGAAGGAGCTAGAATATTTTCACTTCGGGGAGATGAGTTTCCATAGAAATGACTCCGAAAACAAGGTTGTTGATTATTGTACTGCAACAGGGGTGCATTTTGAGTACACAAAATTTTGGGATAAATATGAAGAAATTTTCCAAAACGCTCAAAATATGATAGCTTTGAGAAGGAGTTTTAAGCAAAAGATAAATACGGTTGGTGGAAAGGGAAAAGTTGCAGAGAAAAAGAAGAAGCACGAAGACGAGGCTTCCAAGAAAAGACAAGAGGAGGCACATAGATTAGCCCAAGAAGCAGAAGAGTGGTTGAGAGCAGAAGAAGAAGAAAAAGAGAAAAGAACAGAAGAAGCAGAGAAAATAAAAGAAGAAGAATAAGTTCAGAGAAAGCAAAAAGAAAACGAGAGGATAAGATTAGAACCAGCTGATAAAAAAAGGAGTCATGTAGAAAAAATAGCTGAGGAAATACGACAAAAGGCACAAGAGGAACAAGACTATACAAATCAAGAACAAACTCAGTCTTATGATAATCTAGTAGAACCCTATTTTCCATCCAGTAGCATAGCGGGACGAAATCCAGTTTCAGCATTAGGAATTGAATCAATCCCTTTTACTCCAAGGGAAGAAGATGAAGTGCCTGATCTGAATACTATTTTCTATGACAAAGCTAAAAAGAGAATTGTTAAGAGAACGAAGAAGAAAATGAACACTGGAGGAAAGAAAGGAGTTATGGTGACTGAGAAGGCAGTGGTTCACGATACTGATAAGTATCCATATTAATGGCAAGGGTTGGTGTAGACACAGCCCTAACTACTGAAGACAATGTTGAGTAAATAATGACGGATCTAGAACAATCTTAGAAGAGCATTACTCAATTGAAACAAACCCTGAAAAGGGAAAGAGATGAAAGTCAAAGTCTAAAGAGAAAGTACGAAGACATGCTTAGTAAGATTAAGGAGTCCTAGGAAGAATGCCAAACCTTACAGTCAGACAAGGATGCTTTGGTATTATCAGCAAGCAATATTGAAAGAGATTCCAAAAGGAAATATGAGGCCAGCTTGTTAGAGTTTGAAAGACTTCAGCAAAGACATCAGATCTTAGAAGCAAAACAAGACAATTTGAAATCATCAATTGAAGAATTGAGTAAAGAAAGGAAGTCTGGAAAATAAAATGGCAGAACTGGAGATGCAAAAGACTACTACTAAGGGGAAAGCCAAGAATTATGAAACTCAAGTAGTAGAATTGGAGACCCAGAAAGCTTCACTAGAATTTTCATTAAAAGCAACTAATGGGCATAAAACAGATATTGAGCCATTGAAGAAGCATGCTCTTGTACTTAGAAATAAAATTCATTAGATACAGATTCAAATGGCAGAGGAGATGTTGAAAGTTTAGCAAGCAGAGACCAGGCTGGAAGAAATTGTGAGTACAACTTCTTACTTTTTAGACAGGACCCAGGATATCCTGGAAATTCTATGAGGACGTTTGACTTGGTTGGAAACAACGAAGGAACCTACAACTCATGCACCCACCAAGGATTTAGAGACAGTAAAGCTGGAGTATGAACTAATTGAATTCGAGAGCAAAGCAACAGAGGAATTGGTAAAGGAAGTCCAAAGGAGAAAAAGTGTTTGTGCAGAATTCTGCAGAAAATTTCTCATAACTTACAATCGTTGTCAGACATATGCTAATAGAAGGTTAGAAGAATTGCCTGATCATGAAGGATTTTTGAGGCAATTGCAGGTAAGATGGCAAGAGGATGAACAAGGTATTCAGCTGGTCAAAGGTTTGGATGAGAAGGTGCTGAAAACTGCAATAGCACAAGCAACAGTGAGTAGTCATTTATTGGAATACCAACTTCGTTTGATTCTAACCAGAGTGGAAAATATAAAATATCAAGTTGCTAAACATGAGATCACTATCAGGTTCCTAGAGCCCTCTGGTTTCGAGACTATAGCAGTAGATGTAAATATTTGGAAGAAATTCATAAATGATCTGGCTGGGCCCACTTAGTTGGCTTATTCAAACAATCGATAAATTATGTAATTATTTTGTATTTATCTTTTTTCTAAGTGCATGCACTAGAAGACATTTTTTTGTAAAGGAAGAGTCAAGGGAACCCGAAAAGGCTAAGGCGATAGCTCAAAGGTTTTTTTGTTTGTATAAATAGAGGTGAATTAGATGTATGAAGGGGCCTTTTTTCATGCTATCTTTCGAAATGTTATTGTAAGAAGAACTACTTCCTCTTATAATAAAGAAGATATATTTTCTGCTGGAGAAGGCACCATGGAGTCTCAAATGCTTGCCATAGATTGGTTGAATGTGAACTACTTCTATTTCATCTTTTTCTATGAACTGTGAGATCGTTCTAACTTACAAATTATTTCATTTTATGAATGTTTTCCTATTTATTTCTGTGAAACTTCCACAGTATATTTGAGTAATGAATGTTTCAAATGACAATGAGCTATCTCTTTGTTTATCTTTCTACTTATATTCATGTATTTTGAAATATGAAAAACTATCTGTAATATTCTTAATGCATGTTTTACAGTACATTACTCATCATTAATTACAGTATTTATCCCTAGGGATAGGTTAGATAGAATTAGTTAGCATTAATATAAGTTGTTCTTTGTTTATTATTTAGAAGCGAAAGAGGTAAGATGAGAGGTAAGAACCTGCACATCACATTGTGAAGCTCTTCATTATCTTTATCGATTGCACTTAATTAGGCTCTTGCATATCGTACATAAATATAAAACAAGAAATACACTTAAACGGTGGACCGGGTCGCAATTGGTAAAACAAGCTTTAACCATTACTTGACCTACGGTAGCCAGAACGCAAACCGGACGAATTCCCCAAACCAAGCAATAACGAGTTAATTGGGAATACTTATTGGGGATAATCCCTATTGTTGTTTCCTAGGATTTTCCAGGCCTCAACACCTCCATGATTTTCTCTCCAGATTCCATGATTAGTAAGATTTTCCTTCACTCATCAAACCTCACTCGTGGTTTAACCAATTCGTTAGCTCTTAGACTGATTTGGAAAGTGTTTTAGTCACCTTTGGGGTTTTTTCATATTTTAGTAAGCTTGCTTTATGAGCTAGCATGAGTTGTCTCTTTTGCAACTCTATTTTTCCTCTCAAGGATGTATTATTTATGTACACTATTATTGACTAATAATACATGGAATATTCTCCAATTATTCTTCACTTCTGTTGTGTTCAGTCTCATGTTTCTTCTCTCTATTTTTACTATGCATGTATGTGAGAAATATCTTTGTAGAAAGATCTACCTGCTAAATTTCTACATGTTATCAAAGCTTAGGGAGATAAGGATATCAAATATCTACATTGTATTCGATCTTCAAGGAATTTAGTCTCTCTCTGAAGAAAATCTTGATTGAGATTATAAAGTATTTCTTTTGAGTTTTTTGTGCAAGTTTCAAAGAGTATCTTCAGGATTGCAACAACAACAAAGCATGGATTTTTGTTCAACTATGATTATGAATCCATTAAACTATCATGAATGGAAATCCAATATAGGAATTCTATTGCGCAGTATGAGTCTTTGCAGAGTTTCTATAGCTTTAGAGAATGATCCAAATGTTTTTCTTGAGAAAGCAAAGTGGCACAATAGAATGGATGAAGCCTATGGATTGCTTTGTCTCTCAATTTCTATGGATCTTATTTTTCATCTTGATGGATTGACCAATCCAAATAAAGTGTCGACCAAACTTGAGTCTCTCTTTCGAGTACAAGATGAGATCAGAGGGCATCACATGGAGAATGAGTTAATCTCATTGAGTTCAAGCAGTTTCAAATACATGGAAGGATTATTCACCAAGTTCAAGTCACTTATTATTTTTCTCAAACAATGTGGGGTTGATAAGAGAGAATATCAATTTATTCTTTCCATCCTTTAAAAATTGGGTCTAGAGTACTCAATTTTTGTGTCAACTTTCCATGCAACTAGGATTTCTATTTGGAATTGGAAAATGCATTCTTTAAGCACATTCATTGACTCACTTACTAAAAATCAAGACAAGTTGGTTTAGATGTGCGCCCTTAAAATATCCAAAATAAAAGACCATGCTCTTGTAGCTCAAGGAAGCAAGAATGCAAATTCAAAAGAAAAGAAAAAAGTGAAAGAGAAGAAGCCAAAGTCAGATGATGAAGATGATTCCAATTCTACTGATGAAGGTTCAAATTCCATGAAGAAATCCAAGAAGAAAGGGAGATCCAAGTGTTCCTATTGAAGCAATATATTTCATTCTAAGAAAAAAAATTCAAGAATAAAATGGACATCATGTATAAATTGCTTGAAAAGCATAACCTTGATTTACCAGAGTTTGCAAAGAAAAGTGAACTAGAGAAGCTTGTTGAATCCCCATAGCACTGTCACAATGCACATTCCCAAGGTAATAACAATTATGATTTGAGTGTCAAAGTTAAATATTTTTCTCAATTATCTGATCTAGATTCATTTTATGATATATATAAATCAGAATTCTTAGTTTCTTTCTTGGATAAATCACCTATCACTTCACTAGATTCATCTCCCAATACTTGTGTTTTTCCACTAGTTCCTGGATTGTCTTTATCCATATCTTTCTCACTCCATTCAAATGATAATGATTCTGATATAGAATTAAGTTTGCAGTCTGATATGTAGGTTATGAAATCATTCATACCATTTAACCATCCTTTAAATACTCATAAGACCATACAAATCCCAAGTTCACTAGTTGATCCCTATTAAGTGTCACTTATTTCTGTTGGGTTCAAGTGTTGTTTATTTTCCAATGGTTTCTTATACATATAATTAGTAATATTTGAACTTATTTTACACATGTTTGGGCCTGATATAAACATCTATGGTTCAGATTTCAGGTCCATATACCATTCAGATTTACTCATCTATCAGTTTTACCCAGTTGCACATCATTTTCCTACTATGGCCCTGTATACTCATGGAGACACTATATCTATGTTTTTTACTGCTCCATATGACGATAATTCTGATATTTCATAGTTTCTTCATCCAAATTTCAGAATTGGGAAGGTGCTACATCAATTTGGAAGGAAGATATATGGTCTAACTCACCATTTTACAACTATACAAGGAACTGGTTATATTGAGTCTTTTACTGTTTGGGAAGGAGTATGCACAAATATATTTTCCTTTATTGATTATATAGTCAGATCAGAATAAGTTGGAAGCAACAATAATTCATATAATTCTCATCCATCATCAGATGATGAGCTATAAGGAGCTTCTCCACATGTTTTTTGCAGAGACTACATTGATGCTTTAACACATGATCATGGAGTTCACAACTTATTCACCAAATTCTTCAACAAGAAGCAATTCAATCAACTCATAAAAGTGAATAAAAATATAGAGTGGAGACATTTTGTTCATTTCAGTCCCATGTCCTTTGTTGAGGGATGATTTTCCCCATGCGGTTTTTCCCCTTTCCTAAGTTTTTTGGACAAATAAATTGTAAAGGGCGACCAGAGCCTTGTTGCTGGGCCCTATATATTTCTAATATTTTTTTCTGATATTTCACCACAAATTCGGGCTTAAGGGGGGGTGTTATAACATTAAAAATGTTATACCAAAATCCTATCATCACCATGTGATAAGATCCTTGACTTACATATTTTCCTTTAATCCCAACACTTGGAGAGAAAACCCATGTTGTTTGTCAATATTTCATGAAAATACTCAGCACCATGCTTTCCCTGTTAACCATGAGAGGTACCTTGCTCGCACCACCTGTATCTTGTTTACCATAAGCGGTGCCACTGCTTATAGCCTTTGGTCCATAAGCTTTTTAACCTGAACCGCTCTGTCATAAGAGGCAAAAGGCGGTACCCTGGGTAAAATGGGAAAAAAGAGAGGTTTCTCGAGGCTTCTAGATCATGAGCCTCATGTCCTCTCTTATCCCTAACATTGTGGGTCAGTTGAGCTTGAGATCTCCCATCATAGGATCTTGGAGGCCACCTCATCCACAAATCTCTCAACCATTCCTATCCATTGAGCCTTATAAATACAAGCTCATGTCCATGGTTGAGGGGGAACCATAGAGGTATTGTTATGCTGTTGGATTGACCACTTGGCCCAAGCCATTTGAGAGTATAGAGAGTAAAGTTGGAGATTATGCGGATGAAGTGTTGGTTTCATGGAGATGCATGTCAACACTAAGGCTTAATTGGTTGTAAAATTCTCCATTCATCTTAATGCAAAGCTGATTTCCGTCCCACAATACTGTTGTTTTGATTTCGCATGTAAATGCTGTTAGATTCCTTAGTCACTAACATGGATCAGTGGATTATGTTCTGGTAGATTTGATGTGTTTGCATGTTTAAGTTGATTGCAGGTACACAGGTTTACTATCAAAGCGGCATTCTAGGTATCTACGACATCCAGGGAGGGTCTTCATCCTTTGTCGGTCATTTGCTCTGGATCTGAACCAATCAGACCAGAGGAACAACTTCTGTCCTCAGAAGGTGAAATATTCCTGCTTACAAATCTGGCGACCATACTGGGGAATAGATATATGTATCAGTTGATCTGATCTTACTCAGTTCTTCAACTCTTGTCCGAATCCAAGCTCCTTCTCCAACTCTCTTCAGTCAGATCTGCTATCTGACTCAGTGGATTTTGGTTTGAAACTTCCAGATCTGTCTAGATCTGAATTATTTTGACCTTTTATGCTCTTTTTTATTCTCAATCTATCAGTTTTTACCTTGATCTAATCTTTTTCTGACTTGATTTGTCGTTCTCCTTTGTATTTTGGATCTATTCAGGGAACCGCATATGTGCCTTTGACAAGGAGTGGTGCCACCACCTGAGTCCAGTTAGCAATAGGTGGTGCCACCGCCTCAATCCAGTGAGCAAGGAGCGGTTCTACCTCAAAACCACCTGTTAGCAGCTTCATCTGGGCGGTTCCAGGTAGGCCTTGTTCCAGACTTTGTATTTTTATTTTTGTGTGTTTTTGGCTTACTTTTTGATGAAAATGAAGTGTATTTTTGTATATTCTGCAGTCGCTTTGATTGTTATATTACCTTTGCATTCAAAGAGAGTTTGTGTTTCTTGCATTATATTCTACATTATTTTATTTGATTGAAACCTCTTTCTCTTTTCTATAGATATTATTCATTGGAATTGGAAATATACATTTCATTTTCATATGTAGGCTTTGGTTTGTTTTGGACTTGGAATGCATGAATGATCCATGTTGTTTCGAGTCTTTCCTTGCTTGGGGTGATTCTTGTTTCCTTTTTGCATGCTGATTTTTTCAGTGCTTGGTAGGAAAGATTGGTTCTTCGTTTCCTTGTCTGTTTCAAAGAGAAGTTTTAGTTTTCTCTCTCTTTTGCTTTATTCGCAGGTTTGTTGAATGATTTTCTTCTTGTTTTGTACATGATTGTTTGAAATTCTGGATCTTACTTTCATTAAGAAGAAACATCTGTTTTTAGCTTTGCGTGCATTAGAGTTAGATTTGTTTGGAAACATTAGTGAAATCATCTTTCCATTAAGTTTTTATGCATCTTTTTCAAGCATGAAAAGATAGGAAACATTTTTGGTTTATTTATGTTTGATGTTCTCTAGATCTCTTTTTTATTTGCTTTGAAGATTGTTTGGGGTGCATTGATATTTTCCTTTTCGTTTGAAAAGATAGAATTGCATTTGCATTTGGGTGTGCATTTTTTGGGAAGAAAAGTAAATCTCTCTCCCTCTCTTAGGTAGAATTTCATTGAAGAGGAAAACTTGCATTTTCATATAGATCAGTGTGCATATTCTTTAAATTCAAGTTTTCACTCCATGGTTCCACCTAACCGCACAAGATAAAATTAACGGTAGTACTAGGTTAAAAATTTTAGATATTTGAGTGATAAGTTAGAGATGTGTTCGGGCGTCGTTAAGCATAGGAGCTATCGTTACTCATCCACATTACATCCCGAGACTCGTGCGGTTCTTCCACGTACCATCGGTATATCGAATGGCCTTTCACGTACCCTTGAGGTATATAGAAAGGTACTTCACATACCCCATTGTATATCGGAAGGACCCTTGTGAACAGTTATGCATTAGATAGCACTACTACCGATTTGAGCTCCGACATACCTTGAGTATATCAGGAGACCCTTTTAGGAATCCTCAAACCATCTGAGTTATCCTTTTGGCCTGTCTTGTGAGGTTCCTGACTCTTATCCACTCCTTTCACATGTTTGCTTGTTGCTTTTAGTTTGAGTAGTACTTGCTTGTGCATGGTAGTTAGGGGGTTATTAGAGAGTTTAGAGATGGCATCCTCATCTGGGACTACCACTCAAGAGGTCCCTTTCCAAGGTGTACCTTTTGTATTCCCTCCAAGTAAAGGTATTGGTCCTCCCTTTATTGCCACTCTAAATATTCTTGGATTAACTATAGGATTACCGGTCTGGATGTTTAATCCGGTAATTCATGTTACACCTAATGTCTCAAATGTCACCTCTCCTCTGGGAGAGGATCGACCTCAACCTAATCCCTCTCCTTCTTCGTCATTTGTTGCTTCATCCCTTTCTTCTTCTTCTCTTGACCAAATATCTATGGTTAGTAGTCATGTGGATAAGAAGAATAAGAAAGGGAAGGGTAAGAAGAAGACAGATAAGAAAGAGAAAAAGTAGCAACCATCTACTCTTGATGGTGCTCGTTCTAAGAGAACGCACAGAAAACCCAAGTTCCCTTGTAAGCTTTGCAAGGGGGGCCACCTTCTTAAGGAGTGTCCCGGTCTCTCCCGTGTACAAGAAGAGTGGTCTGAAAGGTCCAAATCATCTATGTCATCAACCTCTGATCATCATGTCGATGATACTCCCTCAACCAGTGACCCATTGGTAAAAGGTTGTAAGGGTAAAGTCTTGTATCCTTGTTTGATATGCAAGGCTATGCATCATAATTTTCTTTGTCCAAGCATGGATGAAGCTTTGCATTGGTTGGAAAATATTACTGATAATCAGCAGGTGATTCCAACAAGTGATAGTAAGTTATCCCTCGATCCCCCACTGGTTGATCATGTGGTCGATTCGGATTTATCTGTGGTTGATCCCACTCTTCCTTTGGAGAGTGAAGTTAAAGTGGTCTAGTCGGTGTCATTTCCACCCAATCTCGCTCTTTCATCAGAGAGTGTTAAGACTAAAGTAGTGTCTTTGACCAAATCTTTGTCTTGTTCTTCTCTTCCAGTAGAGAATGAACTGAAACCTGCTGAAGATTTTATGCTTCATTCTAATTGTTCTCTACAAGAGGAAATTTTGTTTGTTTCGACAGAACCCTCTCCGAGTAGTGAGGTTATTTCCTTTGACTAGAGTAACCTAATAGAGTCTCTTCTTCATTCGAGTGTTCCTTTCCAGATAGTTGTGAATGTTACTGCTAGGTGGATACTTTGCACTATTGTTGACAAAGGGCTTCTGTTAGTATTCTATCCTCAACTGCTTGGCAAGCTTTAGGTTCTCCTTAGCTTGTGCCAGCCACCGATCAGATACTGGCTTTTAATAGAAGACCTACTGCGCCTTTAGGGACCCTCCCTTATTTTCCTATTACACTAGGAGGGAAAACTGTCTATATTGATGTTATGGTGGTCCAAGGTCCTTTAGATTTCAATTTGCTCCTTGGACGTGATTATGTGTACACCATGAAAGCCGTAGTGTCCACACTCTTTAGAGTTATGCATTTTACCCATGATGGGAATATTGTGACCATTTATCAGCTTTCCTTTGTTACATCTGACCATCACATTACTCCTAGTAATCAGACTGCCCTGAATGTGCTACATGTTCTTGTGATTCCTTCCCCTTCTTCTATTTAGCTTCTTCCCATCATAGGTAAAATGGGGGGCATGGCTCTAGTCTATGGACATCATAATGGATCTAAGCCACTAGATTTTATGAAATGGGGGCAACCTACCAACCTATGGATATCATGTTGGGTAGGAGTAGGTTGGTGAGCATAGTTCTTTTTCTGTGTCAAGCTCATTAAAAAATGAAACAGATGCCTGCGAGCATAGTTCCCATTCTGTGTCAAGCTCGTTAAAAAATGAAACAGATTCCTTTGAGCAAAGTTCCCATTCTATGTCAATCTCGTTAAAAAATGAAATAGATCTCCTCAAGCATAGTTTACCTTTTGGTTTCAAGCTTGCATAAAAATGAAATCATTCTTGAGCAATGTTCCCATTCTATGAAGCTCGTTAAAAAATGAAATTGATCTCCTTAAGCATAGTTTACCTTTTGGTTTCAAGATTGCATAAAAATGAAACCATGTTCCAAGCATATTTACCTTTCATTTCAATATTGTGTAAAAATGAAACAGATCCCCTTCCCTTGAGTCGATTCTTCACTTTAGTATTAGAACTTGAACCTTCTTTTCACCTGCCTGATTCTCATTCTTCCTACCCCCCTGGCGAACATTTGCACATTAGTAACCAGGTTTTTAGGTCGGGTATGGAAGAAGAATCATCAAATGAAACGAAGATTGGGGGCATGTCGAGCCGCTAGCAACCATGCTAGGGGTAAGCTTCACTAGCAATCATGTTGGGGGCAAGATTCCAACCTCTATATTTAATGTTAATGGGATTTTTCAAGCATAGTTTACCCATTGGTTTTGAACTTGCATAAAAATGAAACCATTCTTCGAGCTCGTTAAAAACAGTAAGATGGTGTTGAGCTTACTTTTCATTTTTCGTGCTCTGGTTAAAACATGAAAAGTGGTTTGTGCTTAGTTTATTACTTTTTCGTGCTCTGGATTCAAACATGAAAAAATTCTAATGGAGTCTTCTTTAAACTCTTTTCGGGCTCCTTAAATACGAAAAGATCATTGAGCGATATTGTCTTCTTCACGCTTGTTAAAGCGTTTGAAGAGTCGTCCTTCCGACAGTAGGTTATCTCTTTTTCGGTTCGGATGGAATATTTACGAAAAAGGAACACTCCAGCCAATCATGACTGGAAGAGTTCTCTAAGGTATGCTTTTACACTTTTCTGGGCCTTAGGGACTAAATCATACGAAAAAGGACCCCTTTTGGAGTCTTCTTCCATAATCGTTCAGACTCTCTAAATGTGAACGATACTGAGTTTTCTTTCATTGGACTCGTTAAATTAAACATTGAGAGACTCATTTTTGGGAACGAACCCCTCCTCTCTCAGGTTCGTAAAACATATGAGTTTGGACTTGTCTTCGGATGGGCTATACCAAGTGTTTGTTACCCTCTTTGAACTCGTAAAACCGAAAAGAGGCACTCATCGATCATGATGGGAAATATGGGAAGGGAATCATTTTGCAAATAAATGGCAGTAGTTTTTCATTACCTTTGAACATGGCACTTGTCTGCATATCATGTCAGTCAATTAGGTATTCAGCTGATCTCCATGATGATCCACTTTCATGAGTCATGCCACTCCTTTGAGTCTTTCAAAAGAATGCATTATCCACTGTCGCATCGTGATTTTGTCTTGTTCGGTCATGCTGCCAAGTCTTTTGTTGTGCTGCTCGATACTCAAAGGGAATTTGAAGAATTTTTTCCTCTGCAGTCAGAACAGTCTCTGTGTCAGTACTTTTGAGTCAGTCCTATGGTTAATACATTCACATCATTCCAAAACTATGTTCTGAGTTTCGTGTCATTGATGTGGGACTCATCATGGCCCTCCTTCAGCGAGACTATTCTCGTCGACATCAGCTCATCATCCGGGAAATAGTCTTAGAAACAAAAACTTAGTACCTTGATATCTATATGCCTTAATGACAAATTCTCTCGCTCTCGACATAGGTTCGCATCATTGACCTTTGATCGATAGAATCAACTGGGTTTTCGACATCAAGACATCTATTCACACTGAGTAGATTGTACTAGGGTACCTTGGGAATCATTGACATTAATGGTGATCTCCCCCGCACTTGTTAACGGTTCACATCATTGGCTGGTAATCAAGTGGTTTCTACCATGTTTGACTTCAGATCATTGTAATCACATGGATAGGATCGTACTTTGTGGAAAACGAGACGAAGACCCTGGGTATTTGTTTAAAGCGCTCTTTTCTTTTCCCTAGGTTGCGATGGATTTTTGTGTATATAGCATGTATCCACATTTGTATGGTCGTGGCTATGCTCAAATTTGTGCCTGTATGACATAGATATATGTTGTATGTCTAGTAGCTATGTCCAAGTTTGAGTCCTCTATCACATGGATCTACGCTGTATTCTAATAGCCATGCTTGTTTATTCCTCCCATGGATCTACCTTATATTGGTCTACTGCCATGAGTTGGTTACTTGTGTCTATGAGTCAAAAATATTGATGTACTACAAATGACTACATGATGACATGCTCCGATCGAGCTGACATTTTCACCCCGTAGCAATGACTTGTTCTCTCAAAGCTCTTGTTTATTGTATCCATCTAAGACTCATGATTTGGGGGGCATTCTGTTATACCAAAATCCTGTCATCACCATGTGATAAGATCCTTGAATTACATATTTTCCTTTAATCCTAGCGCTTGGAGAGAAAACCCATGTTGTTTGTCAATCTTTCATGAAAATACTCAGCACTGTGCTTTCCCTGTTAACCATGAGTGGTACCTTGCTCGCACCGCCTGTATCTTGTTTACCATAAGCGGTGCCATCGCTTATAGCCTTTGGTCCATGAGCGTTTTTAACCTAAACCACTCTTTCATAAGAGGCAAAAGGTGGTTCCCTGGGTAAAATGGGAAAAAAGAGAGGTTTCTCGAGGCTTCTAGATCATGAGCCTTGTGTCCTCTCTTATCCCTAACATTGTGGGTCAGTTGAGCTCGAGATCCCCCATCATAGGATCTTGGAGGCCACCTCATCCAAAAATCTCTCAACCATTCCTATCCATTGAGACTTATAAATACAAGCTCATGTCCATGGTTGAGGGGGGAACCATAGAGGTATTGTTATGATGTTGGATTGACCACTTGGCCCAAGCCATTTGAGAGTATAGAGAGTAAAGTTGGATCTTATGGGGATGAAGTGTTGGTTTCATGGAGATGCATGTCAACACTAAGGCTTAATTGGTTGTAAACTTCTCCATTCATCTTAATGCAAAGCTAATTTCCGTCCCACATTACTATTGTTTTGATTTCGCATGTAAATGTTGTTAGATTCCTTAGTTACTAACACCGATCAGTGGATTATGTTCTGGTAGCTTTGATGTGTTTGTGTGTTTAAGCTGATTGCAGGTACACAGGTTTACTATCGAAGCGACATTCCAGGTATCTACGACATCCAGGGAGGCTATTCATCCTTTGTCGGTCATTTGTTCTGGATCTGAACCATTCAGACTAGAGGAACAACTTATGTTCGTGAAAGGTGAAATATTCCTGCTTACAAAAAACCCACTCCATACTTAGGACAAATTAATTAATCATTTTAATTAAATTCCTATGTACTAGACTAGGTAGTTGGCCTCCATACACCATCACTTGGTCGATACTTTCCATAAATACCCCAGGAGCACCTTATACTGTTTTTGGATATGATTCTGCCAACTTTATTGACTGTCCAGATTAGTAATTGTGCCTTCCTACCTTTTTTGTTGTTAGACTATTTTTTCTTATTTTTAGTGGATAAAGGTAATGCTAGTCAACTGTTATCTTTTGTGTCCAACCCATCCTACTCGATTCTCTCCATATTCCTTCATTAGTAAGATTTTCTTTCACTCATCACACCTCACTCATGCTTTAGCCAATTCGTTAGCTCTTGAATTGATTTGGAAAGTGCTTTAGTCACCTTTGGGTTTTTCATATTTTAGTAAGCCTGCTTTATGAGAAAGAATTAGTTGTCTCTTTAGCAGCTCGCTTTTGCCTCTCAATGATGTATTATTTTTGTACACTATTATTGACTAATAATACATGGAATATTCTCCAATTATTATTCAATTCCGTTGTGTTTAGTGTCATTATTCTTCTCTTTATTTTTCTTGTTCATGCCTGTGATAAATATCTTGGTAGAAAGATCTATCTGCTGAATTTATACAAAACCTTATAACACGAAATTGAATTAATTTAAATTCAAATCATTTTGGATTTAAATAAATGTATACTCCCTAAGTTGGTATGAGTCATAATTTTTATAGTTAAACTATGAAGAAGAAACTAACTAAACATGAATGCAATACTAAAGTGTAATACCTTTAAAATTGTATAGTTTCACCAACTGAAGTGTATAAACTTTATAATTTTATAATTTCACCAACCAATTAATAGTGCAGTACATGGACCACTGTCCAAAAAGTACGATTTCAAAAGACCAAAACCTTTTCAATATGACCATAGAGGAATTAATACTAGCAATTGTGTTACACCGAAATATCATCATCTTGAGCCAAGTGTCAACCTTGTGCCTAATCCCTACAGTTCCCTTAGCTAAACTGGACTGATTCTGAGGTTGTTCCTACCCTTTTTCCCTCCTCTAGGAAGGTTGGGGATATTCCTCCTAAGGAAAGGAGCGCCAACTGGCACTCTTTTTTCCTTGACAATGAGCTCCACTAGCACTCTTTCCCTTCATGAAAGGTGCACCATCCCCTCTTTGGTGCTCTGTCTCCTACAACAAGGTGTGCCATGGGTGTTTAGAGGGAAAAATTGGAAGCTTAGAGGCCCTTCTCGAAGGTGGATGAGGTGGAGGATCATCCTTAGCTTCTAGGTTAGGTGGTATTTGTTTCCTTAACCTAGTGGGAGGATCACTTAGACCCCTCCTCTTAATATTCAACCTCCTTTATCCCTTTAGCCTTATAAATTGAACCATCTCTCCATTGTGAAGAGAGGAAGGACTATGGTACTCTTATGCTAGTGGAATTTTTAGGTGATCCCTATCATTGTTTGGGAGGAAATATCTCATCCTTTGGAGGTGTAGTATCACTCCTTGGAGGCTTAGCTTGGATTGTTGGATGGGAGGTTGCAACATTAATTCTAGGTTTTGGCATTCCTTCTCTATGTAACTCTATGTATCTCCTTGATGATAGTAATACAAAAATATTTCCATAAATATTATTTTGTTGATGATGTTTGGAGCTTTCTTCCTTAACTATTAGCTTAGATCAAATCATATCTAGATATGCTTGTACTGTTTGCTTGTTTCCATATGCTCTACATGGTTTTTCATCTTAAGATATCAAATCTATGGAGGTTGGATCAACAAAGAGGAAAAGGATTTGCAGACGTTGGGTAAGTGATCTATCTGTTAACTTACATCTCTATTTGATCTAGGAAAGTAGATTGTATTATGTACTTGATTTAGGGAAGTAGATTGTATCATCTCTGTTAACTTACATCTCTATTTCTATTAGATCCACTTGGAGTAGGGAGACCTGGCTTGAGTCCGCTTAGGTAGATTTATCAACTAACAAATTGGGCGACCATACTGGGGATTAACATAGATTTTATTTGATTTGTATTTGATTTTGTGCCTTTTCATCAATCCTTTTTCTAGCCTCTAGAGACCATCCTACCTTTGGATTTTCTCTTTTGAAAGTTTCTTGGACCTCCTTAACTCTTTTTGGGATTAGTACTAGACCTCTATCCCTTCTCCCCTAGGAAATATACCCTCTATGGCTCTCTGGTGCACCTGGGTAGTGTATATAGAGTGCCACTATCTTGCTGGCACTCTTTCCCTTAAGAGAAAGTGCCCCACTGACACTCTTTCCTTGTGTAGTAAGTGCGCCAACCCCTCCCTGGCACTCTAGTGTAGTGTTGTAGGGTGCACCAACCCTTCAAAACTCAGAGATTAGCTCAAATTTCCTTCATTTTTGGATTTTGGTTTGTAGGCTGCATATCATGGTCACACAACCCCCTAGGCCGAGCATTATCCATTTTTGGAGTTGATTTTGGGATTTTTTATTAGTCAAGTAAGTAACTTGGTTGTGGAGGGAAATTTCATTCCCCCACTTGTTGGTTAGTCTTTCCATCCTTAATTACATTACCAGATCTGTTTAGATCGTTAGATATGATCTCCACACCCTTTCTCCACCCTCAAATCATTGAGTTTTGGTTGCATTTTGGTAGATTTGGAGCAATTCTTGAGTGTTTTGAAGTTGTTTGGATTCTTGTCATCTTCCATTTGATTTTTGAATGAATAAGGTGTTTTAGGCATTCTCTCATTTTCTGTTTGTAGATCTGAAAAGAGTTTAGTTATCAATTTTTAATTTCATACATGCATTTGAAAAATCAAAGTGCTTTGACACTTTGTTTTATACATTGTTAAGATTTGTCGCATCTTTGATTTTATTGCGCTTTTTGGACTATTAAAGCATAAAGTTAGAGTTATTGCACTCTAGGAAGGAATTATTCTTTTCTTTACTGCTCATGTTCATGTTGATTTGAAAAGAAAAGTCTTTCCCTACCTTAGGTAGTTTTCATCGAAAGATAAATGTGCATCTTCATGTAGCTAAGATCTGCATTCTTTTTACATTCCATGTCTACACCTCATGCATAAACTTAACCGCATAAGATAAAATGAAAACTATCTTAGGAATAAAATAATTTAGTAACTGTGTGTAAGTTAGAGACGTCTTTCGACATATTTAAGTGAGACATTTGTCGTTATTTACCTGCACTACATCCCGAGGGATTTTAGTTCTTGCACATACCAACCGGTATATAGAATGGGTTTTCACATACCTTTGGGTATATAGAAAAGTAATTCATGTACTCGGTAGTATATCAGAAGGCTCCTGTTGAGCGGTTGTGCATTAGAAAGTACCATTACAGAGTTGATCTCCCTCGTACGTAGAGTATATAGGGAGACCCTATCAGGATTTTTGTGACCAACTGATTTAACCTTTTGGATCTCTTGGCATCACAATGTTGTGTATATAGTTGTCATTGATGTCAAAGGTTTTGAAGAATGACAAAGGAATAACCAGTGGATATGATGACAGGAAAAACTCAGTGAAAGACTAAGGTAGTGATGGCATGGCATGGCATAGTTGAGGATGTGGCATGACACATATGATGACATGGAATATGATGGTTTCCTAATGATGATGTCATAAACTAGTGACGACATGGCATGGCATAGTTGAGGATGTGGCATGAAACATATGATGATATGGAATATGATGGTGTCCTAATGATGATGTCTTAAAAGTTCATTTATAACAAATGCAATGGATAAGATGGACATGGATGATAAGACAACATGAATGATTGATTTGAATACTTCCAAGATAGTGTTGACAGTATCATGTAAACAATGGTTAATGAAACCAAGAACAGAGGCTGAGTGGAAGTAGAGATGTAGTATGAATGACAAAGCTGGTTAGATAAATGAAGAGTGAAATGAACGTGAGATAGAGTATATGTAACAATCGAAGAACAAAGAAACTATATTTGGGAGAGTGTTTATAAATTTCTTATAATTAGCAGCATGATGAAATTCTCTATGTATATAAATATTCAAAACTGTTAGAAATAGTAGCAGAGGATTTTCGCAAAGAAATCGTGCATATCTGCAAAGTCATGGTGAGATCCGCATTCGATATAAAATCAACCATTAGGAAGCATCCCACATGAGATCCGACGATTAAAGAACATTTTTGCAACAATCAGGTCGGACGACTGAGATTAGTTCCACTAAACAAGATCGACGGTGCGGAAGAATAAAAGTGGAAAGGAAATTATGGAAATAACATTTAAAGAATCTATGAACCCATAATATGGAAGATCGAAGGTCAGGAAAGACTCTACAAAATATCGATGATATGGAAGAAAAATTGCGGAAAGAAGCTTGCGGAAAGGAGATTGTAGAAAGAAGCTTGCGAAAAGGATATTGCGGAAAGAAGCTTGCGTAAAGGAGCTTGCGAAAAGAATCTTGCAGAAAGGATCTTGCAGAAATAATATTGCAGAAAGGAGCTTGCAGAAAGTCGAGATATGATTTAAGGAAATGTTACATTTCTGCATCCCGAAATATGCATCTTATCTTAGATCAATGGTCACAGAAGAGCCCATATGATATCAACGGTGCAGAACGATTGGTGCGGAAAGACAACTGCGGAAATCACGAAAAAGACATTTTGGAAAATTCACAAACCCACATTTCGCAATCCGCATTTTAACTCAGATCAACGGTTAGGAAAACCCTCGATGAAGATCAACAGTGGGGAATCGTTGATGAGGAAACCGTGGTGTGGAAATACGATTTCGAGGGGGAAATCTATGTGCTAGATCGTTCGACCAAAGAGACTCAAAATTAAATCAAAGGCCTGGATTGAATCTAGAGAAGGAGATTGTTGAAGCACCAGAAAACATTAAGCTGAGTTGTGGAAATGAATTTTGAGGTGCATCCATAAATGGTAAAGAAGAATTTCCAACATGAAACTCATAGATGGAAGGTGAAGCCCATGTTTTGTGAGAGAAACATGTACAGATGAGCCTACAATGAGGACAACCCACAAAGAGCTCATAGAGGAGGAAAAGAAGCCCACAAGCATAAGAAAAAGAGAAGTCTGAAGGTCTGAAGGCAGAGAATTCCCGCTGATAGAGGAGAGGAAGTACATAGGAATTGGTTTGATGAATCATGCGATCAGAGAAGAAGGGAGCTCGTAGATCAGAAGTGATCAAGAATTTTTTAATTAATTATTTCATTAAAAATTGTTAATCACAGATTGTTGAAAAGGTGTGACTATCAAATTTGAAAGGGCATGATTGTGAAAGGGTATGTTTCCAGAATAAAAAGATGTGTCGGTAGGAAACATGAAGGTACTTATATACAGAGATATGAGTGAGAGATGTCTCGATGTCTACATTAGAAAATTAGAAACAAAGACCAGTGGGTTTGATAGAGAATGGAGGGAAACGAAATCTAGCATATTACAGAAAACACATTAGGGTGGTAGGTTGGCGCTAGGGAAAGCAACAGGCCTGCAGGGGGTTGTTTCCTCCTTCTAGTAGAAGCTGGTAAATAGTGTGTAGGAGCATCCTATCAGTTGTAGCTGACAAAACAAGGTGTCATAGCATCCTTTCAGTAGCATCTGATAAACCAGGGGGGCATAGCCTCCTTCGAGTGGTAGTTGGTAAATAGGGTGTCATAACATCCCTTCAGTAGCATATGATAAACCATGGGGTCGTAGCCTCCTTCCAGTGGTTGCTGGTAAATAGGGTGTCGTAGCATCCTTTCAGTAGCAGCTGATAAACTAGGGGGTCATAGCCTCCTTCTAGTGGTTATTGGTAAATATAGTGTCGTAGCATCCTTTCAGTAGTAGCTGATAAACCAGGGGGTCGTAGCCTCCTTCCATTAGTTGCTGGTAAATAGGGTGTAATACCATCCTTGTTTGTAGCAGCAGGAAAAACTATTTGTAAATAACAATTTTACAGTAATAGGACGTATTGGTGGTTTACCCTATTGGGCTTCCATGTTAAAATTGTGCTCTGTGTATTCTTATAGTTATGTGTTTTTAATGATAGATTTAAAAAGTGGTTAAATTAGTAAAAAGATAACAATACTGATTCACCCCCCCTGCTCTCAGTATTCACCAATAAACCAACAATTGGTATCAGAGCGGGTTCCTTCACTACAGTTTAACCACCGAAAGGAAGATCCCATTAAACCTACTGTGGATCAATAAGAAGAGATTTACACAGTAAATGGATCTCCAATACTTGGAAAAGAAGAATACATATTTTGGAGTACAAGAATGAAAATTATCTGAAGGAATTGGGGCATGATGTATGGAATTCAGTGATCACTGATTACTTCCCACCAAAGAGGATAAGGACTCCAACTCAAAAGAAATCCAAGAAAAGTAAATCAATGGAAATGGCTTCAATCCTTGATGGATTACCTGATGATGTCAAAGAAAATATCGGTGAATGTAACTCTGCAAAGGAACTTTGGAATAAGATAAAATACCTCTACTCAGTTGAGAAAAGAGCAGAAGGAAGACTTGCTATTCTCGAGGATATTAGTGAAGATGAAAAGATAAGTGAAGATTAAGAAAATTTATTTATAGGGACAACAAACTCAGATGAGGAATCAAAAGTGGACATAGAAGCCCAATACATGGCTGTTGTAGATGAAATTGAAAAATGTAGGAAAAAGAACAAAGTCTTGAAAGAAAAATTATCAAAAAATCAAGAAGAGAAGAAGTCAAAAGAAGAGGAAGTCAAAGCCCTCCAAGAAGAGCTAGTATGGAAGAGGTCAAGAGCTTAAAACAAGAAGTTGTTGAATTCAAGGAAGAAGTAAAGAAGCTAAAATATCAGCTAATTGTTAGTGAGAAGTTCAAGGAAAGTATTGAAGATCTTAATAAAGTCCTTAGCTTACAAAGATCCACCAGGGATAAAACATGTCTTGGATATAATCATAAATGATTAAGCTCCATCCTTCATGAAAATGTTGAAAATGTTAAATGTCAACATGATGCCTCCAAAGTTACACCCATGCAACAGAAGAATCACAAGGAAATGAAGTCCAGTTATCATAATTCTTCTCATCCTCCCAAGATGAAAAATTTCAAAAGAGATGCAAAAGAAAAGAGTCATTACAAGCAGAAAAACCAAAGATTATCCAAACATACAATCTATGGATATTTTCATTGTTGTCACAAGTTTGGTCACAAGGCTGATGATTGCAGAATCAAAGAAGAAGATGAAGGGTTGATAAGGAAAGAAGACACCAACATCTCTAATGGAAAAATAATTATTTGTTTCATATGTCACAGTATTGGACACTTTGCAAAACATTACAAGAATAGTACATGCAGATCTTCCCAAGAAACTCAGAAAAAGGTATGGAAGATGAAAACCAAGGAACAAAGAAATAAAAAACCAGTAAGCAGAGTACCTCTTGGAAAAATATGGAGAATAAAGGAAGTCTCCAAAGATATAGAATAAATAAATAATTCAAACATCAGTGAGGTCTCCAAAGATGATGATGAACATAATTATGCCACAGATAAAGAGGGCATCCATTATAAGGAAAAACAAGATGGAGATGTAAAAGGATACACCGATAAAAATGAAGGTGATGAAGAAGGATGTAATGATGACTGTGGGATCCTTTTCTAAAAAAGTCTCTCATGATTTAAAGAAAACCCTGAAAATAACATTAGAAGGGATCTTATACTCAGGGGGAGTTAAAGTCAGAAAAATCCAATTGGTATCTAAGAAAAAAATCAATTGGTGTCTAATGTTGAAGTATATTGAAAGCTATCTTCTTCAAAGATGATGGGTGATCAAGGTTGGTGTATGGATGACATAAGAGAAAGTATGAAGTAACGTGAGAACAACAAAATGTGAGAGTCGTGAAGACCATGATGTATGCAATCAAATAGAATATAAAGATGATTATGTTCAATTAGTATTTGAAGTCGTGACACATAAAAATTGTTGACAGTAGAAGAAAACTCAAGTCTAAAAAATAAAAATTCAGTCTATTGATAAGGTAGCAGGATGAGTTCAACATTGACAAAGGAAAAGGTTGAGGTTATGAGTCTTTGTGTCTGAGATAGTGAGACCAGAGAAACTATGTAATAAACATAATAAATTTATGTGTTAAGGATCTAAAGTTATGGGTCTATGGACAGTTGATAATATAGATCTAAAATCCAAAAGAATCCAGCAGTATATGCTAAGTTTTTATATGAATATCTAAATGCACAGGCTTAATGAATTCTGGTAAAAGAGGAAGGCAGTTAACTTACAGGAAAAATAGACCATTAGATATGGCAGCAGGAACAAAGTTAAAAAAAACATGTATCCTAGACAAAAAATGGAAGAGTGTGAAAATAATACTGACTATAAAATCTGTCACAAAAAATTTGACAAAGGAGAGGAAGTACAGTGACAGGGGGAGTCCATGGATCTATCAGTTAAGCTATCATCCAAGAACATGTTGCAAGAAAGGAAGTGTTAAGATAAATGATAATACATTGACTAAATAACACAGTTCAGTTAACAAAAGGGAGATATGATGATAGGGGGAGTTGTCAGAAAGTAGAAAGACATGAAATCCTATATCAAAATAGATACATCATTGGCATAACAGGTTATCCTTTGCAATTGTTTTCAAAGGGGGAGAATGTTTAGAGGTTTCCATCAATTCCAAAGGGGGATATTGTTGAGTATATAGTTTTCATTGATGTCAAAGGTGTTCACGAATGACAAAGGAATAACTAGTGGATATGATGACAGGACAAACTCAGTGAAAGACTAAGGTAGTGATGGCATGACATGGCATAGTTGAGGATGTGGCATGACACATATGATGACATGGAATATGATGGTGTCCTAATGATGATGTCATAAAATAGTGATGGCATGGCATGGCATAGTTGAGGATGTGGCATGACACATATGATGACATGGAATATGATGGTGTCCTAATGATGATGTCTTAAAAGTTCATTTATAACAAATGCATTGGATGAGATGGAAATAGATGATAAGACAACATGAATGACTGATATGAAGACTTCCAAGACAATGTCGACAATATGATGTAAACAATGGTTAATGAAACAAAGAACATAGGTCGAGTGGAAGTAGAGATGCAGTATGAATGACAAAGCAGGTTAGACAAATGAAGAGTGAAATGAACGGGAGATAGAGTATATGTAACAATCGAAGAATAGAGAAACTATATCTGCGAGAGTGTTTGTAAATTCCTTATAATGAACAACATGATGAAATTCTCTATGTATTTAAATCTTCAAAACGGTTAGAAACAATCGCAGAGGATTTTCGCAAAGAAATTGTGCAGATCCACAAAGTCATGGTGAGATCCGCATTCGATCTAAAATCGAATGTTAGGAAGCATCCTACACTAGATCCGATGATTAAGGATTACTTCCATAATAATAAAGATCGGACGACTGAGATTAGTTCCGATAAAAGAGATCGACGGTGCGGAAGAAAAATGCAGAAAGGGAATTGCGGAAATAACGTTTAAAGATTCTATGAAACCGCAATCTGCAACCCACAATCTGAAAGTTTGAAGGTCGGGAAAGACTCTGCAAAATATCGATGGTGTGAAAGAAAATTTGTGGAAAGAAGCTTGCGAAAAGGAGATTGTGGAAAGAAGATTGCGGAAAGGAGCTTGTGGAAAGGAGCTTGTGGAAAGAAGATTGCAGAAAGGAGATTATGGATTTGAGGAAATGTTACATTTCCGCATCCTATAATATGCATCTTATCTCAGATCAACGATCATGGAAGAGCCCATAGGAGATCAACGATGCAAAAATATTGCTGCATAAAGACAAATATGGAAATCATGAAAACACATTTTGGAAAAGTCACAAATATGCATTCCACAATCTGGATCTTACCTCAGATCAACGGTCAGGGAAATTCCCGACGAAGATCAACGGTGGGGTATCGTTGATGAGGAAACCGTGGTGCGGAAATACGATTTTGAGGGGGAAATCTATGTGCTAGATCAACGGACCGAAGAGACTCAAAATTAGATCAACTGTCTGGATTGATTATGGAGAAGGAGATTGCAGAAGCACCATAAAATGTTAAGCTGAGCTGCAGAAATGAATTCTAAGGTGTGTCCATAAATGGTAAAGAAGAATGTCCAACATGAAACTCATAGATGGAAGGTGAAGCCTGTGTTTTTTGAGAGAAACATGTATAGATGATCCTATGATGACGATAGCCCGCAGAGAGCTCGTAGAGGAGGAAAAGAATCCCACAGGCATGGGAAAAAGAGAATCCCGAATGTCTAAAGATAGAGTATTCCCGCTGATAGAGGAGAGGAATTCCATAGGAATTGGTTTGACAAATCCTGCGATCAGAGAAGAAGGGATCTCGTAGGCCAGAAGTGATCAAGAAGTTTTTAATTAATTATTTAATTAAAAATCATTAATCACAAATTGTTGAAAAGGTGTGACTATCATATTTGAAAGGGAATGATTATGAAAGGGTATGTTTCCATAGTAAAGAGATGTGTCCGTAGGAAACATGAAGGTACTTATACACATAGGTATGAGTGAGAGATGTGCCTTGGTGTCTACATCTGAAAATTAGAAATAGAGACCAATGGGTGTGACAGAAAATGGAGGGAAAATAAATATAGCATATTACAGAAAACATATTAGGGTGGCAAGGTGACGCTAGGGCAGGAAATAAGCCTGTAGGGGGTTTTTTCCTCCTTCCAACAGAAGCTGGTAAATAGGGTGTAGGAGGATCCTGTCAGTTGTAGCTGACAAAACAGGGTGTCGTAGCATCCTTTCAGTAGCAACTGATAAACCAGGGGGTCGTAGCCTCCTTCCAGTGGTAGCTGGTAAATAGGGTGTCGTAGAATCCTTTCAGTAGCAGCTGATAAAACAGGGGGTCATAGCCTCCTTCCAGTGGTTACTGGTAAATAGGGTGTCATTGCATCCTCTCAGTAGCAGCTGATAAACCAGGGGGTCATAGCCTCCTTCCAGTGGTTGGTGGTAAATAAGGTGTCGTAGCATCCTTTCAGTAGTAGATGATAAACCAGGGTGTCATAGCATCCTTACAGTAGTTGCTGGTAAATAGGGTGTAATACCATCCTTGTCTGTAGCAGCAGACAAAAATATTTGTAAATAACAATTTTGCAGTAATAGGACATGTTGGTGGTTTACCCTATTGGGCTTCCATGTTAAATTTGTGCTTTGTGTATTCTTATTGTTATGTGTTTTTAATGATAGATTTAAAAAGTGGTTAAATTTTTAAAAAGATAACAATACTGATTGACCCCCCCACTCAGTATTGACCAATAAACTAACACGCAATACACCGGTAATAAGATTTAGAGAGATTACTATGCATGTGTCATCCAGGTAGTCGGGTATTCAGGAAATGGTACGGTCCCAATCCTCCTTGTCGCTTTTTACTGTTGGACCCTGTGGTATATAGTGAGTTGTGGTGCCTTGATAATCCTGCGAGGATCTTGACTTTACATCCACTCCTATTCACACAGTTTGATTGTAGATTTTAGACTTGAGTAGTGTTTGATTTGTGTTGTACTTCGGAGTTTCGTAGAGATTTCATATATGAGAGACTCTCCTGGTCCATCTGTCAAGAGGCCCCTTTTCAGGGTATTTATTTTGTTTCTCCCCCTTGTGGAGTTGTTGGTCCTCCCTTTATGGCCACTTTGAGTCTTCCCAGATTGACTATAGAATTTTATGTATGGTTAATCTCCAATACCATTGTGCCAAATGCACCTCTTGTGTCAGATCACGGTCCTTTTCACCCCATGAGCATCGACCTCATGTTAATTATTCTCCTTCTTCCTCGAATGTTAAATCAACTTCCCTTTCTTCCTCTTCACCTATTGAAAAATATGATGTTAGTAAATAGGCGGGTAAGAAGAAGATGAAAAGGAATGCTAAGAAGAAGAACATTAAGTTGAAGGTCACAGTTCCAACCTCTCATCATCATGTTGGAAACTCATCAGCCACTGATCATAGTGCTGAGAGTGTTAAATTTCCCACAAGAACACCTCGTAAGCCTAAGTTCCCTTGTAGACTCTACAAGGGCGACCATCTTCTTAAATATTGTCATGGTCTGTCCCAGGTTTTAGAAGCGTGGTATGAGGCTTCCCAACACTTGATGTCATCAGCCTCTGGTCAGCATACCGATGATACCTGTTAACCAACGACTCTATGGTTAAGGGTCAAAAAGGAAAGGCCATATATCCTTGCTTGCTATATAAGGAAAAGCACCTTAGTTTCCTTTGTCCTCTCATGGATGAAGCTTCAAAGTTGTTGGAAGATATTATTGTTCCTCAACAATGGCTTCCAACAAGTTATCATAATTTGTCCCTTGACATCCCATTGGTTGATAAAGTGGTCGATCCAGTTCCATCCTCAGTTGATCCCACTCTCTCTTTAGAGAGTGAAGAACAGATAGTTTGTCCCATTCTTCCTTTGGAGAGTGAAGTTAAAGTGGCTGAGTCTATTTCAAATCCACCTGATCCCACTCTTTCATCAGAGAGTGTTAAAAATTGAAGTAGTCTCTTCGACACACTCTTTGTCTTCTCCCTCTCTTCTAGTTGAGAGTGAATTGAAACCCGCTGAATTTTTCGTAGTTAGTTCTGATTGTTCTACACAAGATGAAATTTTTGTAGGAGCAGTAATCCATCCTTAGTATATAGTTTAGACCTTAGGCTAACTTGATTTTCCTACATTTCATTGATGTCCTATGGTTTAGACTTAGGAGAGTTAATCTAGCAATATATCTGGTTATTTTTTCCTGTTCACACCTACAACAACGCCTGGTTTGGTCAACCTAGCCCATGTGCTCCCTCATTAATGCATTGGAGCACTACCTCCTTGATTTGTGGGGCCCTGGTTTGACTAAGTGCGCTAGGGGTGTATCTGGCCTTTTTTTAGCTCTCCTAGGAGCATTTATTGCCACCTAGAGCACCCCACTTGCCTCTATTTTCTCACCCATGCATGCCTAGAAGTCTTTAATGACACATCACACCTCACCAACACTCACACATCAATTTGAGTATGTTTGGGCTGAGTTGGGTCTCCATTGGTCCACCTAGGTGGGACTGAGGTTATTTCTCACATTGACACATGTACAACTCCAATTGGCTTCCAGATCCGCTCAAATTTTTCCATTGTATTATAAATGATGTATGATAATAATTTGACAAGTAATCACCACCTTTCACATGTGTTGTTCCAACTATTTTCTGTCTCTTTGTTTTCTCTTGCATCTTTTGTCAAACACTTTGATGGTGAAATTGTTCTAGCTCCTAGATCTAGTTTGAGATGCAGTTCTCAAATGGTATCAGAGCTAGATGGAGCTGCAACAAATCCTATGAGGTTGCATTGCTGTTTAGGGCTTATTTCTAGTTTATGTGAGTGATTTTCATTGCAGGTTTCTACAACAACTTCATGGATTCGAAACTTGTTCCTCTTCTTTCCCCATTCAACTATTCTGAATGGAAGTGGAAGATGTGTGCATATCTCAAGAGGAAATGCCTCTATGATGTGTCCATTGGTGTTGTGAGAGAACCAGAGTCCTGTAAAAAGAGGGATGCGTGTATTAATGACAATGATAGAGCCTATGGAACTATGTGTTTAGCTATACCTCCTACAATATGCTACATCATTGATTCTACTGATTACCCATTCGAGCTTTGGTGAAATATAGATGAAGCTCTTGGCATGAAGCAAGAAGATGTGAGCTATATGGAGAGCAAGAAAATGGGCACCTACTTATGTGCTCTCCCTCCTATGATCTCAGCCTCATGCATTTCTCAAGAAGTTGTTCAAAATGAAGAAGAAGAAGTAGCCAAAGATTCAACAATTGATCCAACTAAAGTTTCTTCCTTTGTGGCTTCCTCTCCTTGTCAAGAAGCTATGTTTCATGAATATACCATACAATTTGATGCCATCACTACTGCTGAATATTCATCTATCCATTCTACACCCTCCCCCATGTATTCTATTATGAATGGCCAAGATGTATTGCTAGTTGATGTCCATAGCGAGCCTCCTCTAGAAGATATGTTTTCTTCACATGAGAGTTTTGGTTCAAAAAATGGAGATGTTTCCTCCACCATCACTAGTAGAGTTGCTTCAAGTTCATATTAATATGGAGAAGATCTTTCCATCACAATGGCACATTTGCGACTCATGTTCCACATTCTTGCAGTTGATTACAACCTTCATTCGAAGTTGATGCTTCAATATCCTTATGACTCATTTGGTGTCACCTATTCTTAAGCATTTACAGTCTCTTTCAGGCATGACATCCTGTGTGGTTTGAATTCCTCACATGGAATTCTGTTTGGTTCGAATTACTCACCTGGTGGTTCGAAGTTCAAACATGAAGAGTACCATTTTCTCTCCCATCAGTGCATTTCATTTGTTCTACATGGTCTAAGGATTCATCATGCAATTGTTCCTCGGTTGATTGAGCACATTCCACTTCTTCCGAAGAAGAAGATTCCTCCATACATTTTTTAGTTTGGAAGTATATGAAGTTTTTATTTCTGTTTCATAATCCATTTTTGAGGGGATTTTTTCCCATGAGATTTTCCTCCTTACCTTTGTCACATGGATCAATAAAATTTGTAAAAGGGTGACTTGTGCCTTAGTTTCCAAGGCCTCAAATCACTAAATTGTACTAAGTTTGGATTAAGGGAGGGTGTAGGAGAAGTAATACATCCTTAGTATATAGTTTAGACCTTAGGATAACTTGATTTTCCTACATTTCATTGATGTCCTATGGTTTAGACTTAGGAGAGTTAATCCATTAATATATCTGGTTATTTTGGCCTGTTCACACCTACAACAGCACCTGTTTTGGTCAACCTAGCCCATGTGCTCCCTCATTAATGCATTGGAGCACTACCTCCTTGATTTGTGGGGCTCTGGTTTGACTAAGTGTTCTAGGGGTGTATCTCGCCTATTTTAGCACTCCTAGGAGCATTTATTTCCACCTAGAGCACCCGAATTACCTCTATCTTCTCACCCACTCATGCCTTGGAGTCTTTAATGACCCAGCACAGCTCACCAGCTATCACACATCAATTCGAGTATGTTTGGGCTGAGTTGGGTCTCCATTGGTCCACCTATGTTGATGTATTTGTAACTTTAGAATGTATTCATCTATGTATTGTAACCCAATGTTTATTCCGGGATGTATTTATAATGTAATTGAGTCATATTGTCATGCCTCGATGTTTCAACTGGGAGGATCAATAATGTAAACAAGTCATGTCAAGTCATAGTGAGTAACCCTCCGATTGTCTAAGGGTTAAAGTCCTCGCAGTTTCGGGGCACTAGGGTTATTAGACTCTCTTAGTAGAGGTCGGCCCTGGTAGGGTTTTAGTCATGTCAGGATTAGTATAAATAGACAACTAGAGTCTATATTTATCACACAACTCATACACACTCAAGTGTAGCGCATAGTTGAGGAAGGAGAAGACACTGGGGCTAGTCAAGAAGAAGATTATTACTGTTGGGAGATCACTTACTGTTTTGGGGCTTTTACTGTTTTGGTGCTGATTCTACCTCTAAGGAAGCTGCGGGGTTTTCTCCTTTATGGTTTCCCCAAGGAAAAACACTGTGTTCATTGTCTCTTGTGTTTGATTGTTGTACTTGTTATTCTCTCAGTTAAAGATCCTAATAATGCTAGCTTAATGTTGAAAAAAACTAACATGGTATCAGAGCTAACTTGAGAATAAGGCAATGTGCAGCTGCAGGAACTAGGGATTCCTAGTTTGTGGATCTTCCTCCACATATTTTCAGCAAAATTGATGTGGAATAACTCTCCTCCTTAGGGCACATCTTTCTGTCGAAGCAGAATCCAATTCTGAGGTTTTTCAGTTTTGGACCCAACACTACTGCCGGAAATTAGGGATTTTCACAGAAGAGGAATTTTTCAGTGACCCCAGGCCTGGATTGATCTCCTCCCCAAAATAGAAGTTAGGGACAAATTTCAAGGCATTTGGGTGGACAGAACTCTGGAAAATCAAAACCCTAATTTTCTCCTGAACCAGCTCTACAAGATTTCAGCTCAAGTTTCAGATCCGACATCTTGAACCTGGTAAGATATAAAATCTTTTATATTTCCATTTGAGGTTCTCAGTTAAGATGTCTCATCATACCAATCTTGATGAAAAGCTTGAGGGAGCTGATAACTTCCGAGCCTGGAAGTATAGGATCTCCCTGGTCTTGGAAGAGAATGAATTAGACTCCTACATTCATGAGGAGGTTCCAGTTCCAGAGGGAGATGAGGCAAAGGCATTACATAAGAAGAGAATGGTTATGGCAAAGAGAATCATTGCTGATTCTATCAAGGATCACCTTATCCCACAGGTGTCCTCTCTTAAGACACCTAAAGCTATGTTTGATGCCCTAACCAAGTTGTTTGAAGGGAAGAACATAAACCAGAAGATGACTTTGAGGAATCAACTGAAGAATGTGAAGATTCAGAATGCAGAAACTATCCAGTCTTACTTCACAAGGGTTTCTCAGATCAAGGAACAATTAGAAGCTGTTGATGAAGAAGTGGAAAATGCAGAGATTGTGATGAGTACTTTGAATGGCCTTCCTAGGTCATGGGATTCTTTTATCCAAGGAATCTGTGCTAGAAAGAAGCTAGTCAAGTTCAACAGACTATGGGAAGAGTGCTCTCAAGAAGAAGCTCGGATAGTAGCTTGAGAAGAGAAGACGGGAAGTGAAGATCAAGATCTCATAGTTCACTCCAAGAGAGGTAGAAGAAGACCTCATCACTTCAGAGGTAAGAATCCTCATCATAGAGATAACAATAGAAAGGACCTATCTAGAATAAGATGTTATACATGTGATGAGATAGGGAACTTTGCAAAAGACTGTCCTAAGAGTAAGAACCACTCTCATAAGAAGAAGGGGAACAAAAGAATACATCATGCTCATGCTGCAGAGGACGATGAACCATCCAAGAAGAGATCTAGATATGAAAGTGAATATTCTTAAAGCGAGGATGAATATGTTCTGATCTTCGCTCTCACAGGTAACATTACTCATGCTAGTGATGATTGGATTATAGACAGTGGGGCTTCCAAACATATGACTGGATTCAAGGAATCCTTTGTAATACTGTCAGAACATGAATCATCTCACAAGGTGAAGCTAGGAGATGACTACCAATATCCAATAAAAGGTAGTGGGGAATATTCATATAAACTAGACTCTGGTAAGTCTCTAACAATGAAAGAAGTATTGTTTGTGCCAGGACTCAAGAAGAACCTTCTCTCCATATCAGCATTGGATGCAAAAGGAATGCGGGTTGCATTCATAGATGGTCAAGTCATTATGCGGCCTAGAGGAAAGACTATCGATGATGCGGTAGTGATTGGAGAACAAGAAGGAGGATTGTACAAATTGAAGGGCCATCCAGAACAAGCTTTGGTCCATGACACAGTAGAGACAAATGAGCTTTGGAATAGAAGGCTTGCACATGTGCATTACAGAGCACTACCTATTGCAAGCAAAGCTGTTGAAGGTCTTCCATAATTCCAAGCAAAACATGACGGTGTCTGCAAAGGATGTGCGAAAGGAAAGAATACAAAGAAGGCATTTCCCAGCAGCGAAAACAAAGCCAAAGACAAACTAGAAATCATCCACTCCAATGTATGCGGTCCTATGTCATCAAACTCACTAAGCGGGTATGCATACTATATTTCTTTTATTGATGATTTTTCTAGAAAGACATGGGTTTACTTCATGAAGAACAAAGACGAAGTATTCAGTAAGTTCAAGGAATTCAAAGCCTTGATCGAGAACCATACTGAAAAGAAGATTAAGACTCTTCGATCAGATAATGGCGAAGAATTCACTTCGAATGAATTCAAAGAGCTATGCAAAGAATCAAGGATTTAGAGGGAGTTGTCCACTCCTTATAATCCACAACAGAATAGGATTGCGGAATGGAAGAATAAAACTATCATGGAAGCTGCAAGAGCCATGATTCATGATCAAGATCTTCCTATGCATATTTGGGTGGAAGTTGCTAGAACAATGGTGTATGTACAGAACCGTACTCCAGATAGAGTACTCGAGAACAAGACTCCTGAAGAAGTCTTCTCTGGCAAGAAACCATAAGTCAGCCATCTCAGAATATTCAGCTGCACTGTATACATACACATTCCAAAAGAGAAGAGAACAAAATTAGATCCTTCAGGAAAGAAGGGTGTATTTGTGGGATACTCTGAAAGCTCTAAGGCTTACAGAATATATTTCCCAGGATACAAGAAGATTGACATCAGCAGGGATGTGACATTTGATGAAGACACAACTTACAACAAATCCAGAAAGAGACCTGCTGAAGAACCTGAAGAAGCAGAAGCAGAAGCACCCAGAATTCATGATACAACCATGAATGAAGAAGCTCAAGAAGAAGATCGAGAATTTGAAGAACCACAAAGACCTGTAGATCCACCTCTGGAGAAGAATCCTCTAAGAGGAAACATGCTTGGGTATGATAACTTATCCAAGGTGCGGAAAGATATGGGGCTCCATAAGAGAATCATAGAGAAAGAAAGAGGACCAGATCCTACTCCGGGTATGTAGCCGTACTATGTGATTTCATTGACAAAGAACCTTCCAGTTATGAAGAATCGGTAGAATGGAAAGAATGGAAGGATGCTATGATCGAAGAGTACCAATCGATCATGAAGAATGATGTCTGGGATGTTGTCCCAAGACCAGATGGGAAGTCAGTTGTAACTTCCAAATGGATCTACAAGATCAAGCATGCTGCAGATGGTAGCATTGAAAAATATAAGGCAAGATTTGTAGCTTGGGGTTTCTCTCAGAAAGAAGGAATAGACTATGAAGAAACCTTTGCACCTATAACCAGATAGACTTCCATCAGATCAGTACTTGCTCTGGCTGTAGTGATGAAATGGAAGATACACCAGATGGATGTCAAGACTTCTTTCTTGAATGGTGTAGTGGAAGAGGAAGTGTATGTAGAACAACCACTCGGTTTTGAGACACATGACAGGAAGTCTCATGTGTGAAGATTGAAGAAAGCCCTGTACAGTTTGAAATAGGCACCCAGGACCTGGTACGGTAGAATTGACAGCTTTCTATCCATTTTGGACTTTACCAAGAGTAAAGCAGATTCCAACCTTTACTACAAGGTTGAGGATGGAAACCCAATGATGCTTCTACTGTATGTAGATGATCTATTTGTGACAGGTACAGATGGGTTGATTACTGATACGAAGAGAAAGCTTGCTGCCGAGTTCGAGATGAAGGACTTGGGTATGATGCATTACTTTCTAGTTATGGAGGTGTGGCAGAGTACAGATGGAATCTTCCTTGGACAAGGGAAGTATGCAGTAGAGATCCTGAAGAGGTTTGGGATGATGAACTGTAAGGCTATAGCCACACCGATGGCATCGAACCTGAAGCTATTGAGTGATGCTTCATCAGAGTCAGTTGATGCTACGATGTATCGTCAGATGATTAGATCATTGATGTACCTGACGAACACAAGACCAAATATTTTCTTTGCTGTGAACACCTTGAGCCAGTTCCTGACAGATCTGAGACATGTTTACTTGACTGCTGCAAAGCATATTCTGAGGTACCTGAAGGGTACAGTTTACTATGGGCTCAAGTATGATGCGAATCAAAAGATTAACTTGGAGGGTTATGTTGATTCAGATTGGGCAGGAAGTGCCATCGATAGGAAGAGCACTTCAGGGTGTTGCTTCAGTATGGGGTCAGGTGTGATCTCTTGGTTTAGCAGGAAGAAATCCTGTGTGGCACTAAGTACAACTGAAGTAGAGTATGTCGCAGCTTGTTTAGCTAGTTGTGAGGCAGTATGGCTATGGAAGCTAATGTCTGATTTATTTTATCTCCAGTTGGATGCTACTTGTATACATTGTGAGAACTAGAGTTGAGTGAAGTTGTTGGAGAATCTAGTGTTCCATGACAAGTTGAAGCATATCGAGATCAAGTACCACTATATCAGGGATATGGTGCAGAGGGGAGTAGTGAAGCTCCAGTATGTTGCGACGGAGGAATAAATAGCTGATGTATTGATGAAGCCATTGGCTAGGGTGAAGTTTGAGTACTTCAGGGAGAAGCTTGGTGTTCTCCAAATCAAGATTTCCTCCAAGGGAAGGTGATGAGTCCCATAGCCATTCTGACATGTTGAGAGGATTGGTTCCTTCCATGGTCAGATATAAGGGCTGAGCCATTCTGTCATGGTGAGAGGATTGGTTCCTTCCATGTCATATATGAGTGTTGAGATGAGTAGCCATTCTGACGAGTAGGTCAGATGTAAGGGCTGAGCCATTCTGTCATGGTGAGAGGATTGCTTCCTTCCATGTTAGATATGAGTGCTGGCCATTCTGTCGAGTAGGATAGATGTAAGGGCAATTGCCATTATTTGAATGGAGCTACCTAGTGAGGTACCAGGAACATTGAGTCTAGGAAAGGGTAGCCATTCTAACGAGTAGGTTAGATGTAAGGGCTGAACCATTCTGTCATGGCTAAAGGATTAAGTTTTTTCCATGTCAGATGTGAATGTTGGCCATTTCGACGAGCAGGTCGGATGTAAGGGAAAATTCCATTGTCTAGGAGAATGGAGGCACTTGGTTAGTTACCAGGTAGCTCAGTCAAGGAGGACTGGGGGACATTCTTCTATGACTATAGGATTGGTTCCTACAAGATCAAATGTGAGTGCAAGCCCTTTCATCACTGTGAGCAGGATGTGTTCCCTCCTGGATGAATGTAAGTGCATAAATCTTTCATCATTGTGAGCAGGATGTGGTTCCGGCCTCGGTGGAAGAACAAAGTTCTTCCATAATTGTGAGCAGGATGTGGTTTTGGCCTGGATGAAAGTGAGGAAATATTCCATCATTGTGAGCAGGATGTGATTCCGACCTGGGTGGAAGAACAAAGTTCTTTCATCATTGTGAGCAGGATGTGGTTCCGGCCAGGATGGAAGTGCAGAACTCTTCCATCATTGTGAGCAGGATGTGTTCCAGCCTGGATGGATGTGAGTACTGTGCCTTTCTAACGAGTCGGTCAGATGTAAGTGATGAAGCCTTTTCACAGATGATAGTAGTTGTGTCCTATCATGCTGGTGAATGTGAGTGCTGGGCCTTTCTGATGAGTAGGTTAGATATAAGTGCTGAAGAAGACCTACATGGAGGCTAGGCCTACAACCAACATTAAAAAGGGCTGGCTCTTTAGAACTTCCTGTGACAAGAAGAATCATGAGATAGCACCAGGGATGATCCAAATCGAGTGATGATCAAGATCCAGTGATGATAGCCAGCGATGATACACATCGAGTGATGATGGAAGTCCAGTGATGATGATCCAGATCAAGTGATGATCGATATCCAGTGATGATAGCCAGTGATGATCCAGATCGAGTGATGATCCAGATCCAGTGATGATGCCTCATGATGATCCATATCGAGTGATGATCCAGATCCAGTGATGATGTCCCATGATGATTCAGATCGAGAGATGATCCAGATCCGATGACTTGAAGACGAAGATGAATTGAAGACTCAAGAAGACCTGAGATGCAGATGACAGGATGATCCAATTGATACAGAGAAGAAGACCAGTGCTGAAAATTGTGTCGAAAGAATACCTTCCTAGTTAAGAGGGAGTGTTGATGTATTTGTAACTTCGGAATGTATTCATCTATGTATTGTAACCTGATTTTTATTCTGGGATGTATCTATAATGTAATTGAGTCATATTGTCATGCCCCGACGTTCCGATCAGGAGGATCAATAATGTAAACAAGTCATGTCAAGTCATAGTGAGTAACCCTTCGATTGTCTAAGGGTTAAAGTCCCCGCAGTTCCAGGGCACTAGGGTTATTAGACTCTCCTAGTATAGGTCGGCCCTGGTAGGGTTTTAGTCATGTTGGGATTAGTATAAATAGAGAATTGGAGTCTTTATTTATCACACAACTCATACACACTCAAGTGCAGTGCATAGTTGAGGAAGGAGAAGACACTGGGGCTAGTCAAGAAGAAGATTACTGCTGTTGGGAGATCACTTACTATTTTGGGGCTTTTACTGTTTTGGTTCTGATTCTATCTCTGAGGAAGTTGCGGGGTTTTCTCCTTTATGGTTTCCGTGAGGAAAAAAACTGTGTTCATTGTCTCTTGTGTTTGATTGTTGTACTTGTTATTCTCTCAGTTAAAGATCCTAATAATGCTAGCTTAATGTTGGAAAAAACTAACAGCCTAAGGGGGATTTAGGTTATTTCTCACATTGACACATGTACAACTCCAATCGGCTTCCAGAGCCACTCGAATTTGTCCATTGTATTATAAATGATGTATGATAATAATATGACAAGTAATCATCATTTTTTACATGTGTTGTTCCAGCTATTTTCTGTCTCTTTGTTTTCTCTTGCATCTTTTGTCAAACACTTTGATGGTGAAATTGTTCTAGCTCCTAGATCTAGTTTGAGATGTAATTCTCACAATTTTGTCTCTTTCAATGAAAGCCTCCGCAAGTAATGAAGTTATTTACTTTGAATGGAGTAATCTAACAGAATCTCATCTTCATCCAAGTGTTCCTTTCTAGATATCTGTGCGAGTTACCACTAAGAGTATACTTCATACTATCATTGATTAAGGGGATTCTATTATTATTCTATCCTCTACTACTTGGAAATTCAAAGGTTCTCCTCAGCTCATGTCAGCCACCGATCAGATACTGGATTTTAATCAAATGCCTCTTGCACCTTTAGGGATCCTTCCCCATTTTCCTATCATTTTAGGAGGGAAAACTGTCTGTATCGATGTTATGGTAGTCCAATATCCCTTAAGTTTTTAATCTCCTCCTTGGGCATGATTATGTTTATGCCATGAAAGCTGTAGTGTCCACACTTTTCAGAGTGATGTATTTTCGCTATGAAGGGAAGATTATGACCATTGATCAACTTTCCTTTGTTAAACCTGATCATCGTATGACTCCTAGTCATCATAATTCCTTGAATGTCCCTCATGTTCTTGTGGTTCCTTGTAATGTCCCCATTCAAATAATTTCATAGGAGGACAATTCCATCAATCCTACTAGTTCCCTAGGTTGGATGGATGGATACATTTGGAATTTTAATAAGGGAGATAATAAATGATGTTCAGACATTAGAATGGAATAAATATTTAATAATGGAGCTAATTAAATAAATACAAGAGAAAATTGAAGTGGCAATGGAGCATAGAGACACATGGAGATTATGGGGCCCACACAAGCTAGAATTTCTGTGGCATATGGCATCCTCCTCTTGCAATTTCGAATACATGGGAAGCCTAATGTTCTTGGATGAGTTATAAGGCTAATACACTTGGCCATATGTATCATAGGCTGAATTTGGAAGGAAATGTAACTTACATGGGAGAGGAAGAGTCAAATGGGAGCTTCTTGGACACTTGGGCTAGATTCCCTAACATCTATGAAATATATGACACCAATGATGGATATTCTATGAAATTTATGACTAATTTCAGACCCGAAGGCTGAAATCTGACCATTATGACATGTCAGGCCTAAATATAGCATCCAAGAAGGCACTCATGTGAGTTGGGGAAGCTCAATGGTTCCCTACTCAAATTGTTGGAAGATGAAAGGCTAGGGAAGGGAGGACACATGACAAATCTTGAGCACAAACCCTAATTCGAATTGGCTTGATTTTGTGGACGGATTGGTAAAATTAGAAGGATAAGGATGTTTATAAAATACAGGGATCAAATAATATAAGGGATTTTGATCATTTCATAAATTTGCATTTGAGAAGAGAGAGAGCTAGTGCATGACTAGTTTCTTGCCTTAGCCAATTTCGAGGGTGAAAGATTCCCATACAAGTTGGTGTTTGGAAAGGCCATTCAGTTCTTTCTTGGAGATTTAAATGAGTTTTTATTTGTATGTGTAAGCTACAGGGAAGCTCGTGGTTTCTTCTAGTGCATCACATTCTCTCAACCATTTCCAGTTTTTATTGCATATTCTTGCTCATGGAGGGATTGCGCTTTGGGTGAGCTATTGTACCCTTTGGGAGATATTATCATGGTCCATTTCTGATTTTAATAAGTTTAATATACTCTTTTCTTCATATTAAAAAATTCACGGGTAGAAATACCAAATGGTTTTATGTAAAAGAGAATATTAATGAGCAAACAATGACCATTTCCCCACTATATTGATGTGTGCCAATGTAATGCTGATGGTTTTGAATGTAAGAATGTTTCTCTGATATATTTATGATGACTGAAATGCCATTTATTATTATTATGATTTGAATACCCAACACTTAAGCATTTGAAGTCATCTTACTCAGTTTATTTGCATTTGGAGAAGATTTGGTGCCATTTCCCCAAGGGTCGAACTAGTGATTTTGTAGTTGTTTGGGAAAGGGTTATAACATCTTGTATAAACTAAATAATAATGCACATGAGACCTGTTACCACCTAAGTTGTACTTAGTGGTTTTTTATCAAGTGAGCCTGGTGAACCGGACAAGGATAACTTATTCGGACTTCAGAAGACCTTCAGTCTTGCTTCTGGGAAACTTTGTTGTACTATATCACATGTTCATACCCCATTGGGGGAGTTGTAATAAATGTTCTAGCATGATAGTGTCTGTAAAAGACTCGGTCTCTTAGACTTTATTTGTCAATCCGATTAGCCCAGGGTGTTTTTTCCCCTAGTTATTATTGGTTGTTGAATAAACGACTGATAATTTTTGAGTTTTTCACTCCATACCTCCAAAGTTGGGGTGGTCGGCTTGGCATTTAGGCCTATTGAGGTTTTTCAATCTTTTTAATTTTTTAATTTTTTTAGTGTTTTTTATTAAAATTGAATTTTTCCAAAACTTAGGCTATTTTTTAATAGTTTAATTGGAAAATTGGTTTTGTAATAAAAGTGGGCCAAATAATCAGTTTCAGTCATGTAGGTGCTCATTTTGAAGCTAAGAGCACGATGTAAACCCATGGACCCACTTTTTTTTAGGTTTTGAGTGATTTTCCATCACTCAGGTCAGAAAACCCCAAAAAATCAATTATTGATTATTTTAATTAATAAATTGATGAATAATGGAGCAAATCCAAAATCCTAGATCAGTGGATTCTCAGCCGATTTGATTGAAATCAATCAGATCTGAACCAGATTGACTGGATCTGACAAATCCTTGACTAAATAAGGTGATCTGGATAGATCCATAGTTGATCTTCAACATCCTTTATGGGGAATTTTTCCCTCTCTCTCTCCTCCACACGTGTGGGCTCTCCTGGAAGCTCTGTGGATTGATGTGTCAGCTTAATCAGCCCCCCGATTGACAAGTAGTCTCAATTCAGCTTCAGATCAGCATTGATGGACTCTCCTTCAGCTGTAGTGGTCTGTCTCTTTGGGATTTCCGCCCCCCTGGGATGGATCTCCTATTTTTTGTATAAATAAAGCTCAGGATACCTCTTCCAAGATAGTTAGAGTTGGATTGAGGAGCTATTGTTGTTGTAATATTGTGTAATATATTTTTCTATTGGAATAAAGTGAAGCTTTGGAGGCCAAATCTGTGTAATGCTTTCTATATGTGTGGATTTAACATTGTATTGCAGCTTTTTACCGTTGGCTTTCTCTCAATTTATGCATCTGAATCCTGTCTGGATTAATGATTCAGCTGAATCAATAGGAGCATAGTTGGGAAAGTAAGATTACTTGCTTCTCAATATCTCATAGTATATATGTTTAAAGATTTAGATCATACATGTTTAAATAAGTTTATTTGCATGTAATCCCTCTCTTTCTTCATATATTTGTATCCAGATCTCATAAGATTTTGTGCAGGATTGTTTGTTAGTTTTCAGGTAACAGGGGTTAGACGAACTGTGGATCTAGATTGACTCCACTGGGCATCCAAATGTTTTGTGAAGGCATTGTCCCTTGGCATTCCACTAACTAGTCTTCTTTGTAGATCCATTCCTCGGCAACAAGTGCTCTTCCTTTCCTCTTCCTCCTTCAAAATTCTTCAAAATCAGTCCGGTTACTTGTTTTGCAGCTTTAAATTTGTTTAGATCTATCAATTTAATAGTTCATCTTACACATATATTTCTGCCTTAAATCTCATAAAAATAGATCTCATTCCTAAAGAAATTTTTACAAGCATTCTAGATCTCGTTTTAGGGAAAAATGTCATTTTTCAAGGCTGTGAAAGTAGATCTAAAGCTTGTTGAATGCATGGTTGTTTCCTTAGAATATAAAAATTTATATTCATCAATTTAAGTGCTTCATATTTTCTGCCCCGAAAGAAGTCCAATATCCGAAGGAAATCTTGCTTTCCTTGGTTCTTTTTCCGTTTCTTTAAAAACTAGTTTGAACTTAGAATTTTTGGGTAAAACGTTTATTCACCCAAAAGTAATTTCAAAGTAATTTTGGGAATATTTAACTGTGATAAGATTTATTTTTTTATCAGGTGTAACAGAAAAGAGGAGGAGGCACTGTCCGGAAAGCATTTTAGGACCATTCAAAACCCCCAGGGGGTCTCCATCTTCCAAAAATTTCAAATTTTTGCAATTTGTAAACCTTTGGTCTCATTCCATATAAGGACCAAGTGGATTAATTTGAGTTTGTTGATATTGTAATTGCTGCTAATAAAAATAAAAATCTTTTCGAATAGGCTCTTTCAAGCCTATTCACCGTCCCCCCTGGGGGGATTTGCGTCTGTGTCATTTTTTACTTTTTGTTCATCTTTTTTCAATCTAGTGTAGTTCTAATCTATAGGGTTGTATACTTTTAATTATAATCATTTCCATATTCCATATCTGGTGGTTTCAAAGTAATTTTAATACTTACCCCCTGAGCCTCCTTTTGAGCCAAAAGGTGAAGAAAGGGTCGTGGTAGTCTAATTAGAAAATTGTGGTTTGCTTATCTATTTATGCTTCATATGCTATCATAATTTGTTTTTGTAATCATAATAAAAGCAACGCCTCCTTGATTCCTTGATTGAGGTCCACTTGGACCGAAAGAGGTTCTTGGAGGGTTTTCCTTTTAACAAGAACACCTCTTTTAAAATTTACTAAAAATAACAAAGACTCCAGTGTGTATGCTTTGTACTTGGCTGCGGTTCATCTAATCAGTCAAGCTGCATCAAAATCACTTGAGTGACTAGAATAATTAGGATTCACTCTCCCCAAATTGACAAACCATCAGGCAAAAATCAAACACCTCGATCAAACCATTACAATGGAAAAATACCCAAAGGAAGTGGGAACTCCTAAAAAGTGACCTCGGGGCGTCGATCTCTATTACACCTTTGGGTGCATTATGAACAATAGCCTCAGAGACTCCATTCATCCCACATATTCCTTGTGGGTAGCCGTGACGGTTTAGTTTTGGACATACTTCAAGTACCCCCTGGGTATATCTGGAGTCCCCTCGCCTAAGTTAAATTACTCATCTTCTTACATTAATTTAAAATTAACCAAGATACAATTGCACAACATTCATTCCAGCACTTGCAAGAACTCTTAATTGTTTTTTGTCTCCATTTTCAAGGCACTGGTCAACTGTTTATTTCTTTCAATCTATATGTGATTGGGTGTCATTTTCGTGCTTGTGATTATCTCATCATGTTATTTGTTGTTTACAATTTTTAAATCAAAACTCCTAAAAAACTTACTCTTTAATACCATCATCATACTAAATAATTTTGCCTCAGTAACTTAATAGGGTCTACCCCCCTTGGCTTCGTTAGGAGTTGAGCCTAAACGGAGGTGTCAAGAACAAGGTGACAGCCTTGACTCGAGACTTGCCCCCAAGGATGCACCAAGTGGCTTGAAGATTTCTGCCACGTAACCCAAATGTGTGAAAGGCAACAACACTTTTTGGCGCCGTTGCCGGGGATAAATCTTTTTATTCCCGAGTACAACTTTTGTTTTCGTATTTTTTGTTTTTGCTTTGTTTAATGAATGCTTAGAGTAGATCTTTAATTTTCATCTGGCGACTCCACTGACCTTTTTCATTTTTTTACGAAGAAAAGAAAAAAATATTTTTGTGAGAGTTCTTAAATGTATATTCTTATTCTCACATGGTGACTCCATTGAAGGGATCAAACCCTTGTTTCTCACAAAACATTTTGAGATTGATTATGTGTAGGTGATCCCACATAACAGTGAAATTTAAGGCTCAACTCCATTTTTTAGTTCCAGACATTTTCCATGATCACTTATTCTTGATATGGATATTAAAAGAATAGAAGTTGCTGCTCGAGTTTCCTATGATTTTCCTCCCATTGATTTCTCTAGGATCCTTGGATTTCCTAATCGTCTCATTAGTGAAATGACATCTACTTCCCTTCCATGCTTTTGGGGGGATGATAATGATCACTCAGCCAGATTCCACGTTATGATTTTTCTGTCACATATGAGTCAAAACAACATTCAACATGAGGATCATATGATGGAAATGTTTGCTCATTCTCTGCAAGGGGATGCTTCATGTTGGCTTCATGAGTGTTTTCCTAAGAAATCTATTACTTCCCTTGCAAAGTTCTTCGAAATATTTTTGAAGCAGTGGCATTATGATGGAAATGATATTGAATCATTCAATGCTAAATCATTCATTAATACCAATTTGAGGTACTTCTTTCCTTGGAAAGAGTTTCATACAGAGTACCGTAAGATATCTAGTATCAACATGGTGTACAAAAACCAACATTAAGAAGTTCATTATGATCCCATCGAATCTGTGCATGAAGATCCATTAATTGAAAAAAATGTTGAAGACCCTCCTCATGTAACATCCACAGAGCGTAGTGATGATTGGAAATGCTTTCATGATTATTTTATTGATGATTATCACATTTGTACTCTAGATCTACCTAAGGATGAAATCCTTGCAGAATATTATAGTGAAACTTATGATGAAAACCATAATGTGCATGATGGGACTCCTACATGTTCTCCATATAATGATGATAGTCTAGAAGATTTACTGCCTTGTTCCCATTTTTCTGAAGAATATGAGTATGAAAATGAGGGAAAGTTTAACTTGGATCATGATACAAGTGACGGAGACTCCCTTATGTCCGATAAAGATGTTGAAGAGGATTCCTTGACATTCATGGAAAATCCAATCTATGAGGAAAATAATGAACCAGAAACTTTGGATGGTTTTGTTGATTCTCCTGTCTATGGCATATCTAAAGGAGAGAACATGGACCTTGTGGCCTTGGAAAATTTTGATATGGAAAAGGAGCATGCATTATATCCATATGATCAATCTGAGCCATATATCACTATCAGTAATGAAGACAAAGAGAACTTGATATCATAATGTAATATCAGTAATGGAAAATCCATCACATCTGACATAGATGGCGGTAATGACTATTGGAATTTTTATGAATATATTATTAAGAATCCCATCTATTCTATATCCAACAAGGAGAGTGTCTATTTAGAAATTTGTGGAAGTTCAATTTACTATACTTCCACAGAGGGAAGCATGGATCTGGAGACCTGGTAAAATCCTAGCATGGAAGAGGAGCATTCAAAACTCTTATATGATCATTCAGAGTCATATCATTCAGAGCCGTACAAAGGTATCAATAATGAATACATTGAGAAGTAGTGTTGTGAAAAGACAGATGTGATGCAGTCAGTGGAATATCAGTCTCAACTATCATGTTCACATATGGGGTTTCCTTATGATTTAGAGCCGCTTGGGGCTTATACAATGAGTTATCATCCGATAAGCCTTGATGATCAGTATGATGGTGTAGTCAATTTTCCTCATCACTCTGATTTGTATATCAACCCTATCCAGTCATGGATAGAACTAGATTGTGCAAGCACACACCAGTTTGGGAAGCAATTTGATGAAGTATTATATTCTTATGATCTCCCATCCATCTCGCCCATTCCGGATCATCACGCAGGTTTGCATTTTTTGAATAAGGTATCCTTACTTTGGCTGGTAACCAAAGACAAGGAATTTTTTTTATGTTAATAAAATACTTAGGTGGTTACATTGGATTTATGATTACACTTAACCCTTTTTATATCATGCTTAGAGTAGGAAAATAAGCTACTTGAAAGAGAGGATTTACTTTCTGCATTTCTATTTTGTACTTAGCTATAATAAAACTTTGCTTCCATTAGTCAGTTACATTTATTTTGTTTAAATAAATAAACTTAATGGTTCATTTTGTTTTTATATAAAGCTTGTGCTATTGAGTTTTTCTTGTCAAGTTGAGATGTTTTTACAGGGTATATAAACCAGAGATTCTGGTGTTCTCGTATCCTTTCCTTGCCTTAAAGACCAGATCGAGCACAGATCCCACAATTGGAGCCATAATGTTACCACCTAAGTTGTACGTAGTGGTTTTTTATCAAGTGAGACCGGTGAACCGGACAAGGATAACTTGTTCGGACTTCAGAAGACCTTCAGTCTTGCTTCTAAGAAACTTTGTTGTACTATATCACATGTTCATACCCCCTTGGGGGAGTTGTAATAAATGTTCTAGCATGACAGTGTCTGTAAAAGACTCGGTCTCTTAGACTTTATTTGTCAATCCGATCAGCCCAGGGTGTTTTTTCCCTTGGTTATTATTGTTTGTTGAATAAACAACTGATAATTTCTGAGTTTTTCACTCCATACCTCCAAAGTTGGGGTGGTCGGCTTGGCATTTAGGACTATTGAGGTTATTAGAGTCTATGTGTCAATGTATAAACATGCTAGGCATCATGTTCGAGTCATATGAACATGTCTAAGTCCCCCTAGGTTTTTCAATCTTTTTAATTTTTAAATTTTTTCAGTGTTTTTTATTAAAATTTAATTTTCCAAAACTTTGGCTATTTTTTAATAGTTTAATTGGAAAAATTGGTTTTGTAATAAAAGTGGGCCAAATAATCAGTTTTAGTCATGTAGGTGCTCATTTTCAAGCTAAGAGCACCATGTAAACCCATGGACCCACTTTTTTCAGGTTTTGAGTGGTTTTCCATCACTCAGGTCAGAAAACCCCAAAAAATCGATTATTGATTATTTTAATTAATAAATTGATGAATAATGGAGCAAATCCAAAATCCTAGATCAATGGATTCTCAACCGATTTGATTGAAATCAGTAAGATCTGAACCAGATTGACTGGATTTGACACATCCTTGATTGAAGGAGGTGATCTGGATAGATCTAGAGTTGATATTCAACATCCTTTATGGGTAATTGCACCCTCTCTCTCTCCTCCACGTGTGTGGGCTCTCCTGGAAGCTCTGTAGATTGATGTGTCAGTCTGTGGGTTGATGTGTCAGCTCAATCAACCCCTTGATTGACAAGTAGGCTCAATTCAGCTTCATATCATCATTGATGGACTCTCCTTTAGCTGCAGTGGTCTATCTCCTTGGGATTTGTGCCCCTCTGGGCTGGATCTCCTATTTTTTTATAAATAAAGCTCAGGCTGCCTCTTCCAAGCTAGTTAGAGTTGGATTGAGGAGCTATTGCTGTTGTAATACTGTGTAATATCTTTTGCTATTGGAATAAAGTGAATATTTGGAGGCCAAATCTATGTAATGCTTTCTATATGTGTGGATTTAACATTGTCTTGCAGCTTTTTACCGTTGGCTTTCTCTCAATTTCTGCATCTGAATCCTGTCTAGCTTAATGATTCAACTGAATCAATAGGACTATAGCTAGGCAATTAATATTACTTTCTTTTCAATATCTCAAAGTATATATGCTTAAAGATTCAGATCATATATGTTTAAATAAGTTTATTTGCACGTAATCCCTCTCTTTCTTCATATATTTCTATCCAGATATCATAAGGTTTTGTGCAGGATTGTTCATTTGTTTTTAGGTAACAGGGGATAGACGAATTGTGGATCTATATTGAATCCACTGGGAATCCAACTATTTTGTGAAGGCATTGTCCCTTGGCATTCCACTAACTAGTCTTTTTTGTAGATCCATTCCCCGGCAACAAGCGCTCTTCCTTTCCTCTTCCTCCTTCAAATTTCTTCAAAATAAGTCTGGTTACTTGTTTTGCAGCTTTAAATTTGTTTAGATCTATCAATTTCAGAGTTCATAGTACATATATCTTTCTGCCTTAAATATGATAAAACTAGATCTCATTCCTAAAGAATTTTTTACAAGCATTCTAGATCTAGTTTTAGGGAAAATTGTCATTTTTCAAGGTTGTAAAAGCAGATCTAAAGCTTGTTGAATGCATGGTTTTTTCCTTAGAATCTAAAAATTTATATTTATAAATTTAAGTGCTTCATATTGGCTTCCCCCAAATCAGGCCAAGATCCCAAGGAAATCTTGCTTTCCTTGGTTCTTTTTCCATTTCTTTAAAAACTAGTTTTAACTTAGAATTTTTGGGTAAAATGTTTGTTCATCCAAAAGTACTTGCAAAATACTTTTGGGAATATTTAATTGTGATAAGCTTGATTTTTTTTAGCAGGTGTAACAGAAAAGAGGAGAAGGCGCTGTCTGGAAAGCATTTTTGGACCATTCGAAACCCCCCGGGGGGTCTCCGTCTTCCAAAAATTTCAAATTTTTGCAATTTGTAAACCTTTGGTCTCATTCCATATAAGGACCAAGTGGATTAATTTCAGTTTTCTGATATTCTAATTACTTCTAATAAAAATCAAAATCTTTTTGAATATGCTCTTTCGAGCCTATTCACCATCCCCGCTGGGGGGATTTGCATTTGTGTCATTTTTTACTTTTTGTTCATCTTTTTTCAATATAGTGTAGTTATAATATACATGGTATTATACTTTAACTTATAATAATTTCCATATTCCATATCTGGTGGTTTCAAAGTAATTTTAATACTTACCCCACGAGCCTCCTTTTGAGCCGAAAGGTGAAGAAAGGGTCGTGGTAGTCTAATTAGAAAATTGTGGTTTGCTTATCTGTTTATGCATGCTATCATAATTTGTATAGTAATCATAATAAAATCAACCCCTCCTTGATTCCCCTATTGAGGTCCACTTGGACCGAAAGAGGTTCCTGGAGGGTTTTCTTTTTAACAACAACACCTCTTTTAAAATTTACTAAAAATAACAAAGACTCCAGTGTGTATGCTCTGTACTTGGCTACGGTTTGTCCAATCAGTCAAGCTGCATCAAAATCACTTGAGTGACTATAATAATTAGGATTCACTCTCCCCAAATTTACAAACCATCAGGCGAAAATCCAATGCCTCAATCAAACCATTACGGTGGCAAAATACCCAAAGGAAGGGGGAACTTCTGAAAAGTGACCTCAGGGCTCCGATCTCTATTACACCTTCGGGTGCATTATGAACAATAGCCTTAGAGACTCCATTCAACTCACATATTCCTTGCGGGTATCCGTGATGGTTTAGTTTTGGACATACTTCAAGTACCCCCTAAGTATATCTGGAGTACCCTCGCCTAAGTTAAATTACTCATCTTCTTACCCTAATTTAAAATTAACCAAGATACAATTGCACAACATTCATTACAGCACTTGCAAGCACTCTTAATTGTTTTTTTACTCCATTTTCAAGGAACCGGTCAAATGTTTATTTCTTTCAATCTATATGTGATTGGGTGTCATTTTCCTGCTTACTTGTGATTATCTCATCATGTTATTTGTTGTTTACAATTGTTAAATCGAAACTCCTAAAAAAATTACTCTTTAATATCATCATAATACTAAATAATTTTTCCTTAGTAACTTAATAGGGTCTACCCCCCTTGGCTTCGTTAGGAGTTGAGCCTAAACGGAGGAGTCAAGAACAAGGTGACAGCCTTGACTCGAGACTTGCTCCCAAGGACACACCGAGTGGCTTGAAGATTTCTGCCACGTAACCCAGGTGTGTGAAATGTGGAAACAAGACCTTAATAATGTCCCTTGAACATCCTCTATCTCTTTTCAAAATTTTGAGTGGGTTTGGGAGCATTTGGAAAGCCATTTCCAGCATTTACCCTGGGGGAGTTGGAACCCCAATTTTCTAGTGAAAACTCCTACTTTGGCCAGACTATCAAAAAATCTTGCATAAGTATTTGGAGGGTCATAAATCATCCCTGAAAATTATATTCAAGTCTTAATATCAGTCATATACCTTATCAAAATATTTTGGAGCATTTGGGTATAGTTGGAGACCTAGACATCAAAACTAGTCGAAGGTCGAAATGGGGAAAAAAGTGAAAGATTGGTCATTGTAATAAAATTATTAAAAGGGGAAATTACACATGGTATAAGAGCATGGTCTTGGAAAATTTTCATTAAGACCATAAATTGAAGAAAAAATTGCAGACATGTCTTGGCTTCACAATAGACCCACTATGCCTACTTTCCTTCCTCCCTGACCAACGAAAGAATAAATTACAACCATAGATATTGAAGCATGCTTCCAGGACTATCAAACTTTGAGAGGGGGTATCAATGAAAGGTATTATTTCCAAGAATATCTTTTCAAGCATGGATTTAGGCACAAGTAGTAAAATGTGAACTCATTAAAGAAAAATCATCCTACTTTTTAAAAGAGCAAAGATTTATTCTTCCCTAGAAATGAGGAAGTTATAAACACTTCTACAGACATCATGTCGAATGTGTGGAAGAAATTTCATTCTAAAAAGGATGAAAAGAGAATATATGCACCATTACATAAAGAAACATAGAATCATGAAGTGCATCTTGAATTACCTCAATGTGATTGTAGAAAAGAACATAAAGATGAAAGTGAATACAAGCACACAATCCTTACTGATGGGGGTTGTGAAAATCAAAGACAAATTATTGATGGATCATTGAACTATGACAGAGTACCTAATGATGGTTGCACACAAATCTATGCTAGTGACATAGAGATCATATTTCAAAGTGTTTCTGCATGCCAAATTTCTCATGAGCATAAATATGAAGATATTTGAGGAGCTAATGAAGAACCAAGGTCAACTTCCCCATCACCACTTGAGCTTCAAGAAGTTGATAAAATCAAGAAGAAAGAAGAAGAGGAGATTATTCAACAAGAACCTATTTTTCTTGAAGGGTCTTTGAATATGAATGAAATGGATATCCATGATTCCCTTAGCATACTCCATGACACTAAATCATTGGTGTCAAATTCTTGTTGGGAAATTTCTTCATTGGAGGATCCATCCTTTCTTGAAGACATGGAGAAGATTCAAAGAGCAATGTGCAACATTGAAGGTAATTTCATATCTTTGCTTTTTGATAGACACAATATTTGATTTTTGATAGACACAATTTGGTTGATTTTAATGAATTTTTACATGAATCATACTTGAATAATAATGACGATATTCATAGTCTCCAAATTTAAAATGAGCAACTTCTACAGAGGATGTACGATATTTGTTCTTCCTCCCATGTTTCAAATTGTCATATGGTATATTTCTTGGAGGATTCTCACATGATGGATCATGAGAAACATGAAAAATTGAAGGTTCTTGATATGTTTGAATATTATCTTGATGAGAGCCACTCACTTGTTGTGGTGGAAGAGGAACTTGAGTTTTCTCTTGAAAATGGTTACACACTTTTTGAAGAAGTGCATTATTCCACCACCTTGGAACCAACCCATGAGGAAAGTTTTGAATTTTTAGGGGAGGTGCATAATACTATATATATGGAGCCTTCACATGATGAAATGTTTTCATTTTCTGATCATTTGGGTGAGTTGTTTCTTTCTCCTACATCCTACACTTCCAAATTTTGCAGCATTCATCCTAATGAAGTATGGGTGAAAGGTTTATTTTTTAATAGTGACACATGAAGAGTATAGAATTTATATCTCTCCTTTTTATTATGACATGATTAGAGAACCATATTATTTACATTTGCATAAGCATCCTATATTACATTATGATGATACACATCTACATGGGTGCACCTATGATGTTCACTTGAGTCATTTGGAGACTCATGATTTTCTTTGCTCCCTGCCTAGTCTATTTGATGTTGGAGGAAATTCATCCCACACTTGGGTGAAGAGATATATGATTGAAAAACATTATTATTGGAAGAAACATCCTCTTTTATCTCATGATGATATACATATTCATGGGTGTATTGAGAATACTTCTTTGATCCACTTGAAGTCTTCATGTTTTCTTTGCTCCTTATTGGGTTCATATTTTGGTGGAGGTTCTTCATTCGCATCTTGGATGAAAGAACACATGGCTGATTATATTGATGCAAATTATATATTTTTGGAGAAGCATTATGGGACATGGGATCCTCACCTATGTCATTGGGGAGGATCTGATATAATACTTTATGCGTGCGTGTATGGGCCACATGGTGATCTACTTAGTTGGATGTGCAAGCACTTTCATGATTCTTTGATGAGGTACCTTCTTGATGTACAATTGTATGATGTTTTTATGTAATTTCATGATATGTATTTTGTACTCATTATGTTTGGAAGGGTGAAACACCAGCAATGGGATTCTGTAATTGCTTGGTTTCATCTCACTTGGAGTAGCACTTTGGTTGTTGGTTTGAGAAAGAAAACCAACCTTCAGTTATTTGAGTTCATCTTTGCAGAGCAGTGTTCCAATTTCCTATGTGGGAGACCTTATGAGAGATGGATTCAATTTTCACATGCTTGGTTTTCATGGAATTTCATCATAGAAATTTCACACCATGCATGTATCAGGATCATATGGGACACTGGGATAATTTTTTATCTCGTTGGTTTCAATTGTGGGGGAAACAAGAAGCATTGTTGATTTATTCCCCACTTGAGAAGATAATTGTAATTAGAGTAGTGCAGCAACAATCATGGTAGTTCCTCTCTGAAATTTTCTTGGTATATTAATAAACTCAAAGTTTGGTAACTCAACACCAACTTAAGATAATTATATAGAAGCAAAAATGGGTGAAAGTTTAGAAAAGGTTTCCAAAATATGGAGCTAAAGATTATTTGCACAAATTTGATTTTTATGGATTTTATTAATCCTTTTGGTGTTAGTGGTGATGTTACAAGATATATCAATATGCACAATCCACATATCTTTAATTTTGGGAACACAAAATTGCAGTACATGAGTGCCACTACTCAAGTTGCAGCTAAAGAAAATCAATGACCAGAACTATCAAAGAATACTTAGTACAATGGAAGGATCTACCAAGTGAATATGCCACATCGGAAGATGAGAATATTTTGAAGCATTCAAATATGAAATTTCTTGAGGACAAACAATATTGGGTGGGGAGGAATGTAATGTCCCCATTCAAATAATTGCATAGGAGGACAATTCCATCAATCCTACTAGTTCCATAGGTTTGATGGATACATTTGGAATTTTAAGAAGGGAACTAATAAATGGTGTTTAGACATTAGAATGGAATAAATATTTAATTATGGAGCTAATTAAATAAATACAAGAGAAAATTGAAGTGGCAATGGATCATGGAGTCACATGGAGATTATGGGGCCCACACAAGCTAGAATTTCTGTGGCACATTGCATTCTCCTCTTGAAATTTCGAATCCATGGGAAGCCTAATGTTCTTGGATGAGTTAGAAGGCTAATAAATTTGGCCATTTGCATCATAGGTCGAATTTAAAAGTAAATGTAACTTACAAGGGAGAGGAAGAGTCAAATGGGAGCTTCTTGGACACTTGGGCTAGATTCCCTAACATCTATGACATCTATGACACCAATGATGAAGATGCTATGAAATTNGCTAGAATATGACCATTATGACATGTCAGGCCATAATATAACATCCAATAAGGAACTCATGTGAGTTGGGGAAGCTCAATGGGTCCCTACTGGAATTGGGGGAAGATGGAAGGCTAAGGACGGGAGGACACATGGAAAATCTTGAGCACACACCCTAAATCAAATTGGATTGAGTTTATGGATGGATTGGTAACATTAGAAGGATAAGGATGTTTATAAAATAAAGGTATCAACCAAGAGAATGGATTTTGATCATTTGAGAAATTTGCATTTGTGAAGAGAGAGAGCTAGTGGATGACTAGTTTCTTGTCTTAGCCAATTTCGAGGGTGAAAGATTCCCATCCAAGTTGGTGTTTAGAGAGGAAATTCAGGTATTTAATGGAAATTTAATGGATTTTTCATTTGTAGGTTCAATCTACATGTCAGCTCGTATTTTCTTCTAGTGCAGCACATTCTCTTAACCATTTCAAGTTTTTATTGCATATTCTTGCTCATGGAGCGATTACACTTTGGGTGAGATATTTTACTCCTTAGGAGAGCTTATCATAGTCAATTTATGATTGTAATAAGTTTAATATACTCTGTTATTCATATTTAGAAATTATCAGGTCGAAATACCAAATGGTTGTGTTGAGGCCTGGAAAATCGCAGGTAACAACAGTAGGGATTCTCCCAAATAAACGTTCCCAATTAGCTCGTTATTGTTTGGTATGGGGAATATATCCGGTTTACGGTCCGACTGTCGTAGGTCAAGTAAAAATTAAAGTGTTTTTTTTTTCAGTTACGGCCCGGTCCACTGTGTATATTTTATTTTTTATTTTTTTAATGTTTAAGTATGATGTGCAAGTGCCTAACTAAATGCAGATGATAGAGATAATGAGGAGGGTCACAATGTGATGCGCAGGTTATTACCTCTCGTCTTACCTCTCTCACTTCTAAATCACAAATAGTAATAAACTAACTAAGACTCACTAACCTATCCCTAGGGAGCAAAACTATCATTAATGGTGAGTAATGTATCGTATTGCATGCATAAAGAAAATCACAGATAGCTGTTAATATTTCTAAACACATGAATATCAATAGAAAGATAAACAAAAAGATAGCCTATTGTCAATTAAAACATTCATTACTCAATGTGGAAATTTCACAAAATAAACAAGAGCACATTCATAACATGAAAAATTTCAATAGGTTAGAACGGTCTCACAGTTTATGGAAACAAACTGAAAAATAAATAGTTCATATCCAAGTAGCCCATAGAAAACATTTGAAAATCCACAGAACTTTCTCCAGCAGAAACATATAACTCTTTATTGTAAACTGAATTAGTTCTTCTTACTATACTTTCTCAAGATAGTCTGGAAAAAAGGGCTATTTTCTATCTATAAATCTCCTATACTTATACAAAAATGAAACTCTTGGGATGCCCCTTATTGTCTCTTGAGCTTCCCCAACCCTTCATTTTGAAAATTTGTCCTATAGCTTGTGCACAAAATTAATACAATATATTACATTTTAAATCAATATTTCCAAAACATTTTATGAGGAAGGGCTATCTTGCTCACTGGTGAACTCATTCCATGCATTAGCATCAACTGCTATGTTTTCAAATATGGAAGGCTCAAGAAAACGAATGGTAATTTCATATTTTGCATCTTGGGTCTTCACCCCCTCTATCCTAGTAGGACTTAGGTGCAGCTGGTTCTCTAATAAATGTATGCTCACGGCTGCATGTGCTACTACATTTTTCAATATCCATTCATCTAGGTCCTTGACCTACTGGATTTCTTGCTCATCTTCTTTGTACTTGTCTTGTAAATGTTTTAGAAACAGTTCATGCTTAGGTAGCACATCCAATCTCTTTTCTACAGAAGTTTGACATCGATTGTATGTGGAGATCACTCTCCTACAAAATTTAGCACAAGATGTCTTTGTCTTTTTCACTGTTTTGTTGAACTCTACGACATTAATTGCAAATTCCAGTAATTCATATTCCTACTTTAATGTTTACTGATATTTTATGGCTAGGTCTGCGGGAGATTCTTTATTTGTCTCTACCCAGACCATTCTTCCTTTTAGAATTTCCAATATATATTAAGACCTATCTAGGAAATATGAAGTGGTATCTACAATTTCTTCTAGCCTGGTGTCTATCTGCAAAATTTTGCATCTTTCATCTTCTATCCATATTTGTATTTGATGGATCCGTTTCCTTTGAGTCAAAACATGCTTTTTCAAAGGTCGGATGTCGACTTTCTTCTCCATAGCATCCTTTACTGATGCGGTCAATGAATTTTTTTATTCTTCTAAGGCTGCTACCTGCATCTGATATTGCTTCTCCTTTTTTTCTGCAGTAGCCTTCTCCATTTCTAGTTCAGTAACCTTGCTCTCCAACTTATTCTTTTCTTCACTTAAATTTCCATATGATAACTAAAGATTATCCTTTTCAGTCTCTAACATCTGATGCTCCTATTGTATCTTTTGTAATTCAGCTGAGGTAACTTGAGCACTCTTCTCTGTGTTCTCTACAGATATTGCTAGAGCATTCTTATCCGCTTGCAGAGTTTGGCATTATGTTCTTGAAGTCTTGACTTCGCCTATCATATTTTCATATTTTCTCTTTAGCTTTTGGCTTTCATCTCTTTCCTTCTTTAAGTTTTCCTTCAGTTGGGAGGCATTCTTCCATGACTGCTCTAGATCAGTCATGATCCTGTCCACATTGTCTTCAGTTGCTAAGGTTAAAGCTACCCTAGCTCTCGCTATCAACCATGGATCTTTATGCGTACCGTGTACCAATGTCTTGTCTGTCACCATTTTTCCTGGCTGTCCCCCAGTATCTACCTTCTTCTCAATTCTTTTAACGATTCTTTTGTTTTATTTGTCATAAAAAATGGTATTAAAATCAGGAACTTCCTCCCCTTCAGTAGGCATGAAAGGAATCAAATCAATTTCAGAAATTGAAACCTCTCCTAATATGCTGCCAGAATATACAGCAGGTTCCAAGGGATCAAGATTGGATTGTCCTTGATCTTTATCTATTTGGTCTTGTACTTCTTGTGCATCAACTTTCTCTGTAGGCTGCTTATCCTTTTGGGCTTCTGTTAGTCTAAATACCTCACTTTCTTCTTGTTTCTTCTTTATTTCAGCTTCCTCTTTTCTTTTTCATTCTTCTTCTTCCTTCCTAGTGCTTCTTCAGTAGCTCATTTCTTTTCTTCCACTTCAATTCTTAACCAATTTTCTGCTTCCTGTGCTAATCTTCTAGCATATTCTTCTATTTTCTTTGCCTCTCCTTCTTCTAACTTCTTATCCTTTTCTGAAGTCTTGCCTTTTCCACCCACAGTTGTTAATTTTTGTTTGAATCTTTTCTTGAGGGCTGTTATGTTCTTTGCATTGCGGAATGTCTCTTCATCTTTATCCTAGAAGTCAGTGTACTCAAAATGAATTCCAGCTTCTTTACAGTGGTCAGTTACTTTGTTATGGGAGTCATTTCTATGAAAATTCATTTCTCCAAAGCGAAAATACTCTAGCTCTTTAACAAACTATGCTGCCTGCTTTACCCTTGAAAACTTATAGCTTCCAAGTAAGAAAGGCACTGTAGGGTACGTTGCCTTCATATGTTCAAACAAAAAATTGCCTACTCCATCAATGTACAGCTGTCTGACTTCCTTCTTGTGGAGTACATAATATGTAGTTTATTTCGGAAGTAGAGAAGGAGCTCTGGAGCCACCATACATCCTTACATATAATCCTCCTCCGTCAAATAATAATCCCCAAACTCTTGTATGACTTTAAATGGCTCTTCAGACATGCAATTACATTTAGTCAAGAAAATTAGAGTATATAAGCGCATAATGAAATGCTCGCAAATTTTCCTATAATAACTGTAATACTTATGTTCCCACAACAATTTATAGGCTGCGTATACTGGGGTTCTGTCCTTCTCCTAGTTGCATTTCAAAGCAAGGAAAGTCTGGGTCCACAAATATGATGTCAATTAAAATAGAGCTCATATAAAATTCAGATTTCTTCTGAGATACTCCTCATAAGGCTGCACTTATACATGCAGAAAGGCTATTTCACACTATATTGGCCCAGTTGAAGATGGTTCCTTGTGTAGCCACAAAAAAAAAAATCGATATCCAACCTATCTTGAAACTCTTCCCATGTGCTCTGCCAAAACTCCTGTTGAGCATCAATGCAATAAAACTGTAGGGAGCACAGAGAGTAGAGGTGTCATATTCTCGGGAAGGTTTGGTTCGGAAATTCTTTCCTAGTATCATCATTCTCTTTACAATTTCTACTAGGTCCAGAGGTACCTCCTTCAACCAAATCTCCGTTAGGTACATCTTTGGTGAAGGTAAATGGTATTCCATGGAGACATAGGCAGGGCTATATGCAGCATAGCCTTGCTTTGCGGTGTTTTCTAGAATCATTGTCATCACGTCTGCCCTGGGAAAAATCTAGCCTATTAATTCTGAATAGGGAAATAATTTACGCCTCGTAGCTACTCTCATCAAGGTTGACTTCTTAATGTTAGCATAGATCGTCAATTCTTCAAACCCAACATCAGGTACATTCCGATTTGCGATCATTCTAAAGATTTCTCCCCACTTGTAGTCTGGTTCAACTTCAGTAGTGGCTTTGGTGTCTTCATAGATGAATTCTAGTGATTATTTCTACCTTAGGCTCTCCTTCAGCCATCTAAGCTTTCTTCTTCTGTCTCTTTGACATGTTGTTGTTATAGCAATTAACCTGTCAAAGTCAAACAACATGTTTTAGGATAACCGAGCTCTTAGAAAGTGCTTATATCAACACACAAGAAAATATACTAATTTATTTACCTCCTCGACATGCATGTTGTTAAAATAACTTAAACAAATTCTTTATGAATGAAAGATTTAACCACAAAAAAAAACCCTGCAAAGTGCTTCCTAAATTTTCCTAAGCTCCACTATCTCAAAACCTTAATCGACTGAACAACCTCCATCTCACACAGGTACTTATTAGACTTATTCTACCGCTGGATCTCAACACAATTCTCAATCTCAAAAACTAAACTTTGCGTAGCAACTGTCTTCGAAAAAAATCCTAATCGACTGAAAAAGAAAACCCTCCTGAGTCCCATGGGAAAATCTCGCTGCAAGAAAAATGGCTTACTAACCCCCAGCCGATCATGAAAATACAAATAAAAGGGTGGTGCAGACAATGAAACGCCTGTCTGCACGGTATCCTAACAAATCGCACTGGAAAAAACGCGTCCATAATGCTTCAACGGCATACAGACTCAGACTACGACAATAATGAGACCTCAAACAGCTAAACCCCCCCCCTTTCAATGTAAAACATCCACGAAATCACCGTAAGGAGGAAAAATATTCCTAAACTTCGGAAACCTAACCTCCAATGCACTTAACAGTTGAAAATCAATGAATACTACCCAAAGTGACAAGGCTGTGGGTAAACCTACCTGTCAAGGGCGATGCAAGTGACCAGACGAGCTGAAAATACACGGGTCCAAAGTAGAATGAACCAGGTTTTGACAGCTATGTGCGCACGACTTCTCCGGACTGCTTCCACAATGCAAATGACAAATCCAAATGCTAAATGACAAGTCACATGTCCACACATATATACCCATGACCAAGCGGGAAACTATCGGTGGACAAAAATTAAATGAATCGAATGAATAAACTAGAGGATCGCTGCAATGGTGGGCATGAACAGAACTACGGACCCGACGATATGTTGAGTCAATTAGACGTTGGAACCACTAAGTTATACCCTCAGAACTAAAAACTGATCCTCCTTCGCAACGTTGGTAATGTACCATTTTACCATCACGGGCTGTACTATTGGAACGGTATCGAAAATCTGACAGAGTTAGACTCTTCAGGGTCGGCAGAAGGAAGATGATGCTTTCAAAAATCCTCGGAATTAGCCTCCCACAACCCCGAGCGAGATAGACACTATACTCCAACTTGCTCCAGTCAATCAACCGACAATGAATAAAACATTATCGGATATCGAAAGGTGAAAGATAACAATTCATCAAAAAAATCTCATACTAAAAGTCGTAACTTCGGCAAATCAAACCCAAGGATTAAAAAAACTAGCTTCGATGTATCGGTGAGGGAGTCCAAAGGAACTCGGCAGGCTTGACGGTTCTGCTTTTGCAATGTCAGAAGGGTAGTCCACTATGCTTTCGATATCAGAAAAGTAGTTGACTAAGCATCCGATACGAAAAAAAAAATTTCAATAAAATTCTGAACTCAGGGAAACCATGGTAATAACAAAATACTCCTAGGCCAGTTTGAAGAAAAACAAATAAAAAAGGGGGGCCCTAAAATTGAAATTTTTTCGGGAAATAGTTGCAACTGCAACAATTGGCGACTACCTGGTGAATACAGATCTTTGAACAATTTACTCTTTGATCAACAGACTGTTTTGATAATCATCAACTTGCTAAATTCTTCAAGATATCCGTATTTCCCAAAATGTAAGATGTATGCACTTTAATCATTGATTATAGTCCACGTCAAGGAATAGGGGAATCAAGATTTCAAAGTCTAGATAAATCTTTTGAGGCCAAGAGTATGATTTTTGTTTTACCTCTGTCTTTGAGTAGTTTCCAAATTAGACACCATAGGATCTTAACATATGGTAAACATATATATCCGTTTGTTCCTCATTGCCATGCCATTTTGCACTTTTTGTGCTTTTGGACTTTTGTCCCCTTTTTGAGTCCTCCTGTTTTCCTTCTTTCTGAATTTTGATTCAGGATCCTCTATCCATAGTGTCCTTTTGTGTAAGAGATATTTTAATTTCAACTCACGGATGGAGAAGAACTTTGTGTTGGAGATATTTACCACCATACACACTCTTTTTGGTCAAATTGGCCTAGTTAAACCACTATCCTAAGTATAATTGACATTAATTGACATCATTGGAGCATTAATTTCCATCATCCAGTCACACCCATGCCTACCTACAATCAAGGAGGCTAACTTAGCCTTCTCCTACAGTCAAGGAGGCTAACTAGAGCCCTCTGGGGGTGATCTGAGTGATATTAATGCACCCAATTGCTAACTGGTGGTTACAATCAGTTCAACTAGTCAGTTAAGGCACCTCCTCTCATTAAATATATTATTTAATGATTATTTATTATTATTTAATGATTTGGAGTCAACTAGGCGCCTCCACCAACTTCTGATGGTCATTTCAGCTTCAGTTAAGCTCATCGGGGTTCATTGAAGTCATGGAGCACTAGCACTTGATTGTTGGCTTGCTATGACATGTGTTTGATCTCCTTCAGTTGAGATTCAATCATTTATTACACTCCAACTTCCGTTAGGGTTTGGTGAGTAAATTAGGGTTTTGGTCAAGTGGTTAACTGAGTGTGATTGAATGGCCAAGAGTCAGTTAAGCCAGACTCACTCATTGATTTCGAATTTCCTCCTTAGGTATTCGATTTTCTCATTGATTCAAGCTATTGCTTGACATTGTTATTGTAACTATTCATTGTTAATTGAATATACAGAGAGGAAACCATTCTGGTCCAGATTAACACCATTTCATGAGTATTTGTTGATTATTCTTTCATGATATTGATTCTTAGTTCCTAGATCATGTGCAATAATTAATACTTTGGCAATCACATGCATACTGATGTGGTTCAGCACGTGTTTTGATACATTTTGCTTTTCCAGGATATTTTGACTCTCATTAACCTTTTGGCTTTCGATTCATGGCATGGAATTATTTAAATATAATACACTGTTTACCTTGCTTCCTTTCCATGGGTCTTTTGCTGTCACCCCCTAGGACATCTTTTAATGTGAGATGGATGGAGCCTCAAAATAGTACTATGGACTTTTCTATCTGAGTTATTTCACAAGGATTAAGTAGGACCTTAATATGTTCATAACCATTTTAGAAAATCTGATAAACTTGAAGAAGTTCTTTCAAATATTATATGAATAAATAATAAGCAATCTTGTAGTCAAAGATTTAAGTTAATCCAGAATTTTGATGAACTCCATACAACCAAAAGTAGTGCTGTTATGTTTGACCATAAGCAAACAACATTTACACGCAATCAAACTCTTAAGAAAATAAATAAAACGAATGACAATACCCTAAAGTAAGAAACAAACCAAAAGTTTATTTATGTATAAGAAAACCAAATAAAAAATGATCAAGAAAAATAAGGCTTGAGAACTAAACCATTTATTGGTAAGTTCTCTTCCCATCCCTGTAAGTCCTGCAACTTGTAAGTAGAAGGGCCTAGCTTTGCTGCAATCTAAAAAGGGCCTACCCATAATTGTTGAAACTTAGTGTGCTTTCCCTTCTCATCACGTGGGTGATCCCACTTAAATACCATATATCCTACTTCAAACTCTTTGTTCCCAACTTTGTGCTTGTCAAACCAATGCTTTACTATTTCTTGTTGATGCTTAAACTTTTCCCAGGCTTTGGACCTAGAATCTTCTGACTTCAACAGATTATAGATTCAGATTTGTAGAACTTCATTGTCAGTACCCCTAGACTCTTGGGCTATTATGGAAGATGGCAATAGAATATTAGGAGGGAGGACAAATTCTTTTCCATAAACAAGAGTGTATGGTGACACACCTAAGGAATTCTTGGGTGTGATTCTATTAGCCCAAAGAACATTAGGTAACACTAAATGCCAGCTCAAGTTTGATTTTCTATTATGATTTTCTTTAGAATTCTAATCAGATTTTTGTTTGTGGATTCTGCCAAACCATTTCCTTGTGGATAATAGTTTGCAGAAAATTACAACTTAATTCTTCTTTCATTAGCAAATGTAGTTAATCTAATAGAAGAAAAGTAAGTAGCATTATAAAAAACCAGGGAAATTGGAACCCCAAATCTGGTCACAATGTGGTTCTGTAAGAAATCCATAACTGCATCTTTGTTTACTTTTCGTAACAGAATAGCCTCGAACCATTTGGTGAAGTAATCAGTTGCTGCAAGAATATACTTGATGAATTTGGATTTATTTCTCCAATAATATTGATTCCCCATTGTTCAAATGGTTATGATATAATTATTGGTTTTAATGGTCTTGCTGCTTTAGCTTGTCTTCCAACACATCTCTGACAAGCATCACATTTTCTAACATGAGCATGACCATCCTTAAATAATGTAGGCCAGTAATATCTAGCTCTGAGAATCTTATGTGCTGTTGTGTCTCCCAAAAAGTGACCTCTAGCAGGTCCATCATGCAATCCTGCTATGACCTTCTTTACATATTCTTGTTCTAAGCATCTAAGGAATAATTCATCGTAGTTCTTTCTGAATAGTACTCCAGCAATGATCTGATATAAAGCCGATTTCAGATGTAATGCTCTTCTTTGCTTGGGACTCCAATGCTCCGACAAATATCCTTCTTGGAGGTAATGGACTAGGTCCCGATACCAGAAGTCTAGAGTTGTAAACAAAGGACATACATCCACCATATGTAGTTCAACTTCATTATCCCAGCTTCTTTCTTCATTGTTTTGACCTTCAATCATTAGTTTACACAATCCTTGTCCTTTAACTATGGATGCTAGTTTGAACTCAAGATTGTATTCTTGTAAAGCGGTCACCCAGTTGCCTCTTCTTTCTCCGAATTCTTTTTGCACAAAAAGAGATCGTACGGCTGGGTGTGGAACTATTACTTTGGTGCGATTCTTAAGTATATATGGCCTGAATTGTTTTACCACTTTAAAAACTGCATAATCTTGTTTGTCAATTGTTGGATAATTCAATTCAGCCCTCTGCAGATCTGTGCTCATAAATGATATGGGGTACTCATCTCCCCCATATTCTTTCTGTGTAAGCATAACTACTAATGAATCATCAGATGCAAAAGTGTACATAATAAAATCCTTTTCAAAATTTGGACTTTTGAGTGATGGTGCATGAGAAAAATATGTTTTTATCTTACTGAATGCATTCTTCTCCAAATCCTTCCATTTGAACTGCACACTTTATTTAACCATTTTTTGCAAAGGTTTGAAAATTTGGGAAAAGTTTGGTACAAACCTTTGCACAAAGTTGATTGTCCCCATAAAAGATTGCATACCCTTTTTATTATGGGGTAAAGGGAATTGTTCTATGGATTTAATCCTCCCTGGGTCTATGGATATCCCTTTCTTAGAAATGACATGACCCAGTAGATTTCCTTATGTGACTACAAGCATGCATTTCTTGGGATTTAGTGAAATACCATATTTCCGACAACGTTTGAAAATATGTTTCAAAAAATGCATGCCCTTCTCTTTTTTTCGAAAATATTATGACATCATCTAGATAAACCACAACACTATGGCCAATCAAACCGCATAAAGCTATGTCCATGGCCCTCTGGAATGTAGCTCCAACATTAATAAGTCCAAAGGGAATCCTCCTATATGCAAAAGTTCCCCACTTGGTTCTGAAAGTGGTTTTAAGCCTGTCTTCTTCAGCTACTAATACTTGATTATAACTAGAGAATCCATCTAATAAAAAAAACAATTCAGAACCAGAAACCATCTGTAGTATTTGCTCCATGGGTGGGACCAGATAATTATCTTTATCTGATGCATGATTAAGATATCTGAAATCTACACAGTCTGATTTCTCCGGACTTTTTCCGTACTGGCACCAAATTAGAAACCCATTTTGAATGTCTGACTTTAAATATGATTATAGCATCCAACAACTTTTTTACCTCACTTTGAATTAAAGGTTCCATCTTAGGATGCATATTTCTCAAAGGTTGTTGGTAAGGCTTGATTCCACCTTTGATTGGGATAACATGTTGTATGATATTTGTGTCATTAGTTTTTAGATCTTCATAGGTCCAATCAAACACATCCTTGTACTGCTTGAATAGACTGATGAACTTACTCCTTTCGCCTGGAGAACAACACTTCCCCAAATTTACATATCTGGGTTCAGCTTCAGTCCCTAAATTTATCAGCTCAAATTGTAAGGACGAGTTATGAGTCTTGACATTCGTTGGATTTCTAAATTTGTTATCTAAATCAAACATTTGTTCTAAGGTCCTAACTCCATTAGGAATAAATTTCCTGAATTTTAATTATGCTTGATGTTTTTCATCATCTATTATTGCTCCTTTGAAAGTATCATCATTGATTAAACATTCCAAAATTTTCTGATCATTGTCAAAAACCCATAGATTTGTGATCATATATGGAATAGAAGGCCTGAAAAGTAATTCAATGGAGCATCTATTATTTGAAGGTACTAATCTTGCGGGTGAGGTAGCTAGTAAATCAGCTGCTGCATTCTTTAATCTAGGAATGGACACAATATTGAATGCATGAAAATTTATCAGCAAATCCCAGACTTCATTTTGGTAAGCTTTCAAATGTGGTGAAATTCAATGTATTTTGTTCTGAATTTGCTTAAGAATGATTTTAGAGTCTCCATATACTTTCAGATATTTTACTTTTAATTCTATTACTTTTTAAAGTCCCTGAACTAGTGCTTCATATTCAACTATGTTATTTGTGCATTACAATTCTAACCTACATGAAAGATAATGTTTATTTTTTTCTGGATCAATAAGGACATAGCCAGCCCTTGATCCCTCCATTGTTTTAGAACCATCAAAATAAAGAATCCAAAAACTATCTACTTCTACTGAATTTGAATTACAAACTACATCTGAAACTAACTCTACTATGTTACAATCAATTTCATTAGCTCGTGAAAATCAAAGGAGATCGGGTCGGGTCTCAGGTATACTACTGGCTTCTTCAACTTGGTAATTTCCCTTGTTCTAGTTCAATGAAATAGATTCCCAACACAGAGTTTACTGGTTCATTTTTCCCTTCTAACTGAGTGACATTGTATTTCATTTGAGGCTCTCTTAACACTTTTATCTGATTTGGAATTCCTTTAAAAGGCAACCACAAATGTGACCAATCTGATGCAAAATATCCTTCTAACCTTGCTGACTAGTCTCAGCTCAACACTAGGCCATAGGCATCTGGTATGTCTACTACTACAATGTCAATGTACTGACATACCCTCTCATCTGCGGATAAGCAAATCATAACATCCTCCATTTCTCCTATTACATTTACAGTTGTTCTGTCTAATTGAAGAACTTGCCAAGTGGATGGTTTAGGTTGACCATTGATTTTCTTGCAGACTGAAAGTGGCATAACGTTGACTGATGCTCTTGAGTCCACTAAATAGTTATGGACATTATAGTTGAAAATTTCAAAAGTTAGGAGAAATGCTGGAGTTTTATACTTAGATTTCCCTCCTAAACTTGCCTCACCAATTTCTTCCTCAGGTTGGTTGTCACTGGGAGGCTCCTTTTCTGGTGTCTCAAGTGATTTTAAAGATTCTCTTTTTGCTGAGTTAAATTTCACATTTCAAACAATGATATATTCGCTTCAGCCTTTTTAATGTCTTCCATAATATCATATCCCATCTCAGGTTCTTTGATATTCTTCTTGACATTATCAATCTTAACTTCAGTAAGCTTTAGAGGTGTGTTGATTTTCTTAGGATCCTAACTTGAAATGACAAATTCAGGTATTTTAACAGTTGAAGTGTTGTTCTTTATCTTCTTCATGTTTCCTTGAAGTTTCTTAATCTTAGGAAGTATTGACTTATCTTCTTTTAATAGATTTTGACTTCTTGTTGTTACATTAGTTTCTGGTGTTTCCCCTTGCGTCAGAAAATCTTCAGCTTCTGTATCAAACATAGAAACATAGTCCCATAAAACTAAGGTATCTTCCTCTTGTTTTTCTGTAGGTTCATGATCTTTTTCTTCCTCCTTACCAGTTTTTGTCAATTTGGAGTCTAATAATTGATTCATTACTAATGTCATAGAATTAATCCATTGTGGGTGATTCTTCTTAGAATGAGGCTACTGATGAAAGGTACAAAAATTATCCATGCCTACATCGGTTAAATTCATTGCTGAAGGACTTTGTGGAGGAGGTTTATGTTGACTGTTGTCTTCCCTTTTTTTATAATAAGGATTATATGCTTTATGAGCCTCTTTTTCCTTTTCTAAATCTATCACTCAGTTTGATAATTTCTGCATCATCTTCACCATCCCTTCGAAATCCTGTTATCGCTCATCCTTAGGCTTAATCAGTAATAAAGGTTTCTTGTTTCCAAAAGTCTTCTCTTCTAACTGCATAGGGTAATTTTATATACTCTCCATCTCATCCTCTACCTTCTCAGCTTCTTCATAGTTTTCTGCTAATGTGGGTCTAACCGATCTCTTGGCAAACATGGCTAGATCAGGCCCGAGAGCTGAGGTATAGTATTCAATTAGAGCATTTTCAGATGGTTTGTCAACTGTAGTGAAATTGTTTAGGTAAGCAACAAACCTTTGAGTTAAATTATGAACTCTTTCCTTCCTTTATTTCTTTAGAGCACATAATCCTTTCATTAAAGCTGCATGAGTTTTCTGTACTACATACTTGCTTCTAAACATTCTCTCAAAAGTATTCCAATCTGTAATTGAATTTGCAGGTAGGTAAAATTACCATGAGGGTTCTTTTCCTTTCAGGGTGTGGGGAAACAATCTACAAACCACATCTTCATTCTCTCTAGGTTGTAGTCCTTCTACAACCAAGTAAAAACTTTGCAAATGATCATCTACCAGAATTCCTTCACTTGGTTGAAACTTAGGTAACTTCTTGTCAAAATCCTAAGGCTAATCATCCAAGGGAGGTGTAAAATTTAAAGGCGACCTAGCCCTCCAAGAAGGTTGTGGAGGTGGCTGGTTTGCATTTACATTAGCCATGATTCTGAGTGGAGTATGCGGTTGGGACTGAACAGGTTTCTGGAAAGGTGAATAGTAAGGGGAATCGGGATCCAATTGATCTAAAGTTTGGTCCACTTCTTGTAAGGCTGCTTCTACGAGTTCTTCAAGATCTTCTTCCAATACTGAGTCTTCCAATTGAGGGTGATATTTCTTCTGATACTCTCTTCTAGGAAGGAAAGAGCTAATAGGTAATCCTCCAATCTTTTTCATATATTCCATGGTAATTCTCCTTAAATCATCGACCACTTCGTTATCTATGGGATACATATACCCTTTTTCTTTATCTTTAGGAGTGGGTTTGTGAAGCAAACTGTTTTCAGAACTGCCACCAATTGAGTAATTTCGAGGAAGTGGGCTTCCTCGTCCAGCCATGAACTAGTGGCCCTCCTTCTAGCTCCAAAACTGTTGAGGCTTGGAAAATTGCAGGTAACAACAGTAGGGATTCTCCCTAATAAACGTTTCCAATTAGCTCGTTATTGTTTGGTATGTTGATGTAATTGTAACTTTCGAATGTATTCACTTGTATATCTTATTTATTGTACCCCGATGTTTATTCAGGAAGTTTCTATATGTATTTGAGTCATGTCATGCCCTGATGTTCCTATCGGGAGATTCAATAATGTAAACAAGTCATGTCAAGTCATTGTGGGTAACCCTCCTTATTGTTCAAGGGTTAAAGTCCCACATTTGTGGGGCCCTAGGGTTATTATACTATCCTAGAGAAGTCGAACCTAGGTGAGTTATTGTAAGTCAGGGCAATAGTCCCCACCATCTAAGTCAAGGTTAACCCTCCTTGTTGATCAGAGGGAAAAGTCCCCACAAGTTGTGGGGCACTACGATTATTATACTCTCATAGAGATGTCGACTCTAGTAAGTAATTGATAAGTGAGGCCGACATGTTGGAGTGGACATTAAGTGAATGAAAGAATATAAATAGAGAGTGATCCTCTCTATTTAACATACACACACTCACTCATTGGGGCGCATGAGTGAGAGAGAAGTTGCTAGGATAAGAGAGAGACTACTGCTGTCGGGAGATCATCTTTATGTTTTAGGGTTTTACTTTTGGTGCTGATTCTATCTCTGAGGAATTTGTAGGGTTTTCTCCTTTATATTTTCCCCGAGGAAAATTCTTTGTGTCTCTTGTCTCTTGTGTTTTATTACTGTGCATGTTATTCTCTCAGATAAGATCCTAAGATCATAATGCTAGCTTGAATGATAAAAATATAACATGGTATCATAGCTAACCTGAGAAGAAGACATTGTGTAGCTGTAGAAGATAGGGATTCTTACTTTTTGTGTCTCTCTCCATAATCCATCAGCAAAAGTATGCTAGGATGACTCTCCATTGAAGGGAGCATCTTTCTGTCGAAGCAGAATTTGATTCCGAGAATTTTCAGTTTTTGGTGTGGGAAATTAGGGCTTCTTACAGAAGAGAAATTTTTGAGTGAGCCCAACATAGGATTTATCTCCTCATAAAAATCAAATTTTAGAGACCTAGGTCGATATTTTTGGTTGGGTGAAACTCTGGGAAAGTCAAAACCTAGTTTGACCCGGAGCTGGAAAAACCCTAAAATACTAAAACTGATACGTTTTTGTACATTCGCTATATCTCAGGATTGGAGAAGTATCAGGAGCTAAAAATTTCACAGGTAGAAGATAAAATCCTGATGTACACTTTATCCAAAATTCATCCTCAGATTCGCTATATTCTAGGAGATATGATCCCTCCACGTTAGGTTTCCAGCCTCTTCCAAGATTCATCCCTAAACAGGACACCTAGGGAGAATTGATATATCTTGGGATACGAAGGTCCACATCAAAATTTTTAAGATCTTATAGAAATTGCATAGAATTTACTTTCTATGTTCCAAGTTTCAGACCCAGAAAAGGAAACAGTGACACGTGGCAGTTCGTACAACTTCGCTATGTTGAACAGTCCTAAAACAGGTCACCTTGGGAAAATGCTCATAAGTCCCAATTGGTGAAACCAATTCTAATGAAACCTATGGTGTTGGAATAGGGACAAGTGAGGATACTTCACTGTAAAGTTTCAAACATAGAGGATAAGTAATTCAAGAGATACCATAGAAAAAATATTAGGAATTTATGTAGAAGAAATTGGAAAACTAGGGCTTCATGTTCCGGGAGTTTCCCTCCACTGTTTTCAGAAAATGAGTACATTGGACAACTTACATTGAAGAGTTTTTATCTTTCTATCCAATCAGATCTAAAATATTCCAAGTTTTTAAAATTATGGTTTCTCTGACAAACCCTAGATCATCCAGCTCCGGAACCAGGACAGACACCTAAAATCGGTAAGATCTAATCTTTTGCTATTTTCATTTGAGGTTCTCATTTCAATGTGAGATATCACATCAGATTGATGATAATCTTGGTAAAGTTGAAAAATTCCAAGCATGGAAGTATATGATCTCTCTGAAGAAAATGAATTGGACACCTACACAAGTAGAGAGGTTCCAGTTCCAGAGGGAGATGAGGCTAAAAGCCTTACACAAGAAGAACTTGGTCAAGGCCCAAAAGATCATTGTTGATTCAATCATGGATCACCTTATACCACAAGTTTCTTCCCTGAAGACACCTAAAGAGATGTTTGATTCCTTGACCAAGCTATTTGAATGGAAGAACATAAATCTGAATATGACTTTGAGAAAACAGTTGAAGAATGTGAAGATCCAAAATGGAGAGAGCATACAGTCATACTTTACGAGGGTCTCTCAAATCAAAGAACAACTTGTAGCAGTAGAAGAAGAAGTGGAGAATGCAGAAGTGGTGATAGCCACCTTGAATGGCCTCCCAGGATCATGGGATTCATTCATTCGAGGAATGTGTGCCAGAAGGAAGTGATTACTTTCAGTAGACTCTGGGAAGAGCACACACAAGAAGAAGCTCGACTCATAATAAGAGAAAAGAAGATGGGATCAACTGAAGATCAAGCTCTCACCATCCAAAGAAGATCCCTCAAGCGATGAGGAATATAAAAACTCAACTCTTGAAGAACCTCTTATCCATATTAGCATTTGGATAAGAAACGATGCTATTATGAATGAAGAATATGATGAAGCTGAAGGCTCAAGAAGATGTCTACCCATGAAACAAACAAAGATAAGTATTTAATTGTCATTTCATGATATTGTTTTGTTATACATTTGTTTATATTCAATTGATGTATTATGCATGATACAATGCTTGCATTAATGGAAGTATACTACTAATATGCATGTGATGGGTAAGTAGCTCATGGTGCTATACAAACTCTCCATTTCTACTTATCTAGAATGAAACCTCTTTGCTGACATATTGGATTAGTGCACAATCTCAATGTTGTCTTGGTAGAGATGGAAGGCATCTAGAAAAGTTTCTGTGAGATATGGATGAATGTTGTATTGGCTAAAATAGTTGCATGATCATATATTTATGCATAAGAATTTTATATTATTAATATTCCTTATGAAATGTTTCTAACCATAGAAATGCATTTGACTTGTAGGAAATATCGCATACATAATCGCCTATAAGCAAAGAAGGATGAGACTTGTTCCGAAGAACAAGTGACGATAGTTCAAGATGAAGAATAATATGAAAAATGCAGCGACATCATTGATGCAGAACCTTCCGGCAATGAAGAAGTAACCAAAAAAAGAAGAAGGGAAGATCATTTCAAGAAGAATGATGTCTAGGATGCAGTATCGATACATGAAGGGAAGTTCGTATTTCCATCATGGAGTAGATGGAAACATCATGGGATACAAGGCAAGATTCATAGCATGAGGCTTCTCACAAAAAGAAGGCATAGACTACAAAGAGACATTTACAGCCACGTCAAGTGAAGTCACATGACAAGCAGAATCATGTGTGCAAATGAAAGAAGTCCTTGTACGAGCTCAGAAGACACCCATGGGATAACACATACATGAGGAGCTTGATGAAGATATTAACCTTTGCTACAAGTTGAATATGAAATCCTATAGACGATGACAAACTCACAGATGGATGCAAGAACGATTTCAAAGATAGAGGATCTTGGTATCCAGTGACCCTAGATGGATACATAGAATATTAGTAGCAAAGGAAGCTACTTTTCACCCCAGTACAGAATGTTTTAGTTCATAGAGTACGGAAGAAAGAGGAAGTATGATGCTTTAGAGGAAGTGACTGAAGAATATCCTGAGGTTCGACATGGTACGACAGGATGGATAGATTACTGATGACTCTAAGCTTTACCGAGAGTAAAGTGGATTCCAACCTTTGCTTCAAGGTTGAAGGCGGAAGACCAGTAATGCTCATGTTATGTGTCGTTGCACTATTTTCTAGGCATGGAGGTGTGGCAGAATGTGGATGGAATATTCCTCGGAAAAGGGAAGTATGCAGTAGAGATCTTGAAGAGGTTTAGGATGATGGAATGTAAGGCCATGACCACACCTATGGCATCGAACCTAAAGCTATTGAGTGATGCTTGATCTGATTCGGTTGATGCCACGATGTATCATCAGATGATTGGGTCCTTGATGTACCTGACGAATACCAGATCAGATATTTACTTTGCTATGAACACCTTGAGCCAGTTCCTAACAGATCTGAGACATGTTCACTTGATTGCTGCAAAGCATATTCTGAGGTACCTGAGGGGTACATTTGACTATGGTCTCAAGTATGATACGAAAGCTAAAGCAAAGTATGTCGCAGCTTGTTCAGCTAGTTGTGAGGCAGTATGGCTGAGGAAGCTACTGTCTGATTTATTTGATCTCTAGTTGGATGCTACTTGTATACATTGCGACAACCAAATTTGTGTGAAGTTGTCAGAGAACCTAGTGTTCCATGACAAGTCGAAGCACATTGAGATCAAGTATCACTATATCAGGGATATGGTGTAGAGAGGAGCAGTGAAGCTCCAATATGTTGCAATAGACGAACAGATAGCTGATGTGTTGATGAAGCCATTAGCTAGAGTGAAGTTTGAGTACTTCAGGGAGAAGCTTGGTGTTCTCCAGATTGAGGTTCCCTCCAAAGGGAAGTGATGAGTCCATGAGCCATTATAACATGGTGAGAGGATTGGTTCCTTCCATGGTCATATGTAAGGACTGAGCCATTCTGTCATGATGAGAGGATTTGTTCCTCGCATGTCAAATATGAGTGCTAAGCCATTCTGATGTGACTGTAGGATTGGTTCCTACATGATCAGATATAAGTGCTGAATTCCATTCTTGGAATGGAGGCACCTGGTCACTTACCAGGAAAGCTCAGTCTGGGACCGAGGGCCATTCTGATGTGACTGTAGGATTGGTTCCTACATGATCAGATGTAAGTGCAGAGCCATTCTGAGGCGATTGTAGGATTGGTTCCTACAATGATCAAATGTAAGTGCAGAGCCATTCTAAGGTAATTGTAGGATTGGTTCCTACAGTGATCATATGTAAGTGCAGAGCCATTCTAAGGCAATTGTAGGATTGGTTCCTACAATGATAATATGTAAGTGCAGAGCCCTTTCGGCATGGAGGATTGGTTCCTCACATGGTTGAATTTAAGTGTTAGGCCTTTCTGTCATTGGTTGTCAGATGTGAGTGCTGGGCCTTTCTGATAGGGTTGTGGGATGTGTTCCCACATGGTCATATGTGAGTTTCTGATGTGATTATAGGATTGGTTCCTACATGATCAGATATAAGTGTTGGGTGGGCCATTCTGACTTAGGATCATATATAAGTACTGGAAAAGACCTACATGGAGGCTAGGCCTACAACCAGCATGAAAAAGGGTTGGATCTGTAGAACTTCCTGTGACGAGAAGGATCAAGAGATAGCACCTGTAATGATGATCCAGCAGAGATGATCCAGATCGAGTAATGATCCAGATCCAATGATGATGATCTAGATCATGTGATGATCTGGACTTAGTGATGATGATCTAGATCGAGTGATGATCTAGATCCAGTGATGATGATCCATATCGATTGATGATCCAGATCCAAATGAAGATGATGAGAACTTGACGATGATTCAGACGATACAAAGAAGAAGACTTGTGCTGATAAATTGTGTCGAGAGAGTACCTTCCTAGTTAAGAGGGAGTGTTGATGTAATTGTAACTTTGGAATGTGTTCACTTGTATATCTTATGTATTGTACCCCGATGTTTATTTCGGGAAGTGTCTATAATGTATTTGAGTCATGTCATGCCCCGTTGTTCCTATCGAGAGATTCAATAATGTAAACAAGTCATGTCAAGTCATTGTGGGTAACCCTCCTTATTGTTCAAGGGTTAAAGTCCCCGCAGTTGTGGGGCCCTAGAGTTATTAGACTATCCTAGAGAAGTTGACCCTAGGTGAGTTTTTGTAAGTCGGGGCAATAGTCCCCACCATCTAAGTCAACGTTAACCCTCCTTGGTTATCAGAGGGAAAAGTCCCCACAAGTTGTGGGGCACTAGGGTTATTAGACTTTCCTAGAGATGTCGGCTCTAGTAAGTAATTGATAAGTGAGGCCGACATGTTGGAGTGGAAATTAAGTGAACGAAAGAATATAAACAGAGAGTGAGCCTCTCTATTTAACACACACACACTCACTCATTGGGGCGCATGAGTGAGAGAGAAGTTGCTGGGACAATAAAGAGACTACTGCTATTGGGAGATCATCTTTATGTTTATGGGTTTTACTTTTGGTGCTAATTCTATCTCTAAGGAAGTTGCGGGGTTTTCTCCTTTATGGTTTCCTCGAGGAAAATTCTTTGTGTCTCTTGTCTCTTGTGTTTTATTGTTGTGCATGTTATTCTCTTAGATAAGATCCTAAGATCATAATGCTAACTTGAATGATAAAAATCTAACATGGTATGGGGAATCCGTCCGGTTTACGGTCCGGCTACTGTAGGTCAAGTAACAATAAAAGTGTTTTTTCTGGTTACAGCCCGGTCCACCGTGTATATTTTTTTTTAGTTTTTTAATGTTTAAGTATGATGTGCAAGTGCCTAACTAAATGCAGATGATAGAGATAACGAGGAGGGTCACAATCTGATGCGCATGTTCTTACCTCTCATCTTACCTCTCTCGCTTCTAAATCACAAACAACAAGAAACTAACTAAGACTCACTAACCTATCCCTAAGGAGAAAAACTATCATTAATGGTGAGTAATGTATCATATTGCATGCAGAAGGAAAATCACAGATAGCTGTTAACGTTTCTAGACACATGAATATCGATAGAAAGATAAACAACAAGATAGCCTATTGTCAATTAAAACATTCATTACTCAATATGGAAATTTCACAAAATAAACATGAGCACATTCATAACATGAAAGAATCCAATAGGTTAGAACGGTCTCACAACTTATGGAAACAAGCTGAAAAAGAAATAGTTCATATCCAACTAGCCCATAGAAAACATTTGAAAATCCACAGAGCTTTCTCCAGCAGAAACATATAACTCTTTATTGTAAAATGAATTAGTTCTTCTTACAATACTTTCTTAAGATAGTCTGGAAAAAAGGGCTCTTTTCTATCTATAACTCTCCTATACTTATACAAAAAATGAAACTCTTGGGATGCCCCTCCTTGTCTCTTGAGCTTCCCCAACCCTTCATTTCCAAAATTTTGTCCTGTAGCTTGTGCACAAAATTAATACAATATATTACATTTTAAATCAATATTTCCAAAACATTTTATGAGGAAGGGCCAGCTTGCTCGCTGGTGAACTTTTTCCATTCATTAGCATAAACTGCTATGTTTTCAAATCCGGAAGGCTCAAGAAAATGAATGTTAATTTCGTATTTGGTAGCTTGGATCTTCACCCCATCTATCCTAGCAGGAATTAGGTGCAGCTAGTCCTCTAATAAATGTATGCTCATGGTTGCATGTGCTACTGCATTTTTCAATATCCATTCATCTAGGTCCTTGACCTGCTGTATTTCTTGCTCATCTTCTTTGTACCTGTCTTGTAAATGTTTTAGAAATAGTTCATGCTCAGGTAGAACATCCAATCTCTTTTCTGCAGAAGTATAACATTGATTGTATGTGGAGATCACTCTCTTGCAAAATTCAGCACAAGCTGTCTTTGTCCTTTTCACTGTTTTCTTGAACTCCTCTACGACATTAATTGCAAATTCCAGTCATTCATATTCCTACTTTAATGTTTATTAATCTTTTACGGCTAGGTCTGCGGGAGATTCTTTATTTGTCTCTACCCAGACCATTTTTCCTTTTAGAATTTCCAATATATCTTGAGACCTATCCAGGAAATATGAAGTGGTATCTACAATTTCTTCTAGCCTGGTGTCCATCTGCAAAGTTTTGCATCTTTCATCTTCTATATGTATTTGTATTTGATGGATCCTTTTTCTTTGAGTTAGAACATGCTCTTTCAAAGGTCGGATGTCGGCTTTTTGCTCCATAGCATCCTTTAGTGATGCAGTCAATGAATTTTTTTTCCTCTAAGGGTGCTACCTGCATTTGATATTGCTTCTCCTTTTCTTCTGTAGTAGCCTTCTCCATTTCTAGCTCAGTAACCTTGATCTCCAACTCATTCTTTTCTTCACTTAAATTTCTGTATGATAACTAAAGATTATCCTTTTTAGTCTCTAACATCTGATGGTCCTGCTGTAGCTTTTGTAATTCAACTAAGGTAACTTGAGCACTCTTCTCTCTGTTCTTTGCAGATATTGCTAGAGCATTCTTATCTGCTTGTAGAGTTTGGAATTCTGTTATTGAAGTCTTGACTTCACCTATCATATCTTCATATTTTCTCTTTAGCTTCTAGCTTTCATCTCTTTCCTTCTTTAAGGTTTCCTTCAGTTGGGACGCATTCTTCCGTGACTGCTCTAGATAAGTCATGAGCTTGTCCACATTGTCTTCAGTTGCTAAGGTTAAAGCTACCCTAGCTCTCGCTATCAACCATGGATCTTTATGTGTACCATGTACCAATGTCTTGTCTGTCACCATTTTTCTTGGTTGTCCCCCAATATCTACCTTCTTCTTGGTTCTTTTAACAATTATTTTCTTTTCTTTGTCATAAAAAATGGTATTAAAATCAGGAACTTCCTCCCCTTTGGTAGGCATGAAAGGAATCAAATCAATTTCAGAAATTGAAACCTCTCCTAATATGTTGCTAGAAGATACAATAGGTTCCAAGGGATCAGGATCGGATTGTCCTTGCTCTTGATCTATTTGGTCTTGTAATTCATGTGCATCAACTTGCTCTGTAGGATGCTTATCCTTTTGGGCTTCTATTAGTCTGAAGCCCTCACTTTCTTCCTGTTTCTTATTTATTTCAGCTTCCTCTTTTCTTTCGCATTCTTCTTATTCCTTCCTAGCTACTTCTTTAGCAGCTCGTTTATTTTCTTCCTCTTCAATTCTTAACCAATTTTCTACTTCTTGTGCTAATATTCTAGCATCTTCTTCTCTTTTCTTTGCCTCTCCTTCTTCTAACTTCTTAGCCTTTTCTGAAGTATTGCCTTTTCCACCCACAGTTGTTATTTTTTATTTGAATATTTTCTTGAGGGTTGTTATGTTATTTGCATTGCAGAATGTCTCTTCATCTTTATCCCAGAAGTCAGTGTACTCAAAATCAATTCCAGCTTCTTTATAGTGGTCAGCTACTTTGTTACGAAAGTCATTTCTATGAAAATTCATTTCTCCAAAGAGAAAATACTCTAGCTCTTTAACAAACTCTACTACCTGCTTTACCCTTGAAAACTTATAGCTTCCAAGTAAGAAAGGTACTGCAAGGTACGTTGCCTTCTTATGTTCAAACAAAAAATTGCCTACTCCATCAATGTACAGCTGTCTGACTGCCTTCTTGTGGAGTACATAATCTGTAGCATATTTCGAGAGTAGAGAAGGAGCTCTGGAGCCACCATACATCCTTACATATAATCCATCCTCTGTCAAATAATAATCCCCAAACTCTTGTAGGACTTTAAATGCCTCTTTGGCCATGCAATTACATTCAGTCAAGAAAATTAGAGTATATAAGGGAATAATGAAATGCTTGCAAATTTCCCTATAATAACCGTAATACTTATGTGCCCACAACAATTTATAGGCTGTTTATACTGGGGTTTTGTCCTTCTCTCAGTTGCATTTCAAAGCAGGAAAAGTCTGGGTGCACAATATGCAGTCAATTAAAATAGAGCTCATATAAAATTCAGATTTCTTCTGAGATACTCCTCCTAAGGCTGCACTTATACATGCAGAAATGTTGTTCGACGCTATATTGGCCCATTTGAACAAGGTTTCTTGTGTAGCCATGAAAAAGATAACCGATATCCAACCTATCTTGAAACTCTTCCCATCTGCTCTCCAAAAAATCCTGTTGAGAATCAATGCAATAAACCTATAGGGAGCACGTAGAGTAGAGGTGTCATATCCTCCAGAAGGTCTGGTTCAGAAATTCTTTCCTGGTATCATCATTCTCTTTACAGTTTCTACTAGGTCCAGAGCTACCTCCTTTAACCAACTCTCTCTTAGGTAGACCTGTGGTGAAGGTAAATGGTATGCCATGGAGACATAGGAAGGGCTATATGTAGCATATCCTTGCTTTGCAGTGTTTTATAGAATCATTGTCGTCACATCTACCTTGGGAAGAATCCAGCCTATTACTTCTAAACAGGGAAATAATTCGGGCCTCGTAGCTACTTTCATCAAGGCTGACTTCTCAACGTTAGCATAGATCGTTAGTTCTTCAAACCCAACATTAGGTACATTCTGGTTTAAGATCATTCTAAATATTTCTCCCCACTTGTATTCTAGTTCAACTCCAGTGGTGGCTTTGGTGTCTTCATAGATGAACTCTATTTTGGTTATTATTTATACCTTAGGCTCTCCTTCAGCCATCTGAGCTTTCTTCTTCTGTCTCTTTGACATGTTGTTGTTATAGCAATCAACCTGTCAAAGTCAAACAACATGTTTTAGGCTAACTGAGCTCTTAGCAAGTGCTTATAGCAACACACAAGAAAATATACCCATTTATTTACCTCCTCGACATGCATGCTGTTAAAATAAGTTAAACACAGTCTTTATGAATAAAATATTTAACTAGAAAAAAACCCCTACAAATTGCTTCCTAAATTTGCCTAAGCTCCACTATCTCAAAACCTTAATCAACTAAACAACCTCTATCTCACATAGGTACTTATCAGACTGATTCTATTGTTAGATCTCAACACAATTCTCAATCTCAAAAACTAAACCCTGCATAGCAACTATCTTTGAAAAAAATCCTAATCGACTGAAAAAGAAAACCCTCTTGAGTCGCACAGGAAAAATTCACTGCAAGAAAAATGGCTTACTAACCCCGACTGATCATGAAATGACCAAGAAAAGGGTGGTGCAGATAGTGAAACGCCTGTTTTCACTATGCCCTAACAACTCACACCGATGCAAACATGTCCATAATGCTTCAACGGCATATAGACTCAGACTCCCACAATAATGAGACCTCAAACAGCTAACCCCCCCCCCCCCTTTCAATGTAAAACATCCACGAAATCACCATAAGGAGGAAAAAAATTCCTAACCTTAAGAAACCTAACCTCCAATGCACTTAATATTCCAAAATCAACCAATACTACCCAAAGTGACAAGGCTATGGGTAAACCTACCTATCAAGGGCGATGCGAGTGATTGGACGAGCTGAAAATCCACGGGTATAGAGCAGAACGAACCAAGTTTTGAAAGATATGTGTGCACGACTTCTCCGGAATGTTGCCACAGTGCAAATGACAAATCCAAATACTAAATGACAAGTCACATGCCCACACATATATACCCATGACCGGGCGGGAAAGTATCGACGAAAAAAAATTAAATCAATTGGATGAATAAACTGGAGGATCGCCGCAATGGTGGGCGCAGACAAAAATACGGACCCGGCGATATGTTGAGTCAATCGGATGTTAGAACCACTAAGTTCTACCCTTGGAACCAAAAACTGATCCTCCTCCACAACGCTGGAAATGTATTGTTCTACCATCGTGGGATGTACTATTGGAACGGGTATCGAAACTCCGACAGAGTTAGACTCTTCGGGGTCGGCAGAAGGAACATGATGCTTTCGGAACTCCTCGGAATTAGCCTCCCGCAACCTTGGGTGAGATAGACACTATACTCCGGCATGCTCTGGACAATCAACCGAAAATGATTAAAACATTATCGGATATTAGAAGGTGAAAGATAACATTTCATTAGACAAATCTCACACTAAAAGCCGTAACTTCGGCAAATCAAACCCGAGGATAAAAAAACTAGCTCCAATGTATCGATGAGGAATTCCAAAGGCACTTAGCAGGATTGATGTTTTTTCTTCCTAAACATTCAAAGGGTAGTCCACTATGCTTCTGATATCAGAAAAGTAGTTGACTAAGCATCCGATACGAAAAAAAAAATTCAAGAAAATTTTGAACTCAGGGCAACCATGGTAATAACAAAATACTCCTAGGCCAGTTTGAAGAAAAAAAAATAAAAAAGGGGGGCCCTAAAATTGAAAATTTTTGGGGAAATAGTTGCAGCTGCAACATGTTGTATGTAAAAGTGAATATTAACGAGCAAACAATGACAATTTCCCCACTATATTGATGTGTGTCATTGTAATGCTGATGATTTTGAATGCAAGAATTTTTATTTGATATATTTATGATGAATGGAATTATATTGATGAGTATTACAAGTTTAATATCCAACAATTAAGTATTTTAAGTCATCTTAGTCAGTTTATTTGCATTTGGAGAAGATTTGGTGCCATTTCCCCAAGGGTCGAACTAGTGATTTTGTAGTTGTTTGGAAGAGGGTTATAAAATCCTGTATAAAATGAATAATAATGCACATGAGACATTAATAATGTACCTTAAACATCCTCTTCCTTTGTTCATAATTTCGAGTGGGTTTGGGAGTATTTGGGAATCCATTTCCAGCATTTACCCTGGGGGAATTAGAACCCCAATTTGCTAGTGAAAACTCCTACTTTGGAAAGAATACCAAACATGCTTACAGAAGTATTTGGAGGGTCATAAATAATCCCTAAAAATCATATTCAAGTCTTAATATTATTCATATACCTTCTCAGAATATTTGAGAGCATTTGGGTAAAGTTGGAGACCTAGACATCAAGAGTAGTCAAAGGTCAAAATAGGGGAAAAAGTGAAAAATTGGTCATTGTAATAAAATTATTAAAAAGGGACATTACATTCCTTCCACTTCACCTACCGTGTCCCTTACATATGAACATCATGACTAAGCTCAGTCGTTTGAAAACCTTAGCTTCTTCTCCTCATGAGGAATATTTGGGGGAATGTCTTTTGTAAGGGGCATCCTGCCAACCTCTGGACATCATGTTGGATTAGAAATGCTCAAGATCATAGTTCATATTATGTGTCAAGTTTGTTAAAAAATGAAATAGGTGCCCACAAGCATAGTTAATTTTTGTTTCAAGCTTGTGTAAAAATGAAACAGGTCACCGTGAGCATAGTTCCCATTTAGTGTCAAGCTCGTTAAAAAATGAAACGAATGTCTTTCAATATAATTCATGTTCTATGTCAAGCTCGTCAAAAAATGAAACAGATGCCTTTGAGGAGAGTTCCATTTTCATGTCAAGGCTCAATATTTCCATCCTTCATTTCATCTTCTTGTAGCGCTTGATCCTCTTTCTTCCTCTGTTTCTGGTGAACCTTTTCCTAGAAATAACCTGAAATTTAGTTAGAAAAGAGTTAGCAGATGAAATGAATCTTGGGGGGCATGCATTCACCCTTTGTTGGATTTAAGATACTTGAAAATTATATTGGGGGAAAGTAACAACCATTGGACATCATGTTGGGAAACCACCCGTTAATGGGAGTCATTTTGAGTGTACTTTATTTTCAGTTTCAAGCTCGCTAAACCATGAAATGCCACTTTGAGCATAGTTTTTTCTCTGTTCCAAGATCGTTAAAAAATGAAGCAGATACCATGAGCATTCTTTCAACCGATCTTCGAGATCATTAAAAACAATAAGATAGTGTTGACATTACTTTTCATTTTTCATGCTTTGGTTAAACATGAAAATTGGTTTGAGCTTACTTTACCTCTTTTTCGTGCTCTGGTTTCAAACATGAAAAAGGTTTTGAGTGCCTTTTATGCCTTCACCATGCTCGCTAAAAATTTAGTGAAGAGGTATTGAGAATACTTTGACTATTTTTCAGACTCATTAAAATTGGATTATAAAAAACAACCCTAATAGAGTCCTATTTAAGATATTTTCGGACTCTTAAAATGTGAAAAGATCACCTAGTGAACTTGTCTTCTTCACACTCATAAAAGGACCTGAAGATTCATCTTCCGGGAGATAGTTTACACCTTTTTCAGACCAGGGGGAACTACTTATGAAAAAGGTATACTCCATCCAATCCTGACCAGAAGATTTCTCCTAGGCATCATTTTATACTTTTTTCGAGCCTTAGGGACTAAATTTATGGAAATGTACATTTTGGAGTCTTCTTAGTCATTTTAGACTCTCTAAACATGAAATGACAAATGAGTTTTCTTTCATCGAACTCATAAAATTAAACGATGAAGGACCCTTTCTGGGAATGAACCCCTCCTTTCTTAGGTTCATAAAACATATGAGAATGGACTCATCACTTGATGAGGTATAACAAGTGTTTGTTACCCTCTTTGAACTCGTAAAAATGAAAAGAGGTACTCATCCTCCATGATGGGGAAATTAAGGGAAGAGTTTGTGTTTCGTTGTAGTTACGATAGTACATAGTCACTCTTGAACATGGAACTTGTCTGCATATGCATTCAGCGCTTAGGTAATATGTTTGTCTTCATATCCTGCTGATTCCTTGAGTCTTCTTTCTTGGTTGAGTTGTCCAAGAATGCTCCCACCATCATTTGCATTAGGGAATTGGTATCAGTCTCATCAAAGTCAGTACTTCCAAGTCATGCCATGCCCATGTTCAAGAGAAATTTGGTCATCACTATGTGCAGCCAGCGTACCTTCTATCCTGTTGGTCCTCTCTGAGTCAGTTTCGTATATCACTCTACTTACTACTTTTCTATAAACATCTATGATCGTGTTTTGTATCGATGATGGGGCATTCATCATGGCCTTCCTTCAATGAGTCTATTCCTATTGACTTTGATGCCTCATCCAAGAATTATACTTAGAAACCAAGTTAAGTACCTTGAAGCCTGCATGTGTCAATGATAGGTTACCTCGCTTTCAATAGTAGGTTTTCATCAATGGCCTCTATCTGGAAGATTCTGACGGGTGTTTGACTCCAATTCCTTTATTCACACTCGAGAGGATGTACTGAGATACCTTGGGAATCATTGACATCAATGGTGATTTCCCTTGCACTTGTTAATAGTTTACATCAATGACTGATAATCAAGTGGTTTCTACCATGTTCGACATCAATACATTGTAATCAGATGGTTAGATTCATATCGTTGCGGGTTCGACTTGAAGACCTTGGGTTTATTGATATTTCACCCAGGATGCAATGGAGTTTGTTTGATTCTTATTGCAAAGATCCACTTTGTATTGGTCGTGGATGTGTTATCGTCTCATCATGGATCTATGTTTGTAGCCATGATTGTGTTCAATTGGTCTCTACTATCATGGATTTGCAATGTATTGGTCGGCAGCCATGTTATGAGTCATGTGAGATTTGAGTCAGTTATACTGTAGCAGCTTCCAACCAACATCCTTTCCTTCGATTTCTTCACTTCACAAAGCATTAAACTATCGTATTCATCTAACTTGATGCTTTGGGGGGGATTCTGTTACACTAAAATCTCGTCATCTTGAGCCATGTGTCAACTTTTTTCCTAATCCCTAAAGTTCCCTTAGCTTAACTGGACTGATTTTGAGGCTATTCCTACCCTTCCCCCCCCCCCTCTAGGAAGGTTGGTGCTCTTCCTCTTAAGGAAATGTGTACCATACCTTGCTGACACTCTTTCTAGCTTGAAAATGAGAACCCCTAACACTCTTTCCCTTCATGAAAGGTGCTCCAACATCTCTCTGGCACTCTGTCTCCTACAACAAGGTGTAACAGGGGTGTTTAGAGGGAAAAATTGGAAGCTTCGAGGCCCTTATCGAAGGTGGATGAGGTGGAGGATCATCCCTGGATTTGAGGTGAGGTGGTATTTAGTTCCCTAACCTAGTGGGAGGATCCCTTAGACCCCTCCTCTTAATATTCAACCTCCTCTATCACTTTAGCCTTATAAATTGAACCCTCTCTCCATTGTGAAGAGAGGAAGGACTATGGTACTCTTATGCTGGTGGAATATATAGGTGATCCCTACCGTCCTTTGGGAGGTAATATCTCCTCCTTTGGAGGCATACTACCGCTCCTTAGAGGCTTGGATTGGATTGTTGGATGGAAGGTTGCAGCATTAAGGCTAGGTTGTGACAATCCTTCTCTATATAATTCTATGTATCCCCTTGATTATAGTAATACAAAACTCTTTCCATAAATGTTATTTTGTTGATGTTGTTTATAGATTTCTTCCTTAACTGTTAGCTTAGATCAATTCATATCTACATTAGAGGAAATTTCAACTCAAAATGGGCCTACTAAAAAAAATTAATAAAATAATAGTTAAAATAATAAAATAATATATACTAATTTTGGAGGATGAAAAGAAAAAAACTACTTTTTTGTTTCTATTTTTGACATATCGCCCCATGTTTTACTCATATTTCGATTGGGAGAGCTCCCTCAATGCGGAATGGAATTCCGCATCCAACTAGTACCCACTCGGCATACTTTTGACGCACCCCGCTACCCCAAAAACAAGAAAGACCTGAAAAAATGTGATGATGATGTCATCATCACGTTTTTTCAGGTCTTTCTTGTTTTTGGGGTAGCGGGGTCCATCAAAAGTATGCCGAGTGGGTACTAGTTGGATGCGGAATTCCATTCCGCATCAAGCGAGCTCTCCTGATTGAAATATGAGTAAAAACACGGGGATATATGTTGAAAATACAAACAAAAAAAGTAGTTTTTTTTTATGATACTTGTCCCCAAATTTATATTAAAAACGTGTTTAAGACCTATACAGTATTTCAAATTTAAAGCAATTTCATTGGCTAACACATGATGACATGGAATTTGAATTAGAGTTAAAAGGCCCATTTTGAGTTGAAATTTCCTCTAATGGATATGCTTATATTTTTTTCTTGTTTCCAAATGCTCTACAAGGTTTTGCAGCTTGAGATATCAAAGCTATAGAGCTTGGATCAACAAAGAGGAAAAGGATTTGCAGACCTTGGGTAAGTGATCTATCTATTAACTTGCATCTCTATTTGATCTAGGAAAGTAAGTTTTATTCTGTACTTGATTTGTTCTAGATCCACGTGGACTAGGGAGATCTGGCTTGAGTCTTCTTGAGTAGATTTAGCCACTAAAAAATTGCCCTAAAGCCACAAAGGAACGCTATATGGAAAAAAACATAGAAAATAGATGTGATGAAGTGAAAAGAAGAGTGGTAAATAATTGTTATGAAGAGCTTCCGTCTCGTCATCAAAATTTCCCTTTTCATTTGCTAAAGCAGCATGGAAAATACAAAAGAAAAAGATAAAATTGAAGTGAATTTGGAAATTTCTTAAAAATGTAGAAACATTAAAGATAATATAAAGTAATGTTAACCATAGAAGATTAGTTCATTGTTTTTCATTCATCTTATTTTAAAGTTATTAAAAATATTGATTGATGGAAATCATTAGCATCCAATTAATGTGTTTGATCCTAATAAATGTTTGTATTTGTTTTTGGTTTGAATCCATATATATAGATTATTTGTAATATTGATTACTTGATTAGAGTATAAGTTCATTTAGGTAGGTAGACACAATTCTATAATTACAATTATTTGCAGCATGCACAAGATCAATCATGATAACTAGCTTTTAGTTGAAATGCATAAATTGAGGAGACCATCAACACGCCAAAAAAATTAAACATAGAATCCTAGAACAAGGGACTACATCCACTGGAGGATAAATACATTATTTACAATAAACTACAGTTAATTTACAAAACACTTTTAGATTTAAAGAATAGAAAATATGGCTTATGTGTACATCCATCTACCTTATAAAAGCCAATAAAGCCAATAAACTCTATGCATGGTTACCAAATGAAAAATGAATAAATTTTGTGATGGAACACATGGTAGTGTAGTAGGGACCATCTTTATTTATAATTGCATCCTACAAGTACAAGCATCTTTCTAAATAAACTCCAATCCTTCTTAACAACAAAATATAAATATTTGAAGGTTGGAATTTCCTTTAAGTTAAAGCCAACCATTTTATCCTCTTTACAATGGAATTTTGATCATCTACAAGGCAGAGAAAAAAAATACAAGAAAACAATAGTAAAATTAAATGATGGGAAAATACTAACAAATGGAACACTATGATAACTACTACATATAAGAATAATTTTTTATCATCACAATAGAGTGAAAAATTATGAGCGAGTTGTTTCATAGCTCAATGAGAATTATTAAGTGTGACAAAGTTAACAATACAAAATAAACAAGGAAGGCTGCAGTGCAGCAAGTCCTTGCCAAGGTGTGATAGAGATTATAGTTATAAGGTGTGACAGAGATGATACACATAGGGTTCGGTTATTCATATTACATGGATTTTTATAAGGTGTGATACAGATTACATGGATTACTTTGCCAAGGTGTGATAGAGATTATAGTTATAAGGTGTGACAGAGATGATACACATAGGGTTCGGTTATTCATATTACATGGATTTTTATAGATGCGGTTGAAACAATTGAACCAAATTCCAAGTCGAACAACCATTGTTCATTTAGATTGAACGTAAATCCATGCATGTCAAAACAAATTTTAGATTGCATGTATCTTTACAAGAAAATTAAGTGTAGATTTATTGTACAATTTGCATGCAACGCGATCGTAGAGGGCTGCTAGTGCTCTGGCCCAATTCTGCTACCCAGGACCGTGGAAATCGTAGGTCATTATGTTCACCTAGTCAATATTTTCAACTGCGATGGGATATTCTCTAACGTCGCCCAGGGGAAGAATTTGTGAAAGAAATAAAGGACCGTTGTGAGGAGCTACAGGTGGTCATCTCCCGTGGCTTGAGCCTCAGCTTGTATGGCAGATTCTCCACTCAGAGAACAGTTTCCCCAAATTGTTCATGTCTGTCATAGTCTGCGGATACTCCCAGTCGAGGTTGAGGTTGTGGAAGGAATAGTTCCTCGCTAGAGCTATGGACGAATCTATGAACACTTTGCTTAATGATGAGTTGCCTACCATCATGGGGAAGGTGTTGTTGTTGGCATTTCCTCCTCCGATAAAAAAAAAATGTCTTCAAAGCGAACCCTAGTAGCTATAGACCTAATATGCATACCAAATATGCGCCAAATGAGACTTGAACGCCAAGAGTCACAGCTTGCTGTTTAGTATCCACAAGGTTAAATTGAGTTTATCCCTTATATTTCTACTAGACAACCCTTGCCTGAATCACCAATCGTCAATCACTCTTCTAGACTATCACAGATAGAATTTACAAAGAAGAGCAGTGGAGAAAAACAGAAGAATAGTGTCTTCAAGAACAGTCGTCATGGAGCATGGTGATGCAGATAATAGAGAAGCGTGCATGGAGTGTCATGGTGCAGATACTACAGAAGCGCATGAAGAGAACACTGGACGACTTCTAGAGGGATCCTTCACTGAATCGAATTTGCGCCCATTGGGTGGGATACCTAAAATCGCGGACTGGCTTGATCTTCTAGATATGTTGGAGGACCGGCTGGCCCTGCTCGAATGCTAATTCCAAAATTTCGAGGAGAGGGTCAAAAGAAATCAGTTGTGAATTTGAGGACTGGAAGAACCGAGTTCAATATCGCGTGGACGCTCACTGATACTTATTTTATTTTAAGTAAAATTTGTTCCACGTTGTATATTTATTATGTTTATTTATGTGTATATCTCAACGTATCATTATAATATTGTATTATTCAAATTATTATTGTGAATCCTATTATCATAAATAGATAGATATCTTTGGTGTACACATCATTTTAAGATAATTAATATATTTTAATTAAAATCAATGTGCGCATTTTCCATCTTGAGACACAAAAATAATGAAATGAAATGATTCCACTGCATTGAATGAGCCTACCTTAGCTGGAGAATGAGCAACAAATAACATTCATGTGTTGTGTTTCTTCTTTATACATTCTATACACGCGTCTTTAGACCTGTCTCCAAGTGCCGTCACTGAAGCATAGAGTATTCACGGGTGGCTGGAGGGAATAGTTGTTGGCCTCGGTAGGGATAAACCGAATCGAATGAGTCTCCCTCAAGGGTATGGTGTCCAACCATGGTCTCCATCTCCAACATTGGTGAAGGTATTCTTCCAGTATTTTAAATTTTGAGCATTCAAATTATCTATTGAGTTGAACGAATAAGATATTGGATTTTCCTTTTATTTTAATTGTAATCATTTTTTGCCTAGCAGATCGATAGTGCCAATAAGCATGGCATTCTTCTGGAAGTAGTGAATGTGCTGACAAACAACTCTGAATCTTACCATTTCCGAGGTTTACATATCTTCTGATGGAGGATTGTTCATGGATGGTAAATTTGCAGTCCGAACCATAACTTGTTTTAGTATTTTAGTTGCAAAGCCATTAATTAAATTGAATGGCAGCTAGTGTTGCTAAATCCAATGTAACGTGCTTTTTTTAATGGCAGTTTTCCATGTAATATAAACAGAGGGAAACAAAGTTAGAGATGAACAAGTTATTGAATATAAAAACATGTATTTCTAGATCTCTTTTCTGCTGCAAACAACTTGGGAATGCCCATTTTTATTTAGGAAGCACTTTTTAATTATACCTATTCTGATTGCAGTCTTTGGGAACTAATGCTTGCCTCTTACCTTCAATGAGGAGATCCGTTGGAGTAAAGGCTGCTGCTGAACATACATCAATTGAATTAATAGCAAGACATAGGTAGGGTTTTCTCTCTGAAGTATTTGTGGTTCTCATAGACCTTAAATGTTTTGTTGTTGCGGCTAAACATACATCAATTGAATTAACAGCAAGAGATAGGTCGGGTTTGCTCTCTGAAGTATTTGCGGTTCTCACATACCTTAAATGGTATGTTAGAGCTCTTGAGGATGCACCTTGTCTTTTTCTTGGAAATAATAAAATTGTCATATGTTATTTAATAGTGATATTGCAGTTTGAGGTCATTGTCTGGTGGATTCTAAGTCTCTAACTTTTCACTTTGCTTCATCTGGATATGGCTCTTGAATCATCTAAGTTTTGAGTGGAACAAGAAATTTGAAAGTATGCTCAAAGCTTCCAAAATCAAAGGTACGTAGCAACAACCAACCTCCTGCAATTCAATTGTATCTCTCCAAATGAAATGAAATTGAATCCCAAATGAGTTTTTTTCTATTTCAGAGCATTCAAAAGTCATAAAAGAACAAATACTCAAGGTAAGCTCTTATAGCAGGCATATTCTTTTCATTTTATCACATAATCCATTATATTATACAAATTTAAATGCCAAATTCAAATGCAAATGCAATTAAAGATGAATAGCCTAAAGAACAAGTTTAGTTTACCTTACTGCTCAACATATCCATAAGTTCTAGACGCATGGCTAAAATCAAACAGAAATTGTTCTACGTCTAAAGAAAATAGAAATTGTTTCGAACGTCCGTGAAGCATATCTACATCTCCACAAGTAGCATAACAACGTATCTATCGAATATTAGCAACATATCTACATCAAATAGGAATCTTGTGAAGGGAAATCCATCTTTTGAAAGGCAGGTGGTGGAAAGCATTAGCGAGGTGGTATCATCAAGAAGTGACATGCCATCGTGACATGCAACTCAACTTTGCTAGGTAGTACCTTTGAATTTAAGTAATGCCCCAATGTTGTGGGGGGGTTTCTCTCATATTACATTTGACATTAAATGTTTAAGACTAATGCTAGAGTAAGGCTAGCATTACTTAATCTTATAATCTTTTCATTATCGATTTGTAAATGGAGTGGAAAATGTCGAAGGCTATTTCACAGCTTGCCTCGATTTGAGGCCAAATAAGGCCTCAAATCTTTTGATTGGAGTATGGAATAGTTTCATAAATAATATTGGGTGAAATAAAGTATGCCCTCTAAAATCGAGATAGAACTTAGCTTATAAGAAATGAAAATGCCTAGGTATGCTCACCGTTTTAATGAAAAAATGGCAGAGCGATTACTAGAGTCCCTGCTAGCCGGGGCAGGGACTAATAAAAGAGATAGATCGCAGCTCTATTACTTTCACCATTGAAATAGCATCCATCTAAAGTTACTTAATGAACAAGTGTATTTTTCTGTCCTTAAAAACAACAATCTAAAAGAAAAGAAAAAATAAAATAAAAGAGATGATGATTGATAATATTCGCTGAAGGAGAAAGTGAGTTAGAAGTAAAGAGCATTGGAACAAACTTATTGATGGCATTGAAAAGGGAGAAAACATAATATTTTTTATAAAATATATGTATGATGAGTTAAGAGCCACCTAACCCGTTCCACCTCACTTCCATGTGATCACATTGGAGTGACCCACTCAAAACCAACTAATTGGTTTGAGTGTGATGAGAGAGGGAGCAAGACATGCCTACCTAATGTCCACTGGAAAGGATTTTTAACTTGATATATATCTATAAATCCAAAACCCAAGTCCCTTAAGGCTAGGAATGGATAGAACCCACCTTCAGAGGAGATTTTTGATGTCGCTGGTAGGGACTGAACCCCAAATTATCATGGTGGGCTCCTCTAATTTTATGGATTATGTTTATGTTTTAGCATATAGGACTTATGACACCAATGGATTTAAACCTTATTATTTCGATTATGTTTTGAGTGTTCATCGTGTAGGGTCTAGATAACATTTGATTTGATATTCATGTTTCCTCTTAGTTTTTAAACATATAACACCTCACTCCTTCATAGAGGAAAGTAAATGGTAAACACAAGAACTCTAATCCAAATGAATATATTAAATTTGGTAGGGTCACAGATTTTTGGGCATTGCATGAAATTATGGCCGAGAAAGGAAATCAAGAGGAACATGATTTAAGAGCATGGTATTCGAAGCCTTTAAGTTTTTAAGAGTCTAATGCAATAATTACGTGTTTTTTCAACTACTATTGTTGTTTGAATTTCCCACATTTGATGCCTCAGATACAAAACGAGTGATGTTGATGCACTGCTAGAGATCAATAGTATGACATTTAGAAACTTTTGTTAGAGGAATGGTGAAATGCTAGTTGTATGCCATATTCTATGTAGTGAAGCGGTAGAATCATTGAGAGAATGTGACTATGAATTATTACCCAATCCAAGTTGTGACAGAGGCAACGATTCAAATGAACGACTTTCCTACAATTGTTTAATTTGACAACCACTGCTCTACAAAAACAAAACTAGGTGTAAATTGGTAATTAATCAAGCTTAAGAAGATACAAGGAAATAAGTGGAAGTAGCCAAAGGTGTAGATAAGGAAGGAGAAAAATATGTGGATAATAAGTTGATAGCAATTGCTAAACCATAGCCATAGAGAATGATACATGTTGGGAATTTTATATACTCATTAATTATTTAACAAGAAGAGTGTTCAATATTTAATTGTCAACCTAGGGAAGTCTATTATTTCAAAGCAAAATAGCAAAGTATATGCATAAACATGTTCACTAGTTGATAAGTAAAATGAAAGTCACTCAGTTCTAATTACTACTCAGCCAACTCAGCTCCCTGTAAGAAATCAAAGTAACATTACCTATCTAGGAATTGAAAAGAACTTCTATTTTCTATCATACTAATCTGAAGGTTTATGATCTAAAGAGAAATCCACCTAGAATTACTTTTGCAGAAAATGAAAGTCTAATTTACCAAATCAAAAATATCTCTACTCATTAATCAAACAACAAATTCATCAAAGAAAAGGACTTATCTAATCAAGAAAATTCTACAAATATAAATAGCACACACACATAGGGGCTGAGAAAGTCTGTAACAAATACTACACACTTCGACATAAAAGGAAAAGTTAACTACACAGTCGACTGTCACACCGAATCACCTACAACAAACCAAAGGAAAACCAACAGATGCAATAACTAAACAAATGGAGTTGCAGCTTACCATAAAGATATATCAAACTGAAATTCCACACTTAAACATAAATAAAATACTAAAGCATCTAAACTACCAGCAACTCTCCTAGAAGGCGGGACTTGACCTTCAAACAGAGATGTTATTGAGAGCTCACAAAGGCTGCAATAGATAAATAATGAAAATTCACACTCCTTTATTAATATGATAAAATTGCAATTACATTCACTCTGTTGCATCTCTTTTAAGTTGCAAAAAAATTGAACCCTTGGCTCTCCATGCCTGCGTATACTTATACAATAACAAAGCTATTATGTTACATCAATTTCGGGAAGCCATGAATATCTTTGATCTTCAGGCTGTCGAATCATCAAGACAGTTACAACTAACAATTCTTGCATAAAATCAGCTCAGGAATAAATAGGATTTTACTTCGAGTTGTTCCGCGAACCAACAACCCAACAAACCGTGGAAGATTCTCAGAGAGTTTCAGTTGCAACCGTGAAGTAATATCCGAGATTCCTTCTGCATTAAGGTTGACCATGTCATTTGAGAAAATAGCTAATGCCAAGTGGGAATAACTTCCAGATATGGCAAGTTGTCGCAGTTGCGCCACCTAGATATAACAATCTATTGCATTTGTGCCACTCGTGATTCTAAATCTTTCTTTCAAATCATGGACAGATCAACACAACGAAAGGTAAAATCCATAACTATAAGTAAAACCAAGCATAAAACAAAATAATAGTTAATGATTTATACCTAATATATTTATGCTTGTTTGTATGAGAAGAATAAGGATCCAACTGTAAAATGGGGACAAAAATAGGGAAAAAGGATGGAACGGAGTATGGAAAAAAGAGGTAAATTCAAAACCCAACAATTAAATAAAGATTTTTTTCTTAAGAAGACTTTTTGTTGGGGAACCTTGTGAATATGATGATTAAGAAAAAAAAAATTTAGACAATCTTGTGAAATATTTTTTGATAGGTTGTATATAAGAGACTTAACCCTTAGCAAAGTGTGGCATATACATTTCTACAAATGCTTCACTAATTGTTCTTTGCTTTTAACTATTCCAAATTCCATTCAAGAATTTAGACTTCACTTTTAGTTTCGAAATTTTTTAAAGCATGGGTGTTTGTGTTTATACCTAAATAAATTTCTTGCATATTAAGAAAATCTATAATGACATATGTAACATTAAGGTGATTCCACTAAAACTTGAGTTTATTTACTATTTCAAAATTTTCATTTTAGGTAAATTTGAAATTCCAACTATATTTCTGAGCTATTCTTAAATAAAAAGCAAAATAAGCCATTGTTTGAAAAAGTGGAAGTATATTTGATTTTGACTTGAAAGACTATGATTTCTTGTAAAGATTGGATACTGCCATGTAAACACTCTTTTGGAACGCCTAATAATAATGGAAAACTTTGTTTCCCAAAGAAGAAAAAACATAACCTTTCCACTAAAATAATAAAAGGACTACATTTTTCGTGTTAAAAAAGGCCAGAGGTTGTGTTCACAACAAAGACAATAGAACCACTACTTTAAGATGTTGATGGTTCTTCAATAACACACCAAGACAATACATAAAAAATGAAACCATCATCAACAAATCTTATCATCAAGAACAATATGTCATAACAAAAAATTGACACTTAAAACAATCTACTATATCTCTATTATCTTTGGTGGGAGAATGTCCTTCACCCTATCCTTGGAAATTTTATCTATTAGTGAACCTATATACCTAGAAATATCTTTCTTAGAAATTTGGGGCAATGCCATGATTGAACTCTCTGAAGATGTGCTTAAACCTTATATCCATGAAAGCGATATGCTTAAACCTTTATATATGAAAGTGCATTTCAGCTCCTCTACATTTTCAATATAATGGCCTTTAAGGAGCTTATCCATGATTGAATAAACCCCATGTCATTTCCATCTCTCTTCATTTATCACTTTCTCCATATTGAATTTGAGTTTTCTTTGTGGTCATGAATCTTTATCACTTTTGTGCATTACAAGCCATAATAAATGCTTTGAGAATATCATTGATTATTTTTAATAAAAATACAAGAATGCCATCATCATATTCTTAACTATGTCATGTAAAAACATATTATTCTTCTAACCATGCCATGTATTAATTTTTTTTCTTTATTTAATAAAAGAGAAATTATGTAATGGAGTGTGAAAGTTCTTTGTGTTGTATCCCTTAGTTTTGAAAACAACAAGTAGCAGACCCAGTCACTATGATAAGACATGTACAATACTTAGCCCTATGTAAGTGTAGATTGGTGGCAAAGAGGAATGAGGATCACATAAAATTCTACACTATAATGAGTTATAACGAGGAATGATGCTTTAGGATGGTAGTTGATGGCTATCTATACTAAGCGCCATAGTTGTGTATAAAATATCTTGATTTTCAAAACTAAAAATCATAACTAAAGATTCTTTATCCAAAGAATACTATTTAGATCATTTTATATTTGTATTCATTTTAGGTATATGCATAACAAAAAATATAAGGCTGTAACAACATAGAGAACATCATGGACAAACAATGAATGTGATTGACCTTAAGCAGTAAAACCAATGTTGCATATATGTTTTTGGGAAACATATGTTCAAGGGCCTAATAATAAACTTAACAAAAATATCAAGAACAATAAACTGAACAAAAATATCAAGGAAAATATTAGATAATATTAGCAAGTATAAACTCATAACTGAAAAAAAAAATGAAAAAAATCAAACTAATAACCTGTGACCTGAAAAATTTGGAATAAGAAGCACCTAAAAAAATTGGAAAATAAAGGAAAATCTAAAGAACTTGGAAGTATATGCAACATCGATTAGTATCATGTAAAACAAACATGTTGCTTACAATCGACCCATTCTAAGAGGTGACTTTCAAGGAAAATTTGATAATAAAAGCATCAAAATGTTGGTGCTTTAATAAGGCAAATGCAACTTTGCCTCAATGCAAATCATAAACCATCAAAAAAGAATTGCATGATACTAATATTTCCTCGCTTCCCCTTAACATCATTGGAAACATTATGAAAACAAAAAAAAAACAATTACAACCACTTAAGAGATGGATTGATTTACTTGTCATACAAATTCCCTTGTTTCTTACATAGATCGCATGGATGGCATATGTAAAAACAAAATATTAGAATTTAAACATACTTTTCCGGAATTCATTCCACTAATCACATTGAACATAGGTAAAACACGATTATTTCATTTTGACTTTACAACCCGAAAAAAACCTTTATTCAATTGGACAAATATCCAATTTGTTTTTACAATGATATTCTAAGGTTAAAAAATATACATCTATTTCAATATATCATTTTGTTTGAAAAAACATATCTAACTTGTTTTTACAATTATATTCTAAGATTTAAAAATATACATCTATTTTAATATATCATTTTAAAGTTAGATGATTGATTAGATCATAGGCCATCCAAATTTTATCTAGTATATATTTTTATAAATTTGGATCAATTTCTTAGGTAAAGATGACTAGTCCCGTGTGAATAACTATTTCTTCATTGCTTGCAATTATACAAGAACCAAAATAAAATTGCATGCTGTTGGGTAAAATATTGACTAGATTAATCCACCTAATATTTAATTATCGATCGGGGTTGGTAGGCTTAGAGTTGACACAAAATATATGCGAAGGTAGAAAGGTTCCTAAGGTATCGTGGTAATACTTTAGCAAGCAAAAGATCGAAATATCTTTCAAAATGGAAAATTGAGTTGAACTCTTAAAAATACAACTTATTAGGACAACAAAAACGGAGAGCTAAGGCAGAGTGGTATCGAGTTATACTACTCTACTTTACAAACAATTACTAAAAAGATAAAGATATGGACAGTGTTGTGACAATGAACTATTCTTTATAAGAGGACCTATTTTACTGACAAACTACTTTTAGAGACTGACTGTTCAAAGAAGAATTTACAACAACTGGATCTACTTTTTACAAACTATACATGCAACTAGTAAATGTATACTAACTTATCTAATTCCACTCTCCTTGATTATTTTGAGGGTAAGGGTTCATTGTAAGTGGAACATGAGTAGGATAAGTGTCAAAATGGATTTCAAATGAGGTGAAGAAACTAAAGGGAATCATATCTAACTTAATTTCTACAAAGATATGGAGACTGGGAAACATCCAATTGAAAGCAATAGTAAACATGGTGATCTACTTTATAAACAAATAACTCTTAACCTGAAAAAGATAGACAAGACTACAAGAAAGTAAACACTAACCCAAAAGGATAAATCAAATCAAAAGATAGAATTACAAATTCTAAACATAAAGTGAAAAGGGGAAAATAGGAATCAAGCTTAATACAACAGTCTAACTTAAGGTTTTAATGAAAATTGTAAATATTACCTAGCTACCATAATCAAATCATAATCAAGAAACTAAGAAAACAAGCTTTAAAACAGAATAAAGATGTGAAGGGCTGAATCAAATACTAAAACGAGGGTCTGGATGATGGGCAGAACAAGCTATCTGTATGACAGTCTGTTTGAAGGAAGTGCTAAAACTTCAAAAATAGCTAATCTAAATGATCTTTCTTAGGACAGCTAACCCATGCATATGCTAATGAAATGTAAAAGAAAAAAAAACAATTCTACTTAATGATTGAATTTCATAGCAACATAATGTAAACTAGTTCATAATTCGAAAAGGAAATTACATCATTGAACAAACTGAAATATACTTGAGCAAATTCATGATAAAAACATAAATGAATAAAGCTAAATTTACTGTGACTTAATCAAAGGAATCTAGTCTAAAAACCAAAAAATGAATTGTAAAGACTTTGAAAAGGAATTTGGAAACTATTCTATGCGCAACTGGTTTCTAACTTATAAAGCAAAACTACATAATCAACATGATATTAAAATGAAATCTATGCTACAGAAAGTAATTAACATAAACGATTACAGGAATGGAATTGCATAAATAACTTATAAATAAGACTATACTAGTTACAGAGAAGGGAAATAATGAAGAATACATGAAAATGTAAAGCTCTGGTTGTCGAGGGATCATGCTAACATTCTGGCGCGTGGTCAACAAGCAATTCATAGGTCATTCCATGCTTGAATGCTCATGAATATATTAGTGACGACGCGCAATCTGTTTAGCGATCTGGACGACGAGCTGGATATGCTCACCATATATCTAGCTGAACGCGTGTCTGTTTGTTAACTTGTCAAAAATACCATATAACCTGCAAACAATTATACACATGAATTAATATATCGAATACTCTTCATACCTTGTCAATTTTAATCATTAAAATCGTAAAATGATAATAATAAACAAAATTTACATAAACCTTAAATTCATTCATACCTGAGACTTGAATGGTGAGCCGCGTATCAGAAAATATGCAAAAAGAACCAAAACGTATGTCAAAATGTGCAAATTATTATCCAAAAATGGTGACAAAATGAGGTTCAGCATTCCCCCAAACCGAAGGAATGCCAGGTCCCATTGGTCAAAATAAAAGACAGCATTAGGAAGAAGGCAGAGCTGTGTCAGTAATTGCCTTCAACTTTGATGAAGCAGATGGTTTGAACTTCAGTTTCCTAGCCTGTGCTTTTAAAAGGGCATGCCTTGTTTGTTGATTCCTCTCTGAAAAACTAACAGTCTTGTGGAGTTCCTCCATGTTTTTAATCTGTAACCACAACTCTTTATTCTCTTCATGAAGATCTAAAATCAACTTAACATACGCTTCATTTTTCTTTATTGAGTGAGCCAAATCGTAAGTTAGCTAGTCTATTGTTGGCGTAGATGGCTCTGCGGACTGTTTGGAATTTCGTGGAGGCACTACAACAAATCCTCGAATTAGTGTCCCATTTAGCATCCCTTTTTAGTGTAATTTTTTTTTACAATGAGTGGTCAAACTAGACGCTAAATGGGATGCGTCATGGACAAAACTTAAAGCGTCCTTTTTTGCATCCTAGATAGCATCCTTTATGGCATCCAAAATAGCGTCTATTTTTTTGCTTCCAAAATAACGTCCAACTTTGCTTCCTAAATAACGTCCTATTTTGCTTCCTATAGAGCGCCCATTATTGATTCCTAGAGAGTGTCCACTTTTGCTTCCCAAATGGCATCCCCATTAGCACCATATTTGCATCCAATATTGCAACCATTTTTTCTACCACTTTAGCATCCCATTTTGCACCACGTTTTACTTCCAAAATAATGTCCAACTTTGCTTCCTAAATAACGTCCTATTTTTCTCTCACGTTTTACTTCCAAAATAACGTCCAACTTTGATTCCAAAATAACGTCCAAATTTGCTTCCTAAATAACATCTCATTTTGCACCATGTTTTACTTCCAAAATAGCGTCCAACTTTGCTTCCTAAATAACGTCTTATTTTTCTTCCTATAGAGCGTTCGTTATTGCTTCCCTAGAGAGTGTCTGCTTTTGCTTCCTAAATGGCATCCCCGTTAGCACCATATTTGCATCCAATATTGCATCCATTTTTGCTACCACTTTAGCATCCCATTTTGCACCACGTTTTAGCGCCAAGTTTTGCAACCAATGTTGCTTCTAGATCTAGAACATAGCAGGCTTCCGTTTTAGCACCACAATAGACTTGTTATTTAACACCTACAACCATATCCAATTGTGTGCTATTATTTTTATTATATCAAATTATTATAATTATTCATTAATTTCAATGGTTCGCATTTATCATTTACTTCATAGTTCTTAAATAACATAATGAAACATTCAATTTAATTGTAGATACAATTATTGAGATTAATTGCATAGCATTTATGAATAAATTTAAGAGAAACATGCAACATTTATCCAAAATGGTAATATTAATTTTCTACTAAAATATCATCAACAACTTCCGATATATATAAATTTAAAATATAATAATGATAACATCGACATTATTTTTCAGTCAAAAGAAGTGAAATTATAAAACATCATCACATCAATAATCTATTATACAGATAATCGTATTAAGGTTAAAAGAACAAGTGAACAATATATAATGAAAATATAAATATCACAATAAATATTAAAAATCAAAATTTATCAACAGTAATCCAAGTTTATATGTCAACATGAATTTTCATACAAATCAAAATGACCCAAAATGTAATATGAACTTGGATAATCATAAAAATAACAATATGTCTTGTATAAAATAAATTATGCTTTACAAGAGAATACAATGTTTAGGCCAAATTCTTCTTCAAATATATGCTAACTACTTTTAGAGTTATTAAAGAAACATTGAACTTGAACTTTACCATCTCAAGTAAAAGTTGAAATTAATGTGATTCTTTCTAAATTAAAACAAAACTATGAAAGTTGTCTAGTCTATCTTTTGTGAAAGTTCAACTAATATGATTTTATTTAAAAAAAACTAAGGTTGTCTTATCTAAACTTAATCAACAGTAGTGAAGATGCTCGGTTTTTAATAACGATATGCTAAAAGTTTGATCCACTTTATTTAATAATGTTTCACAACATTAAGGAATTTAATCTAGTGGAATCAAAGCCATACCAATTGAGACAAAAGGTGTGAGATTATAGACCAACACGTATAATACAAAACTACAAAACCAAGCAATACTTTACCATTCATTCAAATTCCATTACAAATATGTTTATTCCTCATTAGGATTTTAGTATAAACACACATGGAATTCAGATTTCAACATCTTTGTAGATTTAATTACTTTGTTAGCATTTGCTACATGAGTAATTCATAGAGTTAATTACTTGCTCAACATTCCATTTGGGACATGAGTACTTTGCCTAACTACAAAGTGGTCAAAGGAACTAGATGCATGTTGCAAGTTCCATCCGTTTTCATTCCAAATTTGTGGAAGGGTGGTAATCAAAACCAAGCTGATTTTCTTTAGTACTACATGATCAAGTCTATTATTCTTCATGTGTAACTACACTATGTTACATACTAGTTGTCTAGTTGTAATAGATACCACCAATTATCATGCTCTACCTCACAAAAAATGCAGTCAAAATCCATAATGATAATCCAATATGGTTCAAACAGTCACACGAAGCCTACAACAATTTCCATTTAAAGTGTTTGACAAAGATTCAAGGCGGATTGCTTCCACCATAAGCTACAGCAGTTGGATAGTAAAGTGCTTGTGAAAAGTTGTGAGCGAATTCTTTGCCACGCAAGGTATGGAAGCCTAATATTGGAGAAGGAAAACCTACAGCAGTCAATTAGTAGGATTGTAAGAAATTATAGGAGAAGGTTGTGAGAAAAACCATGCCCAAAGTCAACCAAGGGAGCAATTAACATTTTGCTTGGGACATTACAGAGTTGTATCCACTTTAACCACTTGGATTGCTTATACTCATCATATGTGCATAAATGCAATTTAAGGAATCGATTCACCACCTCAGTTTGTCCATCTATCTACAAATGGAAATTTGTACTCAACTTGAAGGATGTTCCTTGCAAATTCTAGGTTGAAAACAACTCTTGCCAAAAATGAACTGTAAATCTAGGGTCTTTAACGCAAATCATTAGGATTTAGTATAGACAGCCATCGAATTCAGATTTCAACATCTTCGTAGATTTAATTACTTTGTTAGCATTTTCTACATGAGTAATTCATAGAGTTAATTACTTGTTCTATATTCCATTTGGGACATGAGTACTTTACCTAACTACAAAGTGGTTGAAGGAACTAGATGCATGTTGCAAGTTCCATCCATTTGCATTCCAAATTTGTGGGAGGGTGGTAATAAAGGTCAAGCTGATTTTCTTTAGTACTACATGTTCAAGTCTACTATTCTTCTTCTGTAACAACACTATGTTAAATACTACTTGTCTAGTTGTAAGAGCTACCAACAATTATCATGCTTTACCTCACCAAAAATGCAATAAAAATCCATAATGATAATCCCATATGGTTCAAACAGTCACACAAAACCTACAATAGTTTCCATTTAAAGTGTTTGACAATGATTCAAGTCAGATTGCTTCCACCATAAGCTACAACAGTTGGCTAGTAAAGTGCTTGTGAAAAGTTGTGAGCCAAATCTCTCCCACGCAAGGTCTAGACTCCTAATATTGGAGAAGGAAAACCTATGGCAGTCAATTAGTAGGATTGTAAGGAATTATAGGAGAAGGTTGTGAGAAAAACCATGCCCAAAGTCAACCAAGGGAACAATTAACATTTTACTTGGGACATTATAGAGTTGTATCCACTTTAAACACCTGGATTGCTTATACCCATTATATGTGCATAAATACAATTTAATGAATCGATTCACCACCTCAGTTTGGCCATCTATCTATAGATGAAAAGTTGTACTCATCTTGAAGGATGTTCCTTCAAAATTCCAGCTTGAAAACAACTCTTGCCAAAAATGAACTATAAATTTAGGATCTTTAACGCAAATCATTAGGATTTTAGTATAAACACACATGGAATTCATATTTCAACATCTTTGTAGATTTAGTTACTTTGTTAACATTTGCTACATGATTAATTCGTAGAGTTAATTACGTGTTCAACATTCCGTTTGGGACATGAGTACTTTGCCTAACTACAAAGTGGTCAAAGGAACTAGATCCATGTAGCAAGTTCCATCCATTTGCATTCTAAATTTGTGGGAGGGTGGTAATAAAAACCAAGCTGATTTTCTTTAGTACTACATGTTCAAGTCTACCATTCTTCTTGTGTAACTACACTATGTTAAATCCTACTTGTCTAGTTGTAAGAGATAACACCAATTATCATGCTCTACCTCACCAAAAATGCAGTCGAAATCCATAATGATAATTGCATATGGTTCAAATAGTCACACAAAACCTACAACAATTTCCATTTGAAGTGTTTGACAAAGATTCAAGGCAGATTGCTTCCACCATAAGCTACAATAGTTGGCTAGTAAAGTGCTTGTGAAAAGTTGTGAGCCAAATCTCTCCCACGCAAGGTCTGGAAGCCCAATATTGGAGAAGTTTAAATTCAACAAAATAGAATAGAAACTAGGGAAACTGGTTTTATAGAAAACAAAACATAACTTATATTGATTTTCCTAGATGAACGAAAGAGATCAATGGGGAAGTGTATCACATCATCAAAATGTGTAAGACATCTTTGGATTAAATCTTTAAAGTAATACAAAACAAATAAACACAAATGTATGATGATACTAGATAATAAAATTGTTCATGATACTAGATGAAAATACAAATCTAATATGATTAATCAAAGTACCTGGTACCCTCATTGATTAACTATGGAATATACAAGGCCTATAACAAGATGACATTTGAAAATAAGTTACAACTTCAATTGAAATTAATTTTAATGCCATCGGACCTCACTGCAGAGTCCAATTATATAGTGGGATAAATTTTCTTAGGATAACGGAGTAAGGTTACCCTATGTTACCCCCTGTTTGTATGGGGTAAATTTTGAAACCTTTTTAGACCTTGCAAGAATTTCTGGGCACCTAGCTGATATCATTTGCTAATATTCAAATCCTAGGGAGCATCTAATTGAATTTTAGACAAGCATGGATCATCCATGCAAAGGTCTTGTGAGCATAGAATAATATTCAATCCCAGTTTAGATATGGAGGACGCTTGAAGGTTTGAGCATTCATGGGGATATTTCAGTGTTTTCTTGGGAGAAGATCTGAAACTCTCATGACAGCAGGAAACCAACAACATATTGAGGGTTACACATGGATGGATGAGATAGGTTCTTGACACTGGTTCACAATTCCAATTTTGCTGGTTCCATAGGAGTGATTCTGCTAGCTTATGGATGTTCATGGAATATGTGGGCTAGGAAATGTGATTGATCTTGATACACTCTCTTATGGTTCATTTTTATAGTGCATGTTTCCTTAAAGCAATTTTGTTTTATTTGGGGATGGAAGCTTTCTCTTGCACTTTCCATCACTTGTAACTTGTAGCTTCGAAAATCAATATTGCTTTATGGGACAGAGATGTCTATTTCCTAAAATTAATCAATTAATCAAAGCTACAAAATCAAGTTATGGTTAAGCCAAAATTTTCCCAAGGGCTTCTAGGTGTGGAACAGAGCATTGGTTTAGGTTGCAGGAAAACCTGATGATGCATATTTCTAGCATACTCCATGCATTTGAATCTCTAAGGGATGTGTGTTGCAGTTACCATTACCATGGACCAACAATTGAGATAGGAATTTAAAGGGATTTTGGTGGGTGCAGGTATCAATACAAGCATTGTCGTTACTTCAGGATTCAACTACAAGTGAATACATGACAAGTTTGCTTGAGAATGCTCCTCCATACTCCACAATACTCAAAAGAGGTCAATCAACACACTAATGAAGATACAGAAGAGGATACAACAATGGATATCACTTATGTAAACTCTGTTTCAAAACAATGCATTCTTACATCATATGAACTGAACATGTCAGACTAGGATGGAAAAGTTCCAACGGAGTGCTATGTCAAGCCTCAAGCAGTGAATTGGTGGAATCATTACAACCTTGATGGTATTGTCAATTGAGAAGAAAGTATCCATGGCCATCTTATGCCTATCAAGTGGCACGACAATGTTAACTGTCAATGAGCTGTTTGATTGTGGGAATTCTGCAGTGGCCAACAGATGCAGCTTCACTTGAGCATATTAAGGAGGGATTCAACCTTAAACAAGGCTTCCCAAATTGCTGTGGCGCAATATATGCAACCCATGTTAAACTTGAGATTTCATACAAGGAGTCATCCATTGATTGGTATAACCATGAACATAATTACAATATACTTGTTCATCCCATTGTATATAGTAATTTGCGCTTCCTTGAAATTTCCACAGGTTGTCCCGGGTCTCTTAAAGATGTTGGTATATTAAATAATTCTTCCTTTTACAGACTATGTGAGGAAGGTGCAAGACTTAATGGTCCTGTGGTACCCTTTGGGGGTTATGACACTAGATAGTACATCAATGGGGATAATGCCTATCCAATCCTACCCCGATGGATTGTGCCTTTTATGGGGGAACTAACTAATGAACAAAGACTCTTCAACTTCAAGCTGTCCTACACACAGAATGTTGTGGGTGTGCTCTTGCAAAAATGAGGAACACATGGCAACTTCTATAAAAAAATATCAAGAAACACAATATGGAGATGGTACCCTGGATAGTCCTTTCCTTTTGTATATTATATAATATTCTTCTTTCAACCAAAGCATATGAGAATGAAAATGTGAATTAGAAAATTGATGAGTTAGGGAATCGACACAGTAGAGGTAAATCCAGATGCAATCTCAAGCATACTGTATCTCTCATAGCTATCTTTGGCATGGATCTTTTGCTTACAATCTGGGATATGAAAAACACTTAACTCAATGTCATTTTGAGTCAACTTTACTAGATAAAAACCAGTTTGCTTTTTGATTGTGGCCCCAAACTTTACTTCATTCCCAAATCTAAAGATGCAAGGGGACTTTGTCTACCAGTTAAATCATCATTTTTGGCATCCAATTAAGCATGAACAAGACATAGTGGCACACCTTACAGGTCTAATATGAAGAGACAGAACCCTAGCATTTAGAGATTTTTGTAGTAGCAACATCATTTCTCACGACTAATTTTGTAACCTTGATAGATTTTCACCTTAACACCATTTCTGGAAAATGCATACATTGGAGGGTTGATTTTGGAAAGCAGAGGTCGAGGCAGAGATCTAATACTGAATGAGAACAACTAGCTTGTATACATGAATGCCATGCTAAATAGATTGAACAGCAGCACTGTTATAACCGTGAAGAGGTAAGAGTAATGTAGCCATTCATATTTTATGCAATCACAATGGTTATGCGATATTTTTAATAAGCCGGATTAGGCATGCATTGAAGAAAAGAGTGATCGTTTGGATATATGTCGTGAGGATCCAAATGTTAAAATTGTGGGAAACCTACAACACTCAATTAGTAGGATTGTAAGGAATTACAGGAGAAGGTTGTGAGAAAAACCATGCCCAAAGTCAACCAAGGGAACAATTACCATTTTTCTTGGGACATTACAGAGTTGTATCCACTTTAACCACTTGGATTGTTTAAACCCATCATATTTTCATAAACACAATTTAAGGAATCAATTCACCACCTCATTTTGGCCGTCTATCTACAAATTGAAAGTTGTACTCATCTTGAAGGATGTTCCTTGCAAATTCCAGCTTGAAAACAACTCTTGCCAAAAATGAACTGTAAATTTAGGATCTTCAATGCCAATCATTAGGATTTTAGTATAAACACACATGGAATTCATATTTCAACATCTTTGTAGATTTAATTACTTTGTTAGCATTTTCTATAGGAGTAATTTGTAGAGTTAATTACTTGTTCAACATTCCATTTGGAACGTGAGTACTTTGCCTAACTACAAAGTGGTCAAAGGAACTAGATGCATGTTGCAAGTTCCATCCATTTTCATTCCAAATTTGTGGGAGGGTGGTAATAAAAACCAAGCTGATTTTATTTACTGCTACATGTTCAAGTCTACTATTCTTCTTGTGTAACTACACTATGTTAAATACTACTTGTCTAGTTGTAAGAGATACCACCAATTATCATGCTCTACCTCACCAAAAATGCAGTCAAAATCCATAATGATAATCCCATATGGTTCAAATAGTCACACGAAACCTACAACAGTTTCCATTTAAAGTGTTTGACAAAGATTCATGGCAGTTTGCTTCCACCATAAGCTACATCAGTTGGGTAGTAAAGCGCTTCTGAAAAATTGTGAGCCAAATCTCTCCCACGCAAGGTCTGGAAGCCCAATATTGGAGAAGGAAAACCTACAGCAGTCAATTAGTAGGATTGTAAGGAATTATAGGAGAAGGTTGTGAGAAAAACCATCCCCAAAGTCAACCAAGGGAACAATTAACATTTTGCTTGGGACATTACAAAGTTGTATCCACTTTAACCACTTGGATTGCTTATACCCATCATATGTGCATAAATACAATTTAAGGAATCGATTCACCACCTTTGTTTGGCCATCCATCTAGCATGAGGTAGGAGTAAGTACTTTATAATCAATTCTGGAATAGATAACCATAATATCTTACTTCTGTTATGAAATTACAGCAGTCAATAACACTTTAGAAATAGATGAAAAATTAGCCAAAACAATGCAAACTTACCATATAAGATGTACCCTGAGGATTAGGGTAAGGGTCATACCTCAAAAGGGTAATAGAAGACACTAAATTAGTAAATTAGATCTAGAAATAACTAACTAGATATGGTTTAAACCCTTATTAGCCCTTAAAGTAGATGGTGGACCCACCTAAAACTTTCCAACCAATTTCCAACCCCCAAGGGTCAATCCTAGGCCTTTTCCTTGCCTTTTTAGTTTTTCAAGGCTTGCTTATTTGACTGATGTACCTTTTGTATCTATTATACCATATCTGAAAAATGCCCTAGATAACAGAAAACATGGAATATTTTTCAATAAAAAAACAGGAAAGACGTGCCCTTGGGAATTCACCAAGACACCTACTAGGGCACCCTTTTCCAATGGAGCACAATTCCAAAATTCACGATATTTTTTAAAATATGATTTCTACATTTTTATGGTTTTTCCAAATATTTTTTTTTGTAATTTTGAAATATGTACAACAGAGTTTTGATCAAATTTAAGAAGAGAAGGGGTTTAGTCCTTAACCGCAGGGAAATAAGAGATCAAGGTTAATGTCCCTTTTCAATTTGGCTTTCGAGATTTACCAATTAGAGCAAAGACTAATAACCCTATATAGATCAAAGTAGCCTTATCCTAATTAAGGAAAACAATGAACTTCTAGGCCCTACTATGGAGATCTCCTTCAAGAGGAAAGTCTCCTCAAATAAGATTGACAAGATGCAAGTAAAGCCCTAACTTTCCTTGCCTAAGGTGCACAATAACAACATCAAACAAGAAAATTAAAAGATCTTACCAAAATCCACTAAGAAAAGAGCAAGAGAAACCTTATATCCTTAGTCATGGGTTATAACAACCATTCTTGAATCAACCTTGAGAGATAGAAAAACCCTAAAAATTCATCACATACTGTTCTTACCTGCAAAATAATTTGCATGTTGATATTGTACACCCATCAACATAGTAATCAACACTTTCTGTAACTTCTCCTAGTGTATAAGCAGTCTCTAGAACCTGCACAAACAACAAGAGTATAATTTCTAGGAAATGAAATGAAAGTATGACACATATGAAATATATATAAAGACAACTTTCAAACAATGAAAACATATTATATGTTCATGCACAATTGTTTCCATTGTCATTCAGGTGCTTATTTTTCAATGTCAAGAAACCCGATTGCTTGGTCCTATAAAACATAACTATTTCTCTTAAAACACATGTAGGAAACCTTAGAAACATGTGAAAATTTTACTTTAAGAGAAGTGTTTTTGAGTGGTGGACTGAGGAATGATAGCATGAAAAAAAACACTACCTCTGATAACAAAAGGCACATTATTCTATATTGTACAAGTCATTCTTCCAGATAAAGGAAATACAAATTTTTTCATCTAGTGTTGCTAACAATATGACCAACATGTAATTAATAGTGTTGTTCATTAACATTTCTACTAAAGGACAAGGCTGTTTTAGAGGGTCTCAGGCACATGATTCTAGAAAGTTGTCCATATGGAATAGAGATCCATCGTGACAGCCTAGTATGTAGGAATTGGAGATGGATCTGTGAAAATCATGTTTATATCTGTAGTTTAAGCCATATAAACCTTGTTATATATAAGTAAAGATGAAAATACAATGCATGTATGCTTGTTTAGATCTCCATGTCAATGTGATTGAATAAAGATTGTGTAAAAATGCAAGAAAACTATGTTTCAAATTGAGCATAAGTGAGAGGGTATAAAATATGTTCAATAGGCTATGTTTTTGTATATAAATCAATAACCTAAATGTGGGAATGAATTCACCATCTATATACCAAAGAAAGGATTCACAATAATACATATAATATACCTTATAAAGTGGCTGGCCATTTATAGCTCCAATACACAGGTCACATTGGAGATATCATTTTGTAAATAACACATTTTTTCTTGCATTACAACCTCACACAAGTTTCTAATACACTTAGAAGTAGCCTAAATTACTAGGATTTGGATACAAATACATGATATGGATATGGCCACCAGATTTTTGAAAAGCCAAGATCCACATACGGTAGGGAAACAACAAATACAAAAAGGTATAGCAATACTTTTATAATAAATAAATAAAAAACATCTTTGAGAATCAAAATAATCCAGGAATCACAAGAGTAGACCTACATGTTACAAAGAGAGAGTTCTCATACATATTACTAATATCCATGCACGCACCTAATAGTTTGATAAGTTCAAACCATCATTGATAATTGATTATTTTAAATATCATTTCAACATGAACATGAAGCAAGTCATAACAACGTTTTTGTGAGCCACATCTACATCAATGTATCAACAACAAATCAAGTGGTTTTCTTGAAGGATAGATAGGACTAAGTAATAGTGTGGGTGAAGTGAGAATAGATCAGATCTCGACATAAGACCATGACCATAATGATATATCAAACACCTTGAGAGAATACCTTGACATATCAAACATTGAGAGAATATCTTGACATAAGTATAGATCATACCTTGAATATGAATGGGGTTTAGGGCTTTAACCTTTAGAAGGTTAGGGTTTTGGAAAAAATTCATTAAAAATAGTGTTTTTTTAGATATTAGTGGGTCAAAAAATAACTAGAAGTTTTCTTACTCGTTTCAAAATTGTAGGATTGGTTTCAATTTCCAAAAATTTCATTTCACCCGCCACATGATTCAAATAATAAGTTCAAAATCCTTTTCCTTCTCCAAGGAATATTCTTCATGGTTGGATCTGGTAACATAGGAAGTAACTAATAACTAATATAATGTCTCAAGTTCAATGACCCTCGTGGTTTCTTCCCTGAGCTACCACATCTGTGCAACTGAGGCAAAGGTTGGAAAGAGCAAGAGGGCTTCCAAGTAGGGAAGGCTTGAAGGACATCATGAGTCTTTAACCATATTTTCTATTGAACCTTAGTACTTGTGCTTGGTTCACTCCTCTGTGCTCCAAAGAAAACATGATTACTAATTATTTTTATTTTTATTACTTTGATGGGTAAATCTGGTAAACACATGCAAACAACACCTTCCAACATGGTATTTATCATATTACAATGAAGCAGATACGTCTAACAAATCATGGAGGTTACCTTTCAGATAAGATGTTGTGACCTGAGGTATTTAATTTGCCAAATTTACCCAGGATTTTCACCTTGTCCTAAATGCTTGAAACTAACTGCTTATGCAAGTGAGAAGGATGATGAGGAGTCAACATGTCTTTGGGGGGTCTGAAACTTGGTGGGGTGGGGTATTTTTTATTTTTATTATTATTTTTGAAAATCCATCTCATATTTCATTACTGAACATTGAACAATATAGAACACAATAATAATTAGAGCCAAAGCATGAGCATACATATTGTGCCTCCACACATAGGCATGGAGAGCTAGCATGTAATATTTTTGCTCTGAACTCAAGCAAATCTACATTTTTTCCTAAAATACCAATCCAAACTAAAATCTAAACAGACAACTCCAATCTAAAAGTTGTGACTTCTCCCAGATGAATTGGATCAGTTGCCTCATTAGAAGTCGTATGTAACCACCTTTTCCATAAAACAAAGACGACTGACAATCTAAATTATCTATTTTCATTAATTATAGTCAATCACAAGAGTTGATTGACTATAGTGCTTTCCATAAAGCAGTTGACTTATTGATTGTTGTCATTTCTATACAATTGCATTATTTGTACAAAAATGTGACTTTTCTGTTATTCTGTATTAACTTTATTCATTCATTTTATGATTGGGCACTCAAAATTCTTTTGAAGGTTATTCTTCTTTGGTTTTCTGTTGTCCTTTTTCACTTGTTGAAACCATAAATTTCAGTAATTCAAAATGTTTTATATTTTTTGGTTCATACTTGACTTGTGTGCCATGCATTTATTTTTAGGTAGTTGAGTGTGCTTTGTTTCTATGGAACAATGATCATATTTTAAATTTGATGTCACAACACCGATATGCAATATTCCCATTGATTTTCCCTATTCTAGAGAAAAATATAAGAAACCACTGGAGTCAGCTTGTGCACAGCTTGACTTGGAATGTGAGAAAGATGTTGACGGATATGGACCAAGAACTTTTCCAGGAATGCCAACGTAAGTACATATATGACCCTATTATCATCTAAATGACCCTAACGACATCTAAATGACCCTATATAAGATTAACCTTTATGACCACACTATACTATACACTTTTTCATGTCAAGAAATAAAATTATTCAACTTGCTAAACAAATATGATTTTTGTCACCATACCTACTATCAAGGTCATAGTCCACTAGTTGACATCTATTTTATCCAACAACCTCTCAGGTTCTTTCTAGGGATCCTGATCTAAGGTTGTGTACCATTTCTAGAAGAGACCATGGAAAAATGAAGAGATGGAGACTAAAAAATACTCCAAACACTCTAAATAACATCAAAATATTACAAACATCACCAGTATGCTATAAATGTGAAAAATAAGTACAAATAATAGCATACAACTCAAGAAAATCAAATACGAGTGAAAAATACTCTGAAATCTAGTAAGTTAAAGATGAAACCTTCTTTTTTCCTTCTATATTCGCCAACGGTTCCTGAGGATAAGGACCTGGGCACTCCAACATTTTTCCATCTCCCCTTCCAGGTTCTCCAACAACGAAGAGCCCTCCTTTAAATATGAATGTGATCTATGGAGTGAAAGTGAATGCCTAGTAAGTACCCAGTTATGTTTGAACCCTGAACTATGCCCAACTCAAAATATAATAACTCGTAGGCATCATAGTGGTTATGCGGATAAAACCTGACCAAAAAGCAATGGTCAGCTTGTATGGCCACAAGAAAATGTGTGCATCTTCCTCCTATTCCACATCACCCAACACTGAACTTGGGGTAGGTGTATACTTTGCAATCTTCATTTTCCTTGTTAATCTCTCCAACATTTTATATATTTCCTCTGATTGTGGGTGTGATCTGTCTCGCACATAGAATGTATGAACCTTGTAGTTTATCTCGATCCAGCTGCACCCTTTATTTGTTTTTAATCCCCTATATTTCATTAGCTTTCTCACCTTCTCTACTTTACCCCATTTTCCAGTAGTAGCATACATATCTGCCAACAATATATAGTTTCCATCATTTTTCGGCTCCAATTCAAAAAGATGCCTTGCTACACATTCCCCTAACATTACATTGCAATGTATTCTGCAAGGTCCCAGTAAGGCTCCCCACACACCAGCATTAGCCTATACTGGCATCGTCTTTACAAAGCTCTCTACCTCATCCAGGTATCCAACACGTCCTAGAAGGTCAACCATGCATGCAAAGTGTTCCACTATGGGTGTAATGTGATAATCCATGCTCATGGAATTGAAGTATTTCCACCCTTCTGCGACCAGGACAACATGGATGTAGGAAGACAAAAGGACAACCAAGGTAATATGATTTGGCTTCAAGCCTTCCTTTTTCATCTCATAAAAAATATTAAGGGCCTCTTTCCAATGTCCATTCATTCCATACCATGCAATCATAGCAGTCCATCACACAATATTTCTTTCAGGCATTTTATCGAACACTTGGCGAGCAACCTCCACACTTCCACATTGACTGTACATATCCAAAAGGGTGCTGCCTATAGGCACATTATATTCAAACCCAAGTTTGATAATATAATTGTGGACCTCCTTTCCCTATTTCAGAGCCGCTAGGCGACCGCATGCAGGAAGAACAATAGTAAGGGTGATTGAAATGGGTTTGGTGCCATCCTATTCCATTTGACCAAATAACTTCAATGCCTCATTCAAAGACCCGCACCGTGCATTCCCGACAATGATGACAGTCCATGAGACCATGTGTCTCTCACACATATTGTCAAACACTTGGTGCACTAACACTATTCTTTGGCACTGAGCATACAATGTTATGAACGCATTGCCTACAAATAAATTCAATTGCAGCCCATTTATAATTATGTGGGTATGAATCTCTTTGCCATGTTGAATATGTGCTAATGCAACACATGCTCTGAGCACATTGGAGAATGTATAACTCTCTGGTTGAATGCCTACCTCGTGCATTTGGCAATAGATTTGTAAGGCTTCTTCCTAGATCTCATTTTGAACACAACCCTTAATCATAGCATTCCACAAAAAGGCATGTTGTTGATTTGATGTTGTTTTCTCGAATACGAGGCGTGTGTCATCCCGGCTCTGAAACTTGGCATACATGGCCACTAGTTTTCCAGCTAAAAGGAGGTTATCCTCGATGCTGCTATGAAGTATATGGTCGTGAAATCTTTTACCATGTGCAAGGGATTTGGTGTTAGTGCATACCTACAACAGATATGCATAGACATCGGGATCCACATGAACGCCTTGCTGCTCCATCGCATACAAGGAATCCACTACCTCCCTTACTCGCCCTTTTCTACATAACCCATTGATTTTTATCACAAAATCCAGCTTGCTGTTGCTTTTTATTTCTGATCGAATATTAATGACTTTTCCTGGTCTATATCTGGATTGGCTTGTATAGGTTTTGGGGTTGTAACGCAATCAGTGATGGTGTTGAAACGAACAATGAAAGGGATTTTCCAGCACCACTGTTGCCATTGGCATGGAATTATTCCAAACTAGATAAGTAGCAATAGACACATGTTTCAATAAAATTATAATTACTTAAATAAAATTATGATTACTTAAATGACATGACCAAAACCATTAACCCAAAATGCTAATAATGAACTCCATAGATGTTGAAACATTCAAATACTATTTTCATTATGTAACATGATGGTCATGTTAAGTAACTTCTAAAGATATTCCCTTCTTGATGGCCATGTTAAGTAACTTCTAAAAATATCCCCTTGCTACATTTGACCTCATTCTTCTTCCCAAGGGGCCTCTCTGCATTTCACCTCCTTTCACAATAAATTACCTATGTACTTGTAAAAGGAAAACAAAATCCTATATTTTGAAGACCAAGGTGACCAACTTGACATGCTAGAGACCACAGATAAGATCATCTGACCAGAGTATAACCAAAGGAATTTAACCAACAAGTTTGGATAATTTTCTTTTAATAAATATATTGCTATGTTCATGTTGCCCTCTAGTTGCACTGACTATTTAAGTGGTCTAGAAGGGTTTCAGGATTCATGCAATTACTCTTAACTCTATGGATATATCTCTACTATAGATTACACCCTCTCTAGAAGTCTGATTTCTTCCTTGTGCACTGTAGAGATCGAGTAGATGTTCTTACAAACACTTTGCATACACTGGGTTGTAACGGACTGTAAGTAATTTGGTCAGTGACTTTGAAAAATAGTTGTAGTGTATATTATTGAATGTAGCAATAGTTGTTCTTTAATAAAAACAAGCTTACCCATGATGTGCTACCTACAATCGAACCTGTTTCCTTCTATCGCTCGCGACCTTGTCGGATGATTGTCAGAATGGCGCTAGAAAAAACTAAGTAGTCATGTTCATGGCCTTCCATTTTTATTCTCCAGCCTTAATAATCAATCAAGCAAGATTATGGGAAGAAAATTAATAATAGAAAAGATATGTGGAACTATGTAGTCCAAAAATATGAAAAGACGACAAGCTCTAAGATAATGTACCCCCATAAAAAAATTGCTAAGATGAAGTGTGTGGTGGAAAACAATATGAGTGGCATATCTTTTCACTCAAATAATTATTTGTGTAGTTAGTTGTCATGAGGTCAAGCATAAGGTCCTATAATCCCAACAAATTTTGATTTGATTGAAGTAATCATTACTCTAAAAAACAACATTTTAAAATAAAGAAAACTTGATGGCAAACTTTTGTGGGAAAGTAATAACTCTATCTAATTGGTTGTGAGGAGAATCAACAAATTGTACAACACTACTTCAAGAAAAGGAAAGGACAATTGATGAAAGAGTTCAATATTGAGTTTGGAAAGAGAGTTGTTCAACTAGGAATATTTTGGAAGAGTCCAATTTTTTTGATTAAATCCATGGGTGCGTTTCAATAAAAAAAATTGATGTTATTTAATGTTGTTCCAACCTAAGACAAAATATAAAGCTAGTATAGAATTCCAATATCTTAAGGGAGATAAGAAGAAGCAACAACCTATTACACACAAGAAATCATAATCTAAAGAAAAAAAAGAAAGGGAGGAACAACAAGAAATGGAATGGAAGGAGAATAAGCATAGTGTGGCATTGGCATAGAATGGACCCTGGGATTTATCATATCATTTCTAGAAAATATGTGGGTCGTTGACCCTAAAATTGTTCTCAAGTCCACAAATCGTAGATCCATGGAAAATACATAGATTAAGGACCATAACTAGGAAAGGGGAAGGGAAAACACATGAACATATAAGGAAATCAACCTAAATATTAGTCCCCTAGTGGGAAAAACACAATCATGCAACTAATCTAAGGAAAATGCTACTTATGGAAAGAAATTTAACACGTTCCATCAACGATAGTGGGAGGTTATAATGATGACATCAATGATTATGGATTTCATGGTTCTATCACACATAAAATTAAGTGTGACACTACGATGTTGAAGATATGTGCATAATTAGCCTTGAGTGTGAAAATGCATGCACTACAAGTGTGCCTCGGTATACAAAATAATATTTATTGGCTATTATTCCATGAATAGACTATGAGACCCAAATGTCTAACATATACAATAAGTATATGAATGATTTTTGTAATTATTCCAGTCTTTGGTTTCATTAGGGACACAACATACCCTTATTTCCAAAAGTGCTTTGAGCTCAAATCAAGAAGATTTTGGGTCGAACAACTAGCTGTACTTAAATTCAATGTTACTTACTACACATAAATGAAATAGTACTACCACTAGGGCCAATCAGATGCCATTAGTGTCTACTAAATGTTGTTGGGGACACTCGGATGCCATTAGAACAATATAGGTGACATTAAGGTAATTTACCCCTCATTAGGATTAATTAAGATATAAAAGTTCCATGATTACGATCATTTAGGTGCCAATATGATAAATCAATATCCAAAAGTACTATCACATTAAAATCATGATCATCGACATTGACATTAATATATCTAACGTTATGATAGACGTTTTCCGAACACAATTCCTAGCTCGGTTCCTTTAAAATTTCTTGCATTATTCCAGGCGATATACCTGCATCTATACTTGGAACTATGTTGGATGTTTTATAGTCACAATTCCTAGATCTATGATTGGCGCTATGTTGGATGTTTTTCTTGCCAAAATTCATGGCACAATTCCTGTCGCTAACCATGGATTAATATATGGTGTTATGTTATTTAGGACGTTTTTTGGAGGCTATTATTGGTGTTATATGGGATGTTTTTTTGGACACTAATTGGGATGTTAATTTGGATGCTAATTGGGATTATAATTGTGATGCTACTTGGGACACTAATTGGGATACTAATTAGCGTCCAAAAAAGTGTCATCTCTTAAAAAGGGACGCTAATTGGGATGCTAATTATGACGCTAATTGGGACGCTAATTAGCGTCCAAAATAGCACCAACTTTTAAAAAGGGATGCAAATAACACCATTAAAAGCGCCATCCCATGGAAAAGCATCCACTTTGTCCAAAAAATGATGAAAAATACACTAAAAGTGATCATGGATGCTAAAAAGTGTTAGAATAATCAACCCATAGTTAGCTACCTTAGACATTAATTAATTCAATTTTTGTCTTATTTTCCTAGTTTCCATATTCCACCTTATGCAAGTTGTCCTCCACACATCCAAAGTGGTCAAAATTTCTAAATTTGAGTCATGGAGCGCTTGGGAAACCACTTGGAATCAAATCTGCTTTATTCCTGGACTTCCTAGCGCATGTCTGCTTTTTTTGCTTTATTGCGTGCTTTTTCTGAGTTTTAAGGCAATTGGGAAAGTTTGACTAGGTGAAGTTCACTTGTTTTTTGTCCTCATCCTCCTCCACTATTTTTTCCTAAGAAAATCATGTATGATTTGTCCTTCCATCATCTATTAGCTTTCCTAATTGATTTTTCCAATTCGTAAGCTCCTAGATAGATTTGGAAACTGCTTTATGCACCTATGGGGGATTTGCTTAGTTTTAGTAAGCCTACTTTTGACCAAATTCGAATGGCATCCTTATGCATTCAAATATCTCATGTAATAATTTATTGTGGTAGCCTATGACTTCATAGTGTTGGCTATTGTACACTTATTCAATACAGATTAGTGTTCAGCTCCATATTCAGTCTCCTTTGTGTGTAATTTGCATGTGTAATTGGCAATTTTTGTGAGTGTAATTGTTCTAACACCTGGGTTCAATTTCCACATTGTATTAGAGACTTTGTAGATCGATTTATCTCCTTCTAATTTGTTATTGCAGGTTTGACATCATTGACTGGGAGCATTCTGCTGACTGAAGGGACAATTTATGAGCTATGGATCAATCTCAGAAGATCATCTTGACTCCATTTAACTTCTTTGAATGGAAAGTAGAGATGGAGATACTGTTGATATTGAAAGGCCTCTACAGAGTGACTATGGCAATAGAAGCAGAGCCCAATGCATCTGCAGAGAAAATTAAATGGCACAACAGGAGGGATGAGGCCTATGGTCTCCCGTGTCTGAGCATATCCAGAGACCTCCTTTTCCATCTTGATGGATTAACATCACCAAATGAAGTATGGGAGAAGCTTTTTGATATTTTTGGTAAGACAGTTGAGATGAGGGGACATCAAATTGAAAATGAATTGATCTCCCTGAGTCCCAATAGCTTTGAATCCCTGCAACTCTATTTTTCCAAGTTCAAAGCCCTTGTTTTGCAGCTAAAACAGTGTGGGATCGAAAAGAAGGAGGAGAAACTAGTTTTTTCCATACTCTCGAATCTTGGCCCTGACTATTCGGTGTTTTTATTGACATTCCATGCCACAAAGTTGATAGCTAGAGCCTAGAAAATGCCTAGCCTTGCAAATTTCATGGAATCTCTCACACAAGAACAAGATAAATTGGTGATGATGGGCACCATCAAACCTTCCAAAGACCAAGCTCTGGTTGCTGGAGATTCAAGGGTGGATTCAAAAATCAAGAAGAAATCTAAGAATCCACCTGAGCAAAAGAGAGACAAGAACAAGTCTCCAGAGGATCCCCAAGGTTCCAAGAAGAACCCCCAGAAGAAGAAGAACAAAGGAGAAATGAGCAAATGCACATACTGTAGTAAGGGAAATCATCCTGAAAGCTCCTGTATGAAGAAGCAAATAGACATGCTGACCCAACTCCTCGAGAAGAATGGCATCTCCCTTCCAGATAGCTCAAACAAGAGGGAAGGAGGATCAAATTTAGAAGACATAGAGAGAGTTCATGCATTGGTTGCTGGCACATCAAGCTCACCTAGTTTCATCATTGATTCTGGAGCTTCAAGACATATGGTTTTGACCAAGGAGGCATTCACCTCACTTGACATGCCAAAAGGTCCACCAATTGTATTGGGAAATGACTCTCTCACTGAAATTTTGGGCAAAGGGAGGATTGATCTTGACCATGGTAAGTTTAGCAATGTACTGTATGTTCCAGGTCTTGCCTCTAACCTCTTATCAGTGTATTAGATGACCCACACAAGGTCTCCAAAGAAGGTCATATTCTCCCCTGATGAAGTTGAGATCATAGAGATCTCAAGTGGTAAATTCATTGCAAAAGGAGTTACAAATCACACTTCGAAGGTATACATGTTCTCACACTTCCTACCCTACTCAAACCCCTCTGCTCTTCTGATTCATGCTAATGAGGTAAGCAATATTTGGCATGAAATATTTGGCCACCTTAACTATAAGTATCTTTGTGATCTTAGTGAAAAATAAATGGTCATAGGGTTACCAAAGATTAAGTTTTCCAAAGGATTCTGTCAAGGTTGCATCTTAGGAAAACACCCAGAGCATAAATTTGAGAAAGCTAGTCATGAGAGAACCTTTGCACCTCTTGAGTTGATCCACAGTGATGTTTCTGGCCCATTTCCTCATATGTCAATGAGTCATGACAAATATGCATTGACATTCATAGATGAATTTTCCAGGTATTGTTGGGTTTACTTCCTGAAACACAAGTCTGAATTTTTTGGCCTCTTCAAAGTCTTTAAGGCTTTGGTTGAAAACTAGTCTGGGAGGAAACTCAAGGTCCTCAGATCTGACAATGGTGGTGAGTATGTCAAGTCTGAGTTCATTCAATATTGTGTAGATGCAGGTATTTAGACGCAGCATTCTATCCCTTACACACCATAGCAAAATGGTGTTACTAAGAGGAAGAATAGATCACTGAAAGAGATGGCAACATGCATGATGGAGGCTAAGACTTTGCCACCAAAGTTTTGGACCGAAGCTATAAACTGTGTAGCCTATATCTAGAATAGGGTGCCTCATAAAAAGATTGATGGTATGACTCCTTTCGAATCATGGAGTGGGCACAAGCCAGATGTGACCCATTTCAGGATTTTTGGCTCAAGGGCTTGGGCTAGAATTCCAACAGAAAAGAGGAAGGCTTTGTGGCCCCAAAGCCAAGAGTGTCTATTTGTTGGATACTCTAAAGATTCAAAATGGTACAAGCTGATCAATTTGAGCACAAACAAATCCTTCATTTAAAGGACTGTTCAGTTCCAAGAAGAGCCTTTAGCAGCAGTGGAAGTTGGAGAATCCTCTTCACCACCAAAACCATTAAATGTAAGTGAAGAGATAGTTCAACTTGCTGATTCTGATATGTCTGTTAATGATGATCTAATTGAAGATCCTGACAGTCTTGCAAGACCAAAATGGGTAGAAAATACCATTCATGCAGCTGAAGAACTAACTGGAAATCCTAATGATCCTAGGAGGACTAGATGTCAGTTTGAGAGTGCTCTGTGTGTGAAAGACCCTTTGTTTGCAGATAAATGCTATCTGATGGTTGAATCAGACCCACAGACATATGAAGATGTAGTACATTATCCAAGATGGCAAACAGCCATGAAAGAAGAGTTCAGTTCACTCTAGAAGAACAACACTTGGGAGCTGGTTGATCTCCCCCCAGGGAGGAAGCTAGTTCAGTGTAAGTGGGTTTACAAAACCAAATTTGCTGCTGATGGTTCGCCTTTGAAATATAAGGAAATATTGGTAGCCAAGGGTTACTCACAGGTACATGGCATAGACTACAGTGAGACCTTTGCACCAGTGGAAAAGATGGACTCCATTAGGCTAGCTTTAGCCATTGCAGCTTCGAAGCAGTGGGAGGTACATCACATGGATGTGAAGTGTGATTTCCTGAATGGAGATCTCACTGAAGAGATTTAAATGCAGCAGCCTCAAGTATTTTCTCCTAATCCATCTCTTGTGTGCAAGCTAAAGAAATCATTGTATGGGCTTAAGCAAGCCCCTAGGGCATGGTATGCCAAAATTGATAGCTTTCTACTATCACTAAATTTTGTTCGATGAAAGTCAGATCCAAATGTCTATTTGAATCTGATTCATGGTTCACTAATGATTATTGTCTTGTATTTTGATGACTTTCTCGTTACATAAATCTCAAAGGATGAAATTGTCTCCTTGAAGGATGCAATGAACCATGCATTCTCAATGACTGATTTGGGCTTATTGAGACAATTCTTGGGGCTCGAGATTGCTCAAACCAAACATGGAATCAAAGTACATCAGTCCAAGTATGCCTTGGATTTTCTGAACAAATTCAACATGAAGGACTGCAAGCCCATCAAGACTCCTTTCCTTTCAGGAGTAAAGCTTGAAGAAGCAGATTCTTCACCTATGGTAAACAATACATTGTATAGGAAACTAACTGGGTGTTTGATGTATCTTACACATAATTGACCTGATATTTCTAATGCAGTAAGTGTGGCTTCAAGATACATGGATCAGCCTCATGAGATCCATTGGAGAGCAGCCAAAAGGATCCTTAACTTTGTTCAGGGAACAAGGATTCATGGGATCTTCTACAAAGCTAAATCTGATCTTGATTTGATTGGGTTTACTGACAGTGATTGGGAAGGTGACAACACAAATCGAAAGTCAACATCAGGATATGTGTTCATGCTTGTTGAAGGACCAATCAACTGGTCAAGTAAGAAACAGAGTGCCATTGCACTCTCATCTACAGAAGTAGAGTACAGAGGAGTTGTAAATGCAACAAATCAATGTTTATGGTTGCAGGGGTTACTTGGTGAGTGTGGCTTCGAATCAAAATACTCAACTACTATCTATTGTGATAATCAGAGTACCATTTGAATATGCAATGATCTAGTTCAGAGACAGAGAACCAAACAAATTGAGATCCATATGCACTACATTAGACAGCTTGTGCATGATGGCACCATTCACCTAATCTTCTGTTCATCTTCAGAACAAGTAGCAGATATCTTCACCAAAGTTTTTTGTGAGAAGACATTCAGCAATCTCAAATCACTGCTGGGGATTGCTGATCATGCTATGAAGCATGAGTGATGACAAGATTTTCAAATTTTGTTTTACTGTCCATGTTTAAGGGAGGATTTTTCCCACTGGGTTTTTGCCTCTTTCCTTGGTTAAATGGACATGCAGTATGTAAAGGGTGACTAAGCCTTGTTGCTACGCCCAATAATTTTCTGATATTTTACTCATAAATCAGGCTTAAGAGGGGGTGTTAGAATAATCAACCCATAGTTAGCTACCTTAGACATTAATTAACCCAATTTTTGTCCTATTTGCCTAGTTTCCATATTCCACCTTATGCAAGTTGTCCTCCACACATCCAAAGTGGTCAAAATTGCTAAATTTGAGTCATGGAGTGCTTGGGAAACCACTTGGAATCAAATCTACTTTATTCCTGGCCTTCCTGGCGCATGTCTACTTTTTCTGTGTTATTGCCTTCTTTTTCTGAGTTTTAAGGCAATTGGGAAAGTTTGACTAGGTGAAGTTAACTTGTTTTCTGTCCTCATCGTCCTCCACTCTTTTCTCCTAATAAAATCATGTATGAGTTGTCCTTCCATCATCTATTAGCTTGCCTAATTGATTTTTCCAATTCGTGAGCTCCTAGACAGATTTGGAAACTGCTTTATGCACCTATGGGAGATTTGCTTAGTTTTAGTAAGCCTGCTTTTGACCAAATTCGAATGGAATCCTTATGCATTCAAATCTCTCATGTAATTATTTATTGTGGCAGCCTATGACTTCACAGGGTTGGCTATTGTACACTTATTCAATACAGATTAGTGTTCAGCTCCATATTCAATCTCCTTTGTGTGTAATTGGCAATTTTTGTGAGTGTAATTGTTGTAACACCTGGGTTCAATTTCCACAAAAAGGAAGCTAAAAGAGATGCTAATCATAGGGTTTTGTTGTAGTGAGGACTCATCTCCCTTGATGGTGGATCAAAATCAACAATAGGAACATGTTCTTCAGGACTAATATCCTGAGCAGATGAAGGAACGTTCTTTTGACCGTCATCCTTTAATAATTTTGCCGAAAGACTGGAAAATGCTAACAGGGGTGAATTTGGGTCAGTTTTCTCTAATTCAACCACATCATCTAAATGACTGGTCTACACATCAGACTAAACTGTGGTCTGTACATTGGGATGGAGAATGCGCTGAACATTTTTCGTCTTTTGTTTCCTAGTGCGAGGTTGTGACAAGGGTACGAATTCAGTAGAAACAGGGCTAGTAGGGGTATTTTGTGTAGATGGGATAGCTTTTGAGGTATCCTTGTCAAGGTGGATGATGTTGTGGTTTTCCTCTTCTACAGGTGAGGTTTGACTAACCCCACAGTGAATATGACGGGATCATTTGCGGATGTTAAGATGGGGTTTAAGCACCTTGAATACAAATGTCTCCCAAGGTTGGTTTCGCTCCTTGAGCCGGTCCAGAATTAAAATTTTGATCAAGCTATGGTGGTATAAGCCACTTTTGGGGTGAAGGGTATTTTTGCGAACCGGGTTCGACATTTTTTCTAGACCTCAAAGGAAAAATAAAGGAAAATTAAGACATATATTATCGACGAAATGGGCCAATAAATGGAGATGACAGGATTTGAAAACACTAAACTTACCTTCATAGGAAACCAGATGAATAATGATCATCAGCAGGTTGATGTATTCAAGCTTTATCCAACTGTGATGATATCCTTTTACTCCTGTCACATATTGGAATTCAAGTTTGAGGGAAAAGTTATGTGATGCCCTTGAAACAAACCAATGCTTGTACCATCACTCACCTTCTCGAGGAAGCTTAGTGGCGCATGCAATCGATTCCTCGATGCCTTGAAAGGAAAGATGTCCTACCCTATCCATTCTCCCATCGAACCCTATCACAAAAAGTAACGATAATTCCTTATCATATCCTTGCAGTAGATGGAGGAACGGGTTCCAACCGGTGCGGAAAAATACTTCTCGACACTCTCTGAACTCTATCATTTGGAATAAATCTTGGTAACTTTACGGCTCAAATCGATTCGGCATGGTTTGAGCAGAGATAAGGATAAAAGGTTGCAGGGAGTATGAGATAAAGGTAGCTAAATTCCCTATAGTGGTAACGGTTAGTGAAAATGATGGAATGGGAAGAGGGTTGTATAGTGCTGTTTTAAAACATGCTTCATTCAACCTATCAAATGATCACGCAATCGATGCAACATGTTTATCCGATCATGCCATAATGGAAATCCTTGAGATGTGTGCCGTCGAAGTCGCATAATTCAACGAGTTCATAAAGTTTTTAGTTGGTTCAACCATGTCCAAAGTGAACTTTGGACAGGTTGAACATGTAACTTAATACGGATGCATAACCAAATTCGTAACAATAGCCTTAATTTAACAAGAGGATCGAATTACCTATTAGCTTATGCGTGTGAGCAAAAAAGGATAAGGGTGATGGCAGAGTCATAGCAGAGTCATGATGACTAGAAAGTACCCTAAGGTCGTATCATATCCATATGGAGGTAAAATGAAATCATATTATATATAGCCCATGCTATCATGAGTCGAGATTAGTCATAATATCCCTGTGGATGTGAATCATCTTTTTCCCCAATCAAAATTAAGCTAATACTTAACCATAGATACGAAAATATTATAATTTTTATTCAGATCATCATTTGGATTTTTATTCATACCGGCATTCGACCCTTCATATGATCCTTCATACATATTTCTGTAAAAATAAGCTTTACATGATCAAACTGCTGCTAATTGTGGATTTTACTAGGATTCCAGTCCACGGGGACGTCATAAATAATTCTCTTGATCTTTTAATTGCGCTCTCCTTTATTCATCCAAGATTTTAAGACCAGTTTTGCTAATTGCATTATCATACAAGCACTTTGTCATTTGGAAATGAGTCTTTTATAAATAACTTTAGAAAAAAAATAGAGACAGATAGTCTAATCCTCCCCCAAACCAAAGATATGCATGTCCCCAAGCCATACAAGAAAACTAAGTAATTTAAAATTAATAAAAGTTCAATCATGCTGTTGTAATTTTGCAAGAAAGAAAAGAAAGACTAAGTAAGAGATGGAAATGATTCAAAGATGTACATTTATCCATAAGTAACAGTTGCTCAAAAATATAGATATGCAAATTTATCATTTATCGTGTGATAAGAAGATAGGTGAAAATTCCATAGGGAAAACTAAGCATCCTTTCCTCGTTATAAGGGTATCTTGTCATCTCAAGAAGTTTTGAGGTCACCTTCGAGTTTGTGGTAGTTTTCAAATATGGGTCCCATTTCTAGGATAATCACATCCTAGATATTGATTGAATTTAGATGGTCGGATCCAAGGCCAACTTACGAGTATTCTGTAATGACATCATAAACAATAGGCCAAAACACATATTTATAGGTATTTTAGTTTATATCATTTTTCTTTCGAGCCATGTGCTTAGTGGTGTATTAACCATATCTCTTTTACCTGATATTGCCCCACTACCAGCAGTCCTGTTCAATACCTCGACAGGTTTATATTGGTACCATGCAAGCATAGCCCTGCTGCCAGCGAGCCTATTCAGTACCCCAACGGGTTTTCTTGCATCTATAAAAATTCCTTGTTATTAAGTTGTTACTTAGCATTGACCCACTACTAGAAGCCCTGTTTAGTACCTCGACGGGTTTGCCTTGTATAAATATTTTGAGTATATGGAAGTTGATTGGTACTAGAGTGTGCTAAGCCTTGATAAACACATGATTCATATGATTTTATTTTTTATTTTTATAAAATGGCCTTAACTATAAATCATGTCAAAGGTTAATAACTTAAAGATGTTCCTTGGCTTCTCAGTCTATCTTCTTTATAAATGATAATGTTCCCCACAAGCAGAAATTCCAGTTACCCTGGAGTGTCCTCAAAATATTTAAGAGCCAAGTTTTGATAACAAGTGTAGATGGGCTAGCAGTCCATAGGTGTGAAAATTTTGAAGAACATGATGATTAAAGTAAGTCTTTCGAGCAACTGTTCAAATAATCAGAAACGTACATGTCTGAATCAAAACACCATATATAAAGTATAACAAAATCATAAAATAAGTGGTTTGAAAATGATATACAAAATTTCTAAAACTTCAAAATTAAGATATATTTTGAGTGTTTTTTAGAGCACTTTTTTTTATAGATAATATCTCAAAAACTGCTCAAAGAAGTGGAAAGAATCATTTGTAACCAAACTTCAAAACCATTTGTTAGATGATTTATTTTATTCTTGAAAACATAGAAAAAGAGTCCCCTGCAAAGATTAGAAAGGACTCTTGTTTATTCAAAGAAATAAACACATATTTACATATATACAAGTAATGATAACCCACAATACTTTTAAGGATTAGGAGGAGGAAGAGTTTTTGGAGAGGGAAGTCCAATGATTACCTCTATTTTGGTAGGATCCAACTTGATCCCTTGGGGAAGAACATGATGCCCCATACAAATGTGACATGCAAAGGTTTTTTTTAATGGACATTCCTATAGGGGATGCTTAGTTTCACATATTAGACAGAAATTTCTCTTCATTGCTCATTCTTCTTCCTATTTCTTCATGTAAGTTTGGTTCCTACAGTGGGTATACCTAGAAGGTTTCATTCGAGGTGAGAATGGGGTGTCCCCATGTTCTTTTCTAGAAGATATCTTCCTCCAATCACCCATTCTCTTATTAGGTCTTATAGGAATAGTAGATGCTACTGTGGATGTTTCAATTTGTGGGGTTACTATGTTTATTGAATTGCCAAAGAGAGCTTTCACCTAGGCGAGAAAAAATAGTAAAGTTTAATTCCTCCACCAAATAAAAGTTGTATCATCTGATTTTGTGACTTAGTTGAAGGTTTAAGGGTTCCCAATGGTTACTCCTTTTGAACTTTGTTAGAGATGAGGCCCTCGGGACCTCCTGCCAGGATCTCTTCTCTTTCTATGATTTCCCCCGTAAGAATATCTTTATGTTTCCAGAAGAACTACTTACTATAGGTGTTTTTTCATTTTTTTCGATGCCTTTCCACTGAGTTGATGGTTGGGGTTTTATGTTCCCCGTAAAAACTTAAAAATTTAACAAAATTTTACTATCTTAACGAATCTATCCTGATAATATCTAGGTTTGCTCATGAAAACTAAAGGGTAACCTGTGCTACTGCTACTACTGGATTTGGGGGTGCCTATTATAATAGATGCGCAGGTTCTTACCTCTCGTCTTTTCACTCCCCCGTCGCCAGCCTATATCTATTCTATCTTACAGAACAACTCCCCAACAATGGCGCCAAAATGTTGGGTAAAATATCGACTGAGATTGGTAGGTTTAGAGTTGACAAAAAATATATGCGAAGGTAGAAATGTTCCTAAGGTATCGTGGTAATACTTTAGCAAACAAAATATCGAAAGATCTTTCAAAATGAAAAACTGAGTTGAACTCTTAAAAATCCAACTTATTAGGACAACAAAAACAGAGAACTAAGGCAGAGTGGTATCGAGTTATACTACTCTACTTTACAAACAATTAATAAAAAGATAAAGATATGGACAGTGTTGTGACAATGGAATATTCTTTACAAGAGGATCTATTTTGCTGACAAACTACTTTTAGAGACTCACTGTTCAAAGAAGAATTTACAACAATAGGATCTACTTTCTACAAACTATACATGCAACTAGTAAATGTATACTAACTTATCTAATTCCACTCTCCTTGATTATTTTGAGGGTAAGGGTTCACTCTAAGTGGAATGGGAGTAGGAGAAGTGTCAAAATGGCTTTCAAATGAGGTGAAGAAACTAAAGGGAATCAGATCTAACTTAATTTCTACAAAGATATGGAGACTGAGAAACGTCTAATTGCAAGCAATAGTAAACATGATGATCTACTTTATAAACAAATAACTCTTAACCTAAAAAAGATAGACAAGACTGCAAGAAAGTAAACACTAACCCAAAAGGATAAATCAAATCAAATATAGAATTACAAATTCTAAACATAAAGTGAAAAGGGGCAAATAGGAATCAAACTTAATACAGTAGTCTAACTTAAGGTTTTAATGACATCGCAAATATTACCTAGCTACCATAATAAAATCATAATCGATAAACTAAGAAAACAAGCTTTAAAACATACTAAAGACGTGAAGGGATGAATGAAAGACTGAAATGAGGGTCTGGATGATGGGTAGAATAGGCTGTATGTATGACATTCTGTTTGATGAAAGTGTTAAAACTTCAAAAATAATTAATCTAAATGATATTTCTTAGGATAGTTGACCCATGCATATGCTAATGAAATTTAAAAGAGCAAAAAGTAAATCTACTTAATGATTGAATTTCATAGCAACATAATCTAAACTAGATCATAATTCGAAAAGAAAATTACATCATTGAACAAACTGAAATATACTTGAGAAAAATCATGATAAAAACAGAAATGAATAAAGCTAAATTTACTGTGAATTAATCAAAGGAATCTAGTCTAAAAACCAAACAATGAATTGTAAATACTTTGAAAAGGAATTTGGAAACGATTCTATGCACAACCGGTTGCTAACTTATAAAGGAAAACGATATAATCAACATGATATTAAAATGAAATCTATGCTACAGAAATTAATTAACATAAATGATTACAGGAATGAAATTGCATAAACAACTTATAAATAAGACTATACTAGTTATAGAGAAGGGAAATAACGAAGAATACACAAAAATTTAAAGCTCTGGCTATCGGGGGGCCCTCCCAGCAAACAGAGTGATGCCTTGCTAATGAAACACGATCATGCATAGCGTAATAGAACTTTCAGTAAATCAAAAGGTAGCATTACAGAGTTTTGTGGTGAACCGATATGATGGATAACTATCTCGCTATCCTTACTAAATCCATTGATCCTATTAGCTATTTATAACCATTAACCATGAGCTATCAACTATTAACATTCAATGATTAACTCCTTTCTCGCATGAGATCATCTGTATATATAGTGTTTTTTATAGAAAGAAAGCAATTCGACCCTTTCAGTGGCTAACTACTCTTAGGATAAGTAGATCATTATGACAGGTAACTAAACTGATAACTAACATATGATGCTTCCTACTTCGCAAATCTGGTTCCTCCATAGTGCATGATATGGCACAAAACTTTATTTTGGTGTGACCAATGTCAATGTGTCCTGCAGAGACATCATATAAGTGATCTTCCAGAAGAGGGATCGTGCTAACATTCTAGCGCGTGGTCAATAAGCAATTCATAGGACATTTCATGCTTGAATGCTCAAGAATCTATCAGTAATGACACGCAGTCTGGTCAGTGATCTGGACGATGAGCTAGATATGCTCACCATATATCTAGCTGAACGCGTGTCTGTTTGTTAACTTGTCCAAAAGACAATATAACCTGCAAACAATTATACACATGAATTAATATATCGAATACGCTTCATACCGTGTCAATTTTAATCATTAAATTCGTAAAATGATAATAATAAACAAAATTTACATAAACCTTAAATTCATTCATACCTGAGGATTTAATGGTGAGCCGCGTATCAAAAAATATGCAAAATGAGCCAAAACATATGTCAAAATGTGCAAATTATTAGCCAACAACAAACTGAAATATACTTGAGCAAATTCACGATAAAAACATAAATGAATAAAGCTAAATTTACTGTGACCAAATCAAAGGAATCTAGTCTAAAAACCAAACAATGAACTGTAAAGACTTTGAAAATGAATTTGGAAACTATTCTATGCGCAACCGGTTGCTAACTTATAAAGGAAAACTACATAATCAGAATGATATTAAAATGAAATCTATGCTAGAGAAAGTAATTAACATAAACGATTACAGGAATGGAATTGCATAAAAAACTTATAAATAAGACTATACTAGTTACATACAAGGGAAATAATGAAGAATACACAAAAATGTAAAGCTCTGGCTGTCAGGGGGGCCTCCTAGAAAACAGAGTGATGCCTTTCTAATGAAACACGATCATGCACATCGTAATAGAACTTTCATTAAATCAAAAGGTAACATTACAGAGTTTTATGGTCAACTGATAAGATGGCTAACTATCTTGCTATCCTTACTAGCTCCATTGATCCTATTAGCTATTAACCATTAGCCACGATCTATCAACTATTAACATTCAATGATGAACTCCTTTCTCGCATGAGATCATTTGTATATATAGTGTTTTTTATAGAAATCGAGCAAGTTGACCCTTTCAGTGGTTGACTGCTCTTAGGATAAGTAGATCATTATGATAGGTAACTAAACTTATAACTAACATATGATGCCTCCTCCTTCGCAAATCTGGTTCCTCCATAGCATGTCATGTGGCACACAGCTTTATTTTTGCGTGACCAATGTCAATGTGTCCTGCAGAGACATCATACAAGCGATCTTCCAGAAGAGGGATCGTGCTAACATTTTTGCGCGTGGTCAACAAGTAGTTCATAGGCCATTTCATGCTTGAATGCTCAGGAATCTATCAGTAACAACACGCAGTCTGGTTAGTGATTTGGATGGCAAGATGGATATGCTCACCATACATCTAGCTGAACACGTGTCTATTTGTTCACTTATCCAAAAGACCATATAACTTGCAAACAATTATACACATGAATTAATATATCGAATACGCTTCATACTGTGTTAATTTTAATCATTAAAATTGTAAAATGATAATAATAAATAAAATTTACATAAACCTTAAATTCATTCATACCCGAGGCTTGAATGGTGAGTTGCGTATCATAAAATATGCAAAAAGAACCAAAACATATGTCAAAATGTGTAAAGTATTAGCCAAAAATGGTGACAAAATGAGGTTCAGCACATGCAATATCTTTGTCCACCAGTACATGTTTATTTGTATAAGCATTTCCCCTCCTCAAAAATCTCTATCCCCTTAGTTCACTCAAACCTTGCTTGTTACATTACCATTGAACTTAGATTACACAATGGACATGCATTTTGGAAATGAAGACACACACTGCATAATCAAATATCTGAAAATTAGAATTATTATGTAGCTAGATTTAAAACAACATGTAACAAGTGAAACAATATTTAAACCATTCAATAAAGGTGTAAAAGGATCATATGGTACATTTGGGTTCTCATTAACACACCTCTGAAGGTTTCACATGGGGTGTAGAATAGACGGTGAATGGGTGTATGGGTTCTCCTTGCGTAAGCTCACCAGTTCAAAATTCCGTACGTACTAGCTTAATAAAAAAACACCTTTGAAGGTTAAAAACATATGTATGAATTCCTATGGTTATAACAATTATTTTTCATATGATATGAAGTCTAGCTTCATCCAAGGCATAACTTCTCAACCTCGCAACAATTTGGGACATCTATGTTGTTTTAAATGTAACTTCAGAAGATATTTTGTTGTATATTATTATTTTATTTTATTGTGCCCCCCTCAGAGATATTTTTCCTCCATTCGGGATGTCATTATTATGTTTGGTCATTGACATAAAACCTTCGTTGTAAGTTGGGGCAATATTACCTAGAATAAATAAAGGAAAATGTATTTTTGAGTCTCCCTAGGAGAAGTCGGCCCTGCTAGGTCAAGAGGTCGGCCTAGTTAGGTTTTATGTCATGTTAGTTTATGTGTATAAATAGGGTGGTATCATCCCTCATTTAGACACACATTCACTCTCAAGCTCACATAAGGAGAGAGAGAGAGAGAGAGAGAGAGAGAGGACAATTTTGCTATAGGAGAAAGAGAGCGAGAGCTGCATAATACATCTTATTCTTGGGGTTTTCCATCTTGTGATATTGTATTAGTGACGGAACTATTTTGAGGAAGTTTGCAGGGTTTTCTCCTTTATGGTTTCCTCGAGGAAAATATGTGTGTCTTGTGTATTTTGTTGTGATTTTTATTCTTTTAGTTAAATATCCTAATCTAATTTTAATTAAACTACAAACTTTAACATGGTATCGGAGCCACTCTGAAAGAAGGAACTGTGTAGCAACAAGAAACTAGGGCTTCCTAGTTCAAGGTCTTCTCTCTAAATATCATCAGAAAAATAGGGCTAGGATAAGTCACCCTAGGAGGGTCCATCTTTTGGAGGAATTATAATCAATTTTGAATAAGTTTCATTTTTGAACCAAACACTAGTACCGGGTGAAACTAGGGCATCATATTTTTGGATTTTTCCTCCACTGAATTTGGAAAAGGACCACACTGAATAACTCGCCTCAAGTAGGTGCATCTTTCTATCTAGAATGAATTTCAAGATTCCAAGTTTGAAAAAATAGGGTTTCTCTATGGAACCCTAGGTCATCCAACTCCAGAATTCGGTTAGGCATCTCAAATTAGTAAGATCTAAATCTCTGCAATTTTCATTTGAGGTTCTCATTTCAAAATGACTCACCACACCCAGCTTTATGATAATCTTGGGGGATCTAACAACTTTTGACCATGGAAGTATATGATCTCCTCGATCCTTGAAGAAAGTGATTTGGACAAGTATATCAATCAGGAAGTTCCAACTCCAGAGGGAGATGAAGTTAAGGTTATCCACAAGAATAAATTGGTCAAGGAAAAGAGAATCATTGCATATTCTATTAAGGATTATATCATCCCTCATGTGTCATCTTTGAAGACACCCAAGGATATGTTTGATGATTTGTCAAAATTATTCAAAGGGAATAACATCAATCATAAGATAACATTGAGAAACCAACTCAAGAATGTGAAGATACAAAACTCAGAGACCATGTAGTCATACTTCACAATTGTTTCCCAAATCAAGGAACAGCTTGAAGCAGTTGAAGAGAAGGTAGAAGAAGGAGAGATGTTAGGACCACCTTGAATGGTCTCCCAAGATCATGGGATTCATTCATTCATGGAAAATGTGCTAGAAATAAATTGATAACCTTCAACAGACTTTGGGAAGAATGCACACAAGAAGAAGCTCATCTCATAACAAGAGAAGAAAATATGGGAGCAACTGAAGATCAATCTCTCATAGTTCAAACTAGAAGAAATCACAACAAGAGGGAGGACCATCATCACCACAAGAGGGAGGACCATCATCAAAAAATACAAAGGAAAACCAAAAGAGATCTATCCATTATTATATATTACACATGTGATGAGAAGGGACACTACTACAGAGATTGTCCCTGGAATAAAGGCTCCTCCAAAAAAAGGTCCAACAAGAATTAAGACATCATGCTCACACTGCTAAAGATGATGAACTAGAAAGGAAAAGAATCATATAAGAAAGAGTTGATTCTTCGAGTGATGAAGAATATGTATTAATCTCAGCACTCACGTGCACTATCACACATGGAAGTAATGATTCGATCATAGATAGCATGACATCCAAGCACAAGACATGATACAAAGAATCAGTCATCAATCTATATGAGCATCAGTCACCTCACAAGGTGAAACTTGGGGATGACTATCAATACCCCATAAAAGGAAGTGGAGAATATTCCTACAAGCTAGACTCCGACAAATCCCTGAAAATGAAATATGTTCTATATGTTCTGGGATTGAAGATGAATCTTCTCTTCATCTATGTACTAGATGAAAAAAGAATAAGGTATGCATTTTTTGATGGCCATGTCCTAATGTGGCCAAAAGGAAAGACAATATATGGTGAAACAGTAATTAGAGAGCAAGAGGGAGGCTTGTACAAGTTGAAGGCACAACTTAAACAATAATTGGTTCATGAGTCCATTGAACCAAGTGAACTATGGCATATAAGGATTGCAAATGTGCACTATAGGGAACTACCTATTGCAAGCAAAGCAGTTTAATGAATTCCAGAAATATAGAAAAAAACATGAAGATGTTTGCAAGGGATGTGTGCAAGGAAATATGTAAAGAAGGAATTTACTAGTAGTGAAAGAAAAGAAAAATGGATATGGGAGATAATCTAGTTATATGTATGCGGGACAATGTCATCCAGATCACTAAGCGGGTATCTATATTATGTTTCCTTTATGGATAAATTCTCCCACAATACTTGGATATATTTCTTGAAAGGTAAAAATGAGGTATTCAATAAGTTCAAGGAATTCAAATCCTTGGTTTAAAATCACACTTAGAATAATATCAATACTCTACTGTCAGATAATGGAGGCGAATTCACCTCGAAATAATTGAAGGACCTTTGCAGAGAACCTGGGATTAAGAGGGAGTTGATCACTCCATACAATCCTCAATAGAATGGCATTGCAGAGTGCAAGAACATAATGATAATGAAAGCAACAAAAGCAATGCTACATGACTAGGATCTTCTTATGCACTTATGGGAAGAAGTAGCAAGGAAAATTGTGTACGTACAGAACCGTACACCTCACCGAGTATTAGACAACAAGAATCCTAAAGAGGGTTTCTCAGGAGATAAACTAGAAGTCAACCATATTAGAATATTTGGTTGCACAGTGTACATACACATCCCAAAGGAAAAGAGGACCATGCTTGATCCGTCAGGAAGGAAGGGAATATTTGTAGGATACAATGAAACTTGAAAGGCCTACCAAATATACTTCATAGGATTTAAGATCACCATAAGCAAAGATGTAACATTTGACAAAGACTCAACATACACCAAGTCAATAAAACTACCTACTGAAGAAATTGAAGAACCTGAAGCAATGATAGTCTGATACACAACAATGGTAGAATCAACTCCAGAAGAACATGAACACCATGACATGGCAGAACTACAAGAGAATGTAGAATTACTTCATGAATATAATTCCCACAAAATAAGACCAACATGGGCACGAGAAGTAATACAAGATGCAAAGAAGTATGTCGCTCCAAAAGGGATGCATAGATAAAGCAAGAAACCTAGAACATACATTAGCTATGTGTCCTTGCTGCGTGACATCATTGATAAAGAACCTCCCAACCACAAAGAAACTACAAAGAAGAAATAATGTAAGGATTCCACGATCAAGGAGTACCAGTCGATTATGAAGAATGACGTCTGGGAGATAGTTCCTAGACCAGAAGGAAAGTCTATTGTAACTTCAAAATGGATCTAGAATATCAAGCATGTTGCATATTGGTAGCATTGAAAAACACAAGGATAGTTTTGTGGTGTGTGGCTTCTCTCAGAAAAAGGGCATAGAATACGAGGAGACATTTTCACTCATAGAAAGGTACACTTCCATCATATCCATACTTTGCATTGGTTGCAATAATGAAATGGAAGGTACACTAGAAGGAAGTCAAGAAAACATTCTTGAATGTTGTAGTTGAAGAGGAAGTGTACATGGAGCATCCACTGGGATTTGAGACACATGACATAAAAACTCATGTGTGCAAGTTAAACAAATCCTTGTAGGGATTGAAGCAGGACCCCAAAACATGGTAGGACAGGACAAAGGGGGTCCACTAGTTGAGGGGGTTTAATGCTCCTAAAAACCTCAAAAGTATATTAGGGGTTTAATACTCCTAAAAAACTCAAAAATATATTGCCTCATATTAAGGGTCAAGGGGGGTTTTTAATTTGACATAGTAATATAAATATTGGGGGTTATTTTATTTTATTTGGGTGGGCCGAGGAATAACATTAAATCGTGAGATATGTGTATGCGTATGTGTATGTGTATGTGTATGTGTATGTGTATGTTTATATATATATAACTTATTCTTCGTATCTTTGGAGGCCGCCTGTAACACCTCGGTTTTGACCCCGTTTGCATTAAACATATATGATGTATATATTGTAATTAATCATGGTGTGGTGCTAAAGGAAAAATCCCCACCATCGATTTAGCATTTTATGTTTCGAGGATTAAAAATCGTTGTCGATGGTATTTGTGCTAGCCGACACATTATAATTTTGGACATCATGTAAATATGCAATTTAATTAAAAACCCACAATCACCTATTCCAATGCAACAAATAATGAGATGGGGGCATGATTTCCTAAGGATAAGGGGGGGGGGGGTATTCAAACCTTTGGGGCCAATGGGGAAAGACCAAATTTCAAAGGGGGGACCCATCAAAATGTCAACTACCTTTCTTGTATTATTCACCCAATCATTTATTACTGCTAGAAATTGGCTGCGTTGGTTATTGCATGGGATGGGAAAGGTATGGAAGTTCAAAATTCGAATTGGAGAAGCTATCAGTTTTTGGGAAACACGATTTTGGCTTATGGGGCAAGTTATTGCCCAAAAATGCTTCCCATTCCTTCATGCATCCACGTTTTTGGAGCTCCTGGTAACTCTCATTCACGTTTTTGCAGTTTCCTGTGTTTTTTCCCATGGCTGGGAAGTTGTTTTGCTAATAGTCAGTGGCTGGGATCTCTGCTAGGCATTTTTGTTGTTGTTTTCCTCATTACCCAGTTGGAAAAAACGTTTTCAGTTTGCACAATGAGTGGGAGAAGAGACCCACGATTTTTTTGGGGTGTTGTTGAGTTCTTTTTGGCCACGTTAGGGCCATAAACGACTCTGGAAATTGAATTGATGCTAAGGGGTTGTTTTTACCCATATGATAATTTGTTTTGTTTCTGAAATCATCTTTCCTCAACCGAGACTTTTGTATTCTTCTATGAATGCATATTTTGCTTTGATCTGAATTGGTTTGGGAGTGGAAATGGGGTCTGAACTAGCTTAATAACACTAGTGTGAGAAAGAACCTCAGAGACAGATCTAGGGGGATGGTTTTCTTCTTTGCACACCCTGAATAGCACTAGAAGGGAAGGCATAGCCCGAGGGACTATGTAGCAGAGAAGGGGGTGCTTCCTTGTGTTGGGTGTGTATATGTTGTAGAAGCAAGGCTAGATCTAGTACAGGTGTCCATAGCTCTGTGGTTGAGCTCACTAGCTTAGTAGTCAACCTTTCCATCTCCTTTGCAACCTGATAAACCCAACTGTGTTGGCTTGGATGAGTTCTTCTTAGATCCTTGGCTATTTGTGAGTCTGCCAGTGTTCCCTTATTCCTTATGGGAATCATGCCCAACTCGGGGGTGGTCCTGCTGCTAAGAGATTGATGAGCACACTGGCCTATGGTTGGGTGGAACGTTGCAGCGACATAGCTAGTTACGGGACAAGCTTCTTCTAAGATAATTATCTCTTGTTTATTTTATCTCTGCAACTGTATGTGCTTATTGATTAATATGAACATGTTAAATGCTTGAATGAATGTATTTTTCTTCCGCTATATATTAATGATTTATGTGTCTTTGTATGTTTAAGTTCAATGCATTTTTATCATGTGTATGTTCATGGGATTTAAATTTCTCGGATCGATAGCAGCATGGTCGCGTGACACCGCTGACAAAGACACGTTGAATGCCTACATGGTTGAATGCAAACATTTCCCTACACTACAAGAAAATTTGCAGTTTAATATCACATAAAATTGTTGTATGTGAAAACATTTTCTACTACAAATCGTGAGATGGATTCATATATATATATATATATATATATATATATATATATTCTTCATATCTTTGGAGGCCACCCATAGAGCAATGTTCAATGCCTCTATGGTTGAATGCAAAAATGTCCCTGCACTACAAGAAAAATGGCATTTTAACCTCACATAAAATTGTTGTATACGAAAACATTTTCTAGTACAATATTTAATTTCAAATAATTTTTCTATAATATTATCATTATGCTTATGATTTTTTTTAATTTCACTAAATAGATTTTAAATGAAAATATTCATATCATTACATTACTTTTATTATAATAAAATATTTCTGATTGAAATCTTAATTCCAATTGAAATCTAACTCCATAAATTCATATTGAAAAATACCGAAGAATTTGATTGTATCATTGGATCATTTAAGCAAAAAATTGAGGAATTCTGTCTATGTTTCATACAAAAACCTCTTCCCTATTAAATAAAATTAAGAATTTTCTAAAATAGAATACTTCACTGCCCAAGAAAACTCAATAACCTCTTGGATAACCGGTGTTAAATTTATATGGGAGTGTCAAGATAGGAAATGAAGAGTATCTACTCTAATTTTGATCTCTTATAGATATAGAAATGAGATTAATTTGTGGTGGAAGAATCTGTGTTCACTAAACTTGGCATACTTTAAGCATAGAATTTTTCCAAACAATAAGAGTGTTATTTCACCATATTTTATTGTGCATGAATTAAAAATAGAATACAAATAGTTTTTAAGAAAAGAATGGAAACCATTTATTAATATTATTAAAAATATTTGATAGATTTTAATTGATTAAGCTTATAGAAAACATGAGCTCTCTATGGCTATAATTTTATTTACATTATATACAATTCGTAGATTTGCATGTTTTGGTGTGAAACATGTGAAATTTCATCTTCTCTAATCATTTCATTGGCTATTGGACTATCAGTCTTTTACATTCTTTGTTACATTGATCTCTTGATTGGGTTTCCGTTTATCTGTTTTTCCTTCCCCATTACTATTTCGTTGGGTCTTCCACAATCCAATGTTACAAATGGATTAGTTCCCCCCTACAATCCCACCGAGATCATTATTAGCATTATACTATATTTTATTTAACATCTTTTTTGCTTATACTAAGATGTGTTAGGGATCCTTTTGTTACAAATTTATAATATGATATAAAGGGGGTGCTAAAAATGGGTTGAAAAAATGGATACCTATAGTAACTAGTGAAACTAGGGGATTTCTTAATTGGAAGGGTATATTGTGAGTGGGTTTCAACAATACAATTCTAGGAAGCATTTTCCAATATTTAGTGAAATTTATGGATATTATTTAATATTTTGTGAATAGAAATGCTATGTAACAAGTTCACTAACTAAACCCCCCATGTGGCAGGATGGACAACTTCCTTATGATCTTAGACTTTACCAAGAGTAAAGCAGATGCTAAACCTTTACTTCAAGGTTAAAGCTAGAATACAAATGATACTCCTACTATATACCGAAGTAAAGTATGTTGCAACATGTTCGTCCAATTGTGAGGTAGTATGGGTTCATAAGATACTGTCTGATTTGTTTGATCTCGATTTAGAAGTAACTTGTAGTCTTTGTGACAACCAAAGTTGCATGAAGTTCCATGACAAGTCGAAGCATAATGAGATCAAGTATCACTATATCTGTGGTATGATGGAGAGAGGAGTAGTGAATCTCCAGTATGTGGCGATCGACGAGTAGATAGCTGATGTGTTGACCAAGCCGTTATCCAGACTGAAGTCTGAATGCTTCAAAGAGAAACTTGGTGTCATTCAGATCGAGGTCCCTAGAAAGAGGGAGCAACGAGTTCTCGCATGGTGGTAGATGCAGGTGGTCATTGGGATGTAGTGCACCTAGGGTGCTCCTTGCATGCTCCTATGCTAGAGAGAATGAAAGACCGAAAGAAGCAAATGCACTAGAGAGATTTATTGCATGGTGGAAGAAGTAGGTGGTCCTTGGGATGTAATGCCCCCGAGGAGCTCCTAGCATGCTCGCATGCTATAAATGAGGAGAATTCCATCGGTCACAAGACACTTGGCATGCACCTAGGTGATTCTTGCATGGTGGGAGACATAGGTGGTCCTTGGAACATAATGCACTTGGGGTGCTCCTAGCATGCTCCCATGATGGTAGACGTGGGAGGACTATTAAGAGACGTAATTCACCTGGGTTCTCCTAGGTGAGTCTCATATGGTGGAAGATGTAGGTAATGGACATAGGGTGCTCTTGGTGATGCTCTTGTGCTGGTAGAACACATGTGGTATGTTGTACATGAGGTGTGCATCTGGGATTCTCTCCATGTGTGATGATGAGATGATATGGATATGCCAAGATGACGGTAGGAGAAGCAGGTGATTGCAATGGCAATGTAATGTATGGTCCTAGTTTGTACCTACATGATGGATTGCTCATGGATATGATGAAGACCTAGATGAGAGCTAGGCCTACACCCAAAATGAAATAGGGCTGGTTTTGTAGAAAATTCTTATAATGAATATATTTCAATAATAAATCATTGATAAGATGAGGACTATCGCATCAACGACGATGATGATCCAATGATGATGACATGTCCAAAAGTGTTGATCACTGTGGCGATAGAATACCTTCCTATTTAAGAGGGAGTGTTGTTGTAAATGTAACTTTGAAATATATGTTTTTGTATATTATTATTTTATTTTATTGTACCCTCGTCAGAGATGTTTTTCCTCTGTTTGGGATCTCATTATTATGTTTAGTCATTGAGGTAAAACCTCCATTGTAAGTCGAGGAAATAATCCCCAGAATAAATAAAGGAAAAATTATTTTTGATTATCCCTAGGATAAGTCAACCCTTCTAGGTCAATATGTTGGCTCAGTTAGGTTATAGGTCATGTCAATTGATGTGTATAAATAGGGAGGCTCCCTCCCTCATTTAGACACAAATGCACTTGCTCTCAAGTTCACATAAGGAGAGAGAGAGGACAATTTCTCTATAGGAGGAAGAGAGAGAGATGTAGAAGACTTATTATTTGTGGGTTTATCCATCTTGTCATATTGTATCAGTGATGGAACTATTCTGAGGAAGTTTGTGGGGTTTTCTCCTTAATGGTTTCCCCGAGGAAAAGCTTTGTGTCTGGTGTATATTGTTGTGCTTGTTATTATTTTAGTTAAAGATCCTAATGTAATTTGAATTAAAGTTCAAACTCTAACAATATAGGCACATCGACCTTCTTCAGAAATATGAATTTTCAACATATGGTAACTATCTTAACTACTATATTTACAACTCCGCCAAATATTCCCAATATTCATATGCTTGGTAATTTTCCTAACTACACTCAAGAATTGGTTTGAATCTCTGTTTTTTGTGCTCTATGATTACATAATCGATGGGAAATATGTCCCTCCTTTCATCACCATATTTTTCTTTGTGAATTCCTTCTTGGTGCATAGGATTTCATTGAGAAATACCATGTTGGCACTCTATGAGGCCACATGATATGACTTGGTTGAAGTTGTGTATGTTGTCACAAAAGATTCTCGGGTCAGACATTGGTTTCTGAATGCTAGTATTAGATTCAACAGGTTGTGCTTTTAGAAAGATGTCTTTAATTTATTGTACATATTTGAATGTAATGGGTTGTTAGATGTTACCAATTATAAGGACCATATTTTCCATATTTATGATTACTGGAAGAGTATATTTGTGAACAAGGTCATGCCATCCAGGTTTGTTACCGTGTTGGGAAAGAATATTGTAGTCTCGGGGTTTGCATTCAATAAAGATACCAGGAATACAAAAAAAAAAATTTGCATTGATGTGTTCCATGGTTTGTTAGGAGATAAGGTCCAGTTGAGCATTTATGATCCACAAGTGATCAAGGATCAAATCTGGAGGGATCTTTCCATTAACTTGGGTGGTTGGGTGTGGCCCTCAATCATGCTTCTAGTGCCACAAGTTCATTGTTGAACAAAGAAGTTTTGATATTCGTTATAAGTGGTGGCCCATTTTTTTAGAGCTTTCAGGCGCTCCTACAACAATCAAATCAAAATTCTTCAGATCTATCTCAATTTCGATCCATCAATCTCTTGGCTGCATTTATTCCCATGTTTGAATGTGCATGTTTTCTATGTCGATTTCAACTTAGTGATTTTCCATTTTTGTACAATATTACCAACATATGCACACACGTTCACACCTCTTTCTCAACCCATTGACATGGCACCTCCTTTTTGAGAGACATGAAACTTTTTGCACTGTGAGAATTATCAAGGTTTGTTTCTTCCTTTTGGCGTAAGGGAGGAGGTGCTTTGGTATATTGTTTCTTGGCCAATTAATCGTACTTTAGATATTATGGCAATTTTTTTCCAAACACTTCTTTTAAAGTATTAATTTCCATATTGATTGAGGATTTTTCAAGAGAATTTCGCTCTCTTTCCAACGAATGTTTACACGTCATCTAGATTCAGTTCTTTGAGATATTTATTTTTTCTCATCGAATAATCAAATATATTATGATTCCTATATTATAAATGGTGTTGTGAGGGATATCTAACCTATGACTTGGGGTCTTAGGGCCACCAACATACTAGGGTATGGCTTGTAGACATTAAGGATTAAGAAACATATATAAGAGAAATAAGGTTAGTGAGACATGTGCCTTTTTACCGATGGTTGATCCAAGATTTAACCTTCTTCCTTAGATGCTCCTAAAACTTTTTATCTTCTATACTTGCAACAAATATTGATGTTCCTCCATAGTATCCCTTATTTTTATATAAAGAAGCATGAACAGATTACAATTGCATTTAAGAATAAATAAAAATACATATCATGATTCATAACAACAAAGGAATGCACTAAGAAAATATTGAAGAAATACACATTTTATGAAGAAATTCAGGAAACATTACAACCCTATATGAGACAAGCTTCTCTGTAGACCAAGAAGCTAAGTCCTCTTGCTCCTCTCTCGAATGTATTACTCCAGCATAACCTTACTCTCCAAAATTGCTTCCCCTGTCCTCTACCCTTCCCCTATCTTTATATTTGCTGGTGAGGAGAGGTTTTGAGGGTTGGGATGGTTAGGAGAGTTAGAAAAGTTATCATTCTGAACTAAACTTCCCCTAAACTAATCATCTTTTTATTTTTAAGAAATTTTTAATGGAACTCATGGGTATCTATAATGAAAATCGTGACTATCTTGTTACTTTTATGAAGGAAAATCGTGAGTGCAACTTTTAAGGTATAACTCACAGGTTGCATATGGTCTGACCCGCGAGTGACTTGCGAATTTTCACAAGAAGACCCGAGAGTGCAAGGAAAACTCATCTATAAAATTTTCCAAAGTTGAAGGAATCAATATGTACTCACAACCAAATCATTTATAGGGTTATCGTCACTTCAATCCATATTTTCCTTTTGTGTATTGACCAGCTAGAGTCGATACTCGGACGGAGAAGTGACATTTCATTATATAACAGATGACCCCTAATGTGTGATGCCAAAGGGTAGGAATGGCCGAAATACATTACATTTTTTTTTAACTTTGAGAACTCAGAATCAAGGTCGCTGAGAAGTACCTGAAATAGACAAATCGAGGTCATTTACAAAATCATCACTGAGGATGCCCTGTTTAATAATGTGGAATACTAGCTCCTTTACAAGATTCATTTACATCATATAATATGGGAAACAAGGCCACGTATTTTTTACACGGGTGGATCAAAGCCACAATAGTATAATGATGGATATTCAATAGCTGGAAATAGTGTCACAGAGTATAGCATAATCTTGTGCAACTTAGGTTATATAGGATGTAACCCAAGGTATTCATCCAAATCCATAGAAATGAGTATGAATCCTACCATGTGAATACATGATTTGAATTCGAACATGGAAGGATGTCATTGGAGTGTCAGTTAGAGAGTTTTACTGACAACCAATGCAGAGGATTCCACCAATATGAGCAGTGGATCCTAAGGTACTATCTTTGAAAATCTAGGCCTTCTTCTGTAGGAGGTACTGATCGAGAGCCGGTGTTTTGCGAAGAGGAAGGCATTGAATCCTTCAATAGGTCACATGAGTAACTGGTAGACTGGATAAGGGAAGATGTACATAATATGATTTCATAGATGTAAATGATAGGGATCAGGATGAATTGACAGGGGGATAAACATCCTTGAATAGTGAGCACAACACAAAGATGACCCAAGGAAACTTTAGAATTTCAATTGGTACAACTAGAATTATCTTCTATGTAAGAGACATGAACATACTCCCCATGTATTCAGGACAAGTGGAGGAGTAATGACTTGAAGTGATAGTTGAACTGAGAATTCAAAAACTAAGACATGAGTACCGGGAGACTCAAACTAGTGCTTTGTTCAAGGATGACTTGCTACCAAAAAACTTATAATCCAAATAGTGTATTTCTTCATTTCCTTTCTTGTTAAGTTTTAACGAGTCCAAGAAATTCAACTCGAGTCTTTCTTCATTTTTGAGAAATCATGAAGAAAAGAGAGAATAGTGCTTGATATGTCACTGATCCGTGGATTTTACGAGCCCAAATTAGTGAATTCTTGTTAGTTCTTTCATAGTTTTGAGAGTCTGAAAACTCCAAAGAAGAATCTCAAGGGGTGATTTTTCGTAAATTTAGTCTCTTGAGTCTGAAAAAAGTATAGAACAATCCAAAGGAGAACTCTCTTAGCTTCCAAATAACTAAGGTATATCTTTTTTCCTACTTAGTTAAAAAGGTATGAAAAAGGGGTAAACTATTACCCAACCAACGCTCCTTCAAAAGCAAGCATGTAGCCTTAGTTTAACTAGTGTGAAGGAAGGAAATATCACTTGGAAAGTTCCATTTATTTACGAGAATTGGGAAGACAATAATAAACTCGATGATTTGTACTGAGGTTTAACGAGCATGACAATGGCATAAAGAACGCTCAAAATTGTTTTCATGTTTAGGTCCGAAGCATGAAAAAGAGAAAAGTAAGATTGAACATGTTACTTTTCTGTAAGTTTAGTCCTCCAGACCTCGAAAATAGATAAATCTATACCTGAAGATACTCTTCTAAATTCCAAAGAAAATAGAGTATTCATTTTTCGTAAATAATCCATAGGGTTCGGAAAAGGGCTAAACTTATACCACTATGAATGATCCTTCAGTTCCTTTAACGAGTCTAAAAGAATAAGTAACTCTGCTATCTAGTCATGTTTAAGGAGTCAGACCAGGGATTGAAGATAAATCCGTAGGGCGGGAGCCTTATAAACAAAAACAGTTCAGTAAAAGATACAAAATGAGGCTCATTTTTGTGTGAAAAACAACTACAAAGGCTCCTGCAACCAAGGAAAAATACGGCATGGGTACCAGAATCGACAAGGAGTGTTATTACTAGGGTAACCCATGTGTGCTATACTCTAACCATGGACTAACAATGATGTTTGAAAGGTAAGAAGTGGTTGCACATTGGATTCCATGGATAAAAAAGGAGGTCCTAAAGTTCATCAGGGGATAAGGTATCAGTGCAATATGCAAAAGGGGACCAAATTCTATCCTAAATGCGATGGAAACATACTCCAATTTCATCCATGACCTATAATACCTAGGTAAAAACAATCAGCATTAGTTCAAATGACAAAAAATGTTCCAAACTATATAAAAGTGGGTAAATTTTTTGAAATGTTTACTATAAATAGTGAAAATTGGTTCAAAAAATTACATTTTATTTTTATCCTATTAGTGAAAATTTTACCTCTCATCTTCAAACGGTTCGTGTGATTAATCCAGTGGACAAAATTTCAATCCGCAAGTTGCAGGTACTTCATATCTCCCTTAAATTTGATTTTAATCTTTCAATTTCTAAATTCCATGCTTTATTTGATGTTTTTGGCTTACCCCCACACAACACTCGCAGTTGGACCAATGTAAAGTTGCGAGTTCACGAAGTAATCGTGGGTTTGTAGTGACGACCCCGCAAGTCCCTTGCGTTGTTGTCACTGGACAGTTGTGAGTTCTACAGAATGGAGGTTTTTAACAAATCTAATGATAACAATGTTGATTTGGCAAGCCAATATGGTGTTATAGTGGAGGGAAAGGGAGCATGAGGATATGGATAGTTTATCCATGGGTGATCTGATAACACTGAATGCCCTCTGGAGGTGTGATTGTTGAAATTATACCACACGTAAAACATGAGATCCCAAGTTTGACTACTAGAAACATTGGTACAGTTATGGGATCATGAGATTGGCATGTTTGACCTTTAGGGAGAAACCTTAGAGCTCACTGCATAATACATATACTTTTTTACTGGATTGTCTCATCAAGGGCCACCCGTGAGCTTGGGTGGCATTGATCGTGGGGGTGATCTCCTTAGCATACATGAATATGTCAATACATATTGCTTACCTGACACACATAAATCAAGGACACAAATCCTTCTAGCACAAATTACCAACTTCCCATTGAAAGTGCTTGTGATCAATGTGGTCAGAGTGGTGGGGTCATCCACTTTGCATTTAGCTACACAGACCCACATGCGTATAGTAGTGGAGTGTCTACGAGGTGTGATATTTGACTCGTGTTCAGGATTGGTCTGGATCATGAAGAAGCAACTCTCATACTCCAGGATAGGGAAGAATAAAAAGTTCAGTTATGTGAGTATTTTGGTTGCTTTCTTTTTCAAGAGGGTTCCTTCTTTGATCCCCACAGTGACACTGCCACCCTCCCCTCTACGTGAGCCTAGACTTACATGATGGGGTGATGTATTTCTCCGCTAGGGTGGTGGTGATATCCAGGGTGGCTACGATGATGATTTCTATGCATGGTGGAGCCTCCAGGTGCCTTCTCTAGATCAGTTCCCATATGCAAGTTTGGACTTCCGTGGCGATCTTGAGTTAGCTCTCCCTTCTTGAGAATCATGAGGATACATGGGTAAGTCTTTTAATTTTAATATATTTGATTTTTATGAATTGTTTGTTCATAATGTTATATACATATGCATTTATATTTGAGTATGAAATGTATTTTGATGATATGCAAATGTTGGACCTGTTTGGCCAGACAGATATGCTAGGACCTATGTACAACCAGTAGACGGTGCTAGAGATGAATTCATGCTTCGTATTGTGGAGGGAAAGTTGTCCAAGCTTACCTATGATGTACCAACACTAAGGATGGAGAGGATTTCTATGGTCATGTAGGAGAATGTATTATGTGTACCTCCATCTTGGTTACACCTTCTCCGAAAGGTTTAATTTTATCGAGAGGCCGTGGAGGAAACTACAACTAATGAGGCTGAGGAGATTCCATAGTTTTAGCATATGAATGATTACGATCCTATTTTGTATTTTTGATGTACATATTTAGTGTATCTTCGGAACATAACTCGATGTATATGGACCTACATTTTTTTCATGTCCCAAATTTTGCATTGGGTCACAATGGCCTAATCACATTTTCCATATTCATTAGAGTTTGTCAAATTGATGCTAAGGGTCAAATAATTGCCAAGGAGTAAAATTACTAGTTTCCTAGGTTGGGGTTGGAAGCTTTGGGATTTGGAATAAGGGGGACAATGAAATATGTTTGAACATTAGAATGGCATAAATATTTAACAAAGGATATAAATAAATAAATAAAAGATGAAATTGAAGTGGCAATGGAGCATGGAGACTATGGGGCCCACATGAGCTAGAATTTATGTGCCACATGGCATCCCCCTCTTGCAATTTCGGATCCATGGGAAGCCTAAATGTTCTTGGATGAGTTATAAGGATAATACACTTGGTCATATACATCATAGGTCAAATTTGGAAGGAAATGTAACTTACATGGGAGAGGAAGAGTCATTTTGGAGCTAGTGAGACACTTGGACTAGACTCCCTAGCTCTATGACAACAATGATGAAGATGCTATGAAACCTATGACAAAAATCAGATATGAATTCTGAAATCTAACATATCTGACATGTCAGGTCAAAATAGAGAATCCAATAGGGTGCTCATGTGATTTGAGGGATCTCAATGGGTTCCTACTCAAATTGGGGGAAGATGGAAGGCTAGGAAAGGGAGGAAACATGGAAAATCTTGAACCCCCACCCAAATTTGAATTGGATTGAGTTTTTGGATGGATTGGTAACCTTAGAAGGCTAAGTATGTTTATAAAATACAGGAATAAACCAAGAGAATGGATTTTTCTCATTGAGAAATCGTCATTTGTGAATTGTGAGAGCTAGTGGATGACTAGTTTTCTTGCCTTAGCCAATTTCGAGGGTGAAAGATTCCCATACAAGTTGGTGTTTGGAGAGGAACCTCAGGTTTTTCATGGATTTGTAATGGATTTTTATTTGCAGGTGTAAGATATAGTGCAGCTCATGGTTCCTTCTATTGCAACTCTTTCTCTCAACCATTTCCAGTTTTTATGGCATACTCTTGTTCATGGAGGGATTGCGCTTTGGGCGAGCTATTTATTTCTTTGGGGGAGATTATAATGCCCAATTATTTTATTTTCTGATGTAAATTCTCTGTATTTAAAGTTCAAAAGACTCTCAGGTCGAAATACTGAAATATTTCATGTAAAATGTTAATCAATGAAGAAATAGAGTCATTTCCCCACTATCTTGTTGTGAATCACTTTGATGTTGATGGATTCGAATGGATAAGTAAAATACTGATGGTTTATGGATGAATGGACTATTATTTATGTATTTAAATTTCAGAATAATCTCATGTCAAAATACCCAAATATTTCATATATAAATGTTAAACAATGAAGAAATAGTGCAATTTCCCCACTACCTTGTTGTGAACCAATATAATGTTGATAGATTCGAATGGATAAGTGAAATATTGATGGTTTATGGAATGGACTATTATTGATGGATGATATTAGTTTAATGTTCATTACATAAGAAGTTGGAGTTATTTTGTTGAGTTTCATATGAGTTCATAGTGGTACCATTTGGTATGACCAATGCTCCAATTATATTCATGAGCTTCATGAATGGTTTTTTTTCGAAATTACCTGGACCGCCTTGTTCAGGTCTTCTTATATTATTTTCTAATCTATTATAAGAATGAAAAGGTGCATGAGGAGTACTTGTGATTAGTCTTGACTTAATTAAGGGAACATAAACTGTATGGTAAATTGTCGAAGTGTTCCTTATTCCAAAAGGAGATTCAGTAATTAGGGCATATCATCTCAAGAGAAGGCATCTCAGTGGACCCATAAAAGGTGAAGGTCATCAATGATTGGAAAATTCCAAAGAATGTGCATGAAGTGTGTAGCTTCATGGGATTAGTAGGGTATTACCGAAGATTCATTGAAGGGTTCTCCAAGATTGCAAAACCCATCACCACCTTGCAGCAATAGGGAACCCGATATGAGTGGAATAGTGAATGTGATGTCACTTTTTTTCTGAATTGAAGAGGTTTCTAACAAGTGCACCAATCTTATAGGTACCAGACGTGTATAGATGCTTCATCATATGCACTGACACCTCGAAGCAATGGTTAGGAGTAGTTCTAATGCAGGATGGTGGGGTAATAGCTTATGCATCTCATAAGCTGAAACCTCATGAGGAATAGTGTACCACACATGATATAGAGTTGGAAGAAGTAATGTTGGAACTGAAATTATGGAGGCATTACCTTGTTGGCAGGAGTTTCACACTTAAAACAGATCATCAGAGCTTACAATATACCTTTACACAAAGGGATCTGAATTCCAGGAAGAGGAGATGGGGTGAGTTCATGAGTGAGTACGACTTTGGTATCTCATTTATCAAAGGAAAGGAGAATGTAGTAGCGTATGCTTTAAGCTGAAGGCCGATGATTTTTGCCTTAATTCCCTTGAAGGTTTGCATGAAGAAAAGAATACTAGGACAAGTTTTGGGGGACAATTGGTATCTTAAGGTAACCTCAGTTGTTCAAAGTGGGAGGAAACCAGAGTCAAAGTACTTAAAAAATATGGATTGTTACGGTATCAGGGGAGGATGTATGTTCCTAAGGGAGTTTATATTAGAGAAACAATCCTTAGAGAGTCCCATAGAGAACATTATTGTGCACACCCAGGAGTGAAGAAGATGTATGCAGAAATGAAGAAACTCTTCCTCTAGCCGGGTATGAAGAGTGTTGTGGTGGATTTTATGGTGAAGTGCCTCGACTGTCAGCAAGTTAAAGCATACCATCGAAATCCATTCAGTCTCTTAAATCCTCATGATATTCCTATGACTAAATGGGAATTCATTTCCATGGACTTTGTGGTAGGATTTCCACTTACATCCTTGAGACATAATGCTATTTTCGTGGTGGTCGACAAATCAACCAAAATTTCTTACTTCATTCCAGTCAGAGACACTTATGATGTGACGGATGTAACAAGGGTATTTATAAATGAGATTGTGCATCTTCATGGAGTTCCGAAGAAGATAATTTATGACAGAGACCCTAAGTTCACCTCCATATTTTGGAAAAGCATGCACTCTGCATTAGGGACATAGTTGAACTTAAGCTCCGCTTATCACCCTAAGATAGATGGACAAACAAAGAGGGTAAATTAAGTAATAGAGGACATGCTTAGGATGTATGTTATGGATCAGTAGACACAGTGGGAAAAATGTCTTTCTCTAGTATAGTTTGCATACAACAACAGTCATCACAGCTCCATTGGTATGCCTCCATAACAATCATTGTATGGGAGGTCATGAAGGACTCCATTCAATTGGGACAGGTTGGAGGATCGAGTTTTAATTAGGACTGAATTGATTTAGGAAATGGAGGAACAGGTGGTACATATTAAGCAGAGGTTAAAGGAAGCACATGATAGAAATAAGAGTTATGCTGATGCATGCAGATCTAATAGAAGTTATGAGGTAGGGGGTCATGTATTTATTTGCATCAAACCAAAATAAAAGTACCATTCGGTTTGGAAAAGGGACTAAGTTGTCACCTCACTTCATATGTCCATTTGAGATTCTTGAGAGAATCAGATCGGTAGCTTATCGTCTTGCACTGCCACCCCACTTGCACAAATCTCATAATGTATTTCATGTTTTAGTATTATGGAATTACATAGCCGATGAGACTCATAAACTTCATTGGAAGGAATTGTAGGACTCGGACAAGGGAACCTTCATGGTCGAACCATTACGAATATTGGACCATAGGGTTCAACAGCTTCGTAGTCACCACGTGGACCAAGTTAAGGTCCAGTGGGACAAGTATAACCCAGGATCTGCTACCTAGGAGGACGCAGATGCTATGCATGGAGATTTTCCCTCACTATTTTGACCATAACTTTTGGAAGAAGTTTCCCAAAGGATGGGTGTATGTAACGCCCCATATTTTGACTAGGTGTGTCTATCAGTCAGACATATTGCACTGTATTTCCTTATTATTTGTTGGAGTCATCTAGATTGAGTAAACTATATTTCGGCATGTTAGACTTGATTATATGACGCTACTATGTTTATAAAGTTACTATGTTTATGTGGATTCTATAATTATGATGTTATGATGTTATCATTCTCATGATGTTATTATGCTTATGTGGATGCTTCGATTATGATCTTATGATGTTATCATTTTCATGATGGTACTATGCTTATGCAGATGCTTGGATGGGCTGATTTTGCCACTAATGGTTTTTTGTTCAAGGCTGACATATATCAGGTTATTGGGTGTTCTTCACATGGTTTGAATTCTCAAGAAATTTTGCTCTCTCATCAGTTGATTTCAGCTGCTCTACATGGGTCCAGTTTTCATAGTGCAGTTGTTTATATTTCTGATTCAGTTGAGTACATTGTTCTTCTTCCAAAGAGGAAGATTCCTACAAACATAAGAATTTTTTTGGATTCAGAGGTTCACCTGCACAGAATAACCAAGATACTGCATAGTGCTGCAAATAGCAGCAAAAATTTTCACTAGTTTTTTCAAAATTTGCATTTCTGCTTATTTGGAGGGGGGGGGGG